>JADLZL010008335.1:0-396446 GCA_015844335.1 Chrysopogon serrulatus | reverse complement strand
AGCTCTTCTAAATTTTGGCTGTTGACTTGATTTGGCCGCAACCAAGTTTTGGCCATGGCTTGATTTGGCTGCAGCCAAATTTTGGCTTGGTTTGCTCGGAGCAACAACCAAACAAGCCAAAAGGAAAGGGAAATAGTATAGGCAAGGGTTTTGGGTGAATTGGATTTTAGGAGTTCGGTGTTTATAGAAAAATTGAAATTGTACATTGAGAGAAAAAGAATGGTTACATTAAAACAAAGGCATAATTAGGGGGTATCGTTATTAATGATTTGCATGACATATAATCCCTCCTGTAATATAATGTATTTAAGCATTCAAAATTTGTACTTGGATTATAGAAGACAGAAAACTGTTTGCATTAAATAGTAGCCAAAATTGTTTGCATTAAATAGTAGCCAAAATTGAGTAGATAATATATTGTTACTTGTCATTTTGTGATCTCTTTCTGGACACACCTTGGCTCTAAAATAACTTCTCCAATCATAACAACTTTTAAAACATAGCTCATAACATAAATAGCACCACATAACACTTTCACATAATCTTGAAACGTGCGAATAAGACTTGCTCTTGATTAAAAGATGGATTTTCTATCTCTTCTATTAAAATATGAAATAATATATACTTTGAGCTAACTCATAAGTTAACATTAGAGCTACCCTCAATTAATCTGTTCTAAAGTCTGTAGAATACACTATATTACAAGAAAGAGGGAATATGATGCTAGAATATTATGGAAGTCATTAGGGTCTAGGTTTAGAGTGGACATGGTGCTCTAGGAGTAGGAGGGTAATAGTCCTTTCTAAAATTTATTGTGCCAACTAGCCAACTTAAATGTGGAATTAAACTAAACGATCTAGCCAAGATTGCACCCCTCTATCTATATTGTAAGCACCTTACAAAAGATCCTAAGCAAATTATGTCTAAAGATGTCGAGCTAGTGGGAGCTCACATAAACAATTCTAGTTAGCAAGGTCGATTGCACAAACCTATGCAACTAGTTAACTAAATAAGCTGGGAGCTCCTACACATACTAGTGAGCAAAGGTCATAAAGCCTAAACAACACTAGCACTACACTATCTCTATTCAACTAGCAAAGCTACACAAGCTAAACTAGAGACTACAATAACTTAGCTACATAAGCTAAGCAAACACAAGAGCAACAACACAAGCACAATATAAAAACATGTAATTATAAGCTTGTGGCATAGAATTGCAAACCAATAGGAAGATGATGATGCAGTGAGTTTTTTGCCAAGAGGTTCATTAGTTTGCCAACCACTTAATCCCGTTGAGGCAAGCCTAAGGTTGCCACCAATCCTTCTACTAGCTGTGAGCACACAAGCTCACTTTCTCCGCATAAGGAGTGCTCACACAAGAGCTCTAGCACTTCAATTCAATCAGACCACTTGGCTAACAGAGCAAGGCACGTCTCTTCCACCTCCAAGAAATGGCACCACCCCTTTGCCATTTTACATTGCACCTTTGGAGGGCAAGGAAGCTTCTATAATTTCTTTGATTGCTTTGCTTCTTGATCGCCATTGCGATAGCATTATTGCTTCCTCCCTACTGATGCTACCCTTATTGTTTCTTCCCTTCTTCTAACACATGGTATGCTAACTTGACCGAAAACAATCCTTTACTGTCATAATGCCAAGTAATAGCATCATCTCTTTTAGAGTGCACCGATATTGATAGAATGTTGGGGATGTCTTCTTTCCAAAAGATATCACACACAAGTTGAGCATCCCATGT
This sequence comes from Chrysopogon serrulatus, assembly GCA_015844335.1. NCBI lineage: Eukaryota > Viridiplantae > Streptophyta > Magnoliopsida > Poales > Poaceae > Chrysopogon > Chrysopogon serrulatus. Next base: position 394,690 of record JADLZL010008335.1, on the reverse strand, counting down.
ACTGATTGTTGGATCAATGAGTTCTTTTGCCTTTGAACCTCGCACCCCCTAGTGTTCCTAGATGACGAGTTATCCTTGTTGGGATCTAGGGATCATCCCAAATCCTCACTTGGGATCTGTCCCCTATTCATCAATTAAACCACTCTTCGGAGCTTTGAACCTCTGGTCAATGTTGCGTTGTTGTATGAGATGCCCGGTTCCTGCTTCACCTACATTAGATCACCATTTTGTCGATACCATGCTATGAGTAGTCTCCCACATAGAGATTTCAGGTTTTGTAGGATACACCAAGATTACTTTGCTAACATGGCTAGGTTGAATAAATGTAAGTCCCTATAGCCCATACTACCCTTGTCTTTCCGCCTGTACAGAGTCCCCCAAGACACACAATACATTTATGTTCCTTTTCCATTTGAGCCCACCAAAAACGATAGATTATTCATCCGGTGGTAATATTGAAACAATAGGCAATTGCATAGTTAGGTATTACTTGGATCGCTGCCTTGGTAAGAATTTCTTTCCCTGTCTTTGACAACTTCTTCTTCCACCCGCCTTTGACATAACTTCTCATTTCAACCCTATATGCGCTTCTAAACTTCCATGCAGATAGGTAAGCTGAGAAATTTATTTATCCTCACGCCTCATAGAAGACCAAGCATAGACAAGAATTCAACACACACAGCCTGACTTGTATTCTTAATATTACGGATGGCTTTGTCCTTGTTGATCATTTGATCTGAAATCGTCTCATGCACTTGTAGAGCACAACTTTTAATAGCTTTATATATTGATGATCATATAAACATACGTATACACTTACCATCTCTAACAAATAAATATACTGCATCATAAAATATAAAATGTTTAACTTTTATGATACCAAGTTTGACTATTTGTATTATTAGAAATTTGTTATAAAATATTATTTTTTATTGTGGCTTGTTTTATTAATAATATTGATCAAAAATAACTTAAATTTAGCTATGTTTATGCAATTTTTTTAAATATAAAATATGTGGTCAAATTTAGGATAAAAAATCAAACGTATTTGGGATGGAGGAAATACGTCCAATTCTTCGTCAGCCTTTTCTGTACACGCACCCTCAGGAGGACGATCGCAGCCGTCCACCCGCCCCGACCTGGAGATCCGACGGCGCAGATCGCCCACCCTCGCCTCCGTCTTCCCAAACGCCTCGCCTCGCCGTCGTCGTCCACTCGTTCGTCGCTGCCTCCTCCACCACCACCTCCCCAGGACTCCAGTGCCGCCGCCTTGCCCTCCCCCCGATTACCCCCCGCGGTTAACCTCGCCAATCCGGTCCCGGCGCGGTATAAGCCCAGCCTTCTCGCCCCCGCACCCTTCGCACCCCGCTCCGACCACAACCCTAGCGGCGCGCCCCGGCATGGGCTAGGGTTCCCGCGGCGATGGAGTGGGACAGCGATTCTGACGGCGGCGATGACGAGGAGGAGGAAGAAGAGGTCCGCCCCGGGGGCGGGGACGGGGACGCGGGCCCGGGGTTCGCGCTGGCCATCGAGGGCGTGCTGGGCGCCTGCGGCATGGTGGTGTCCGACGCGCTCGAGCCCGACTTCCCCATCATCTAGTCAACCGCGGGTTTGAGGACGCCACTGGATACCGCGCGGAGGAGGTGCTCGGGAGGAACTGGTGAGCCGACTGACATGCTCCTGCTTCGATTCGATAGTCACATGTTTCAATTCGAGCTCTTTGGTCCGTCGTGATGCGCGGAGGCGAGGGATTTGTTTGTGGCTAGATAGGTTATTTAGTGTTCTTTGCTATTTTGTGGTGACTTCAGCAGTATTCCGTAGCCTATAGGTAATATTTGGATTTGTAATGGGTGTCTGGAATCAAATCGAGGTGCTGTTTAGCTGCTTTGCTAGGTTAAATTGCTAACAGGCAGTTTTTTTTTTTTTCTGGTGTTAGTTTAAGCTTTGTGAACTGCAGCAATGAAGGGTTCCATTTGCATGCTACTGCAGCAACCAGAGTCTTCACTGTGTTTGGTTTATATGACACTTACATGTAAATTCTCCTTAGTGAAAGAGTGGTTTTCAAAAAATTGGTTGGCCGAAATCAGTTTCATAACTCCTAATCCATCAAATTGTTTGCTTGGAAATGGGGTGGGAATCTAAGGTGAAAACAATTCATTATCTCTTTAAAGTTTCATTGTAGCATAAGTACTGAGAATATTTTTGGTCTCTTTACACTTTCACACGATTTGAAAGGAAAATGATCAATTTGCAGCCCAGGACGATGTTTCACCTGTGCCAAGTATCCCTTGAGAATTGATGGAGCTGGTTTATTTTCTTCAACAGTGTGGGTTTAATCGATTACTGAAGCTAGTTTCTAAGGCATTTCTTAGGATAAAACGAATTTTAAATGATAACTTACAATTAGTGATAGCTGATAACCTATTCTTTTTCAAACTTTATTAGAGATTCATTTTGACAAGGAATCTGGTTTCACTTATTTTCTTTCTTTCCTATTAACCTGTATGGAACTGGAACTCTCTCTCTTTTTTTGTATTTGCTGTCAGTGATTTATTTTTTGTTATGGTGAAACTAGTAGCTATAAGTCAAGAATGGATGGAGTTTGCTAGATAAAAGTGTCTGCTTAGTGATTATTAATCTTGAAGAGTTGTTAGCCTATCTATGGAGGACGTGTGTGATCAGAATTTTTAATCTATTCTTGCAGTTTGTTGAACGTCCTATTGCCAACTGTTCTATTTCACATATGTTCCTTTTTGTACAGTTCTGTCTTGCAGCAACAAATTACAAATACGTTGATGATATGTTCCTTTTTGCATATATGTTTCATCTTCTGGCTCCAAATTGCACACTTCCTCTTAGTCTTAGATCCACTCAGCATGCTGACCAATTACGCTTTCATCCTAGCTTCACGCAAGGGGGTTATCCTAGGTTGGTGTTATAGAATCTAGTCTAGAAGCCTTGTATGTTGGTTTAACCCACCCTCAACAACCAAGATGGACTAAACCCCCACAATCTCACATAAACACACACATGGGTGACAAAGGGCCAAATTTAAATAAACTTGGAGAGATGTCTCAAGAAAGACTTTAATACCTGTCTGGCATGATGCTAAAGATGGCGTTAGCAAAATCAGAATCCTGTTTTCTTACCTTAGAAAAGAAGCCATATGGTGAGTTGGTGACCACAATATATTACCAGTGGTGCTAGTAACTAAGTTCTTTTAGAGACCAAATAGAAATGCCTTAAGGAGTTTTAATTGATATATGAAGGCTGGGGGTTGGATTGCTTGAACAGTTGTACAGGAAAGCAGAAAAAGCTTTAGTTGCCATGGAAATTATAGTTAGGAATTAGTGGTAAAAACTAGAAATAACTGAATTATATATGTTGACCTTCGGTACCAGTCATGTGGTTCAGACTTTTAAGGCGCACTAAATGTAATCTATAATATCAGCACTAGTTAAATAATGAAAGCACACCATGAACTTCTGAACATAACTTGCTTGCTTTAATTCAACTGCTAGTAGAACTGTAGAGGAGGGTAAGTTCCATGTTTGCTAGTTCTGTTGACATAAACACATTTTTTCTTAATGTTTTATTTTATTTTTCTGTTGCTTCTGGTCAAATGTAAGATTTTAATATGATATTTTAGTCATTTTACTAGTACAATGCCCACTTATGTCTTATTTTCTATTGTTTTTACCTATTTTTTGCAGCCGGTTTCTACAATGCAGAGGACCATTTGCTCAGAGGAGACATCCTCTTGTTGATGCAGCAGTTGTTACTGGGATTCGGAGATGTTTAGAGGAAGGGACTGAGTTTCAGGGTGATCTGTTGAATTTTAGAAAAGATGGTTCTCCATACATGGCAAAGCTGCAATTAACACCCATATATGGAGACGATGAAGTAATAACACACTATATGGGCATTCAGTTTTTCAATGATTCTAATGTTGACTTGGGTCCGTCGCCTGGCTCTGTGACAAAGGAACTTGCAAGATCCACATGGATTGCACCTGGCAACACCGACTCACCAACTTCAGTAGGAAAGGGTAATTTGTGGGAACATTCTAGTCTCTTTCTGCTGAGTGATGAGGTAATTTGCCAGAAGATCTTGTCCAAATTGTCACCCAGGGATATAGCATCGGTAAACTCTGTTTGCAAGCGATTTTATCACATGACAAGGAATGAAGACCTTTGGAGGATGGTTTGTCAGAATGCATGGGGCACTGAAGCTACTCGGGCCCTTGAGACTGTGGCAGGATCAAGAAGTTTGGCATGGGGCCGGCTAGCACGAGAGTTGACCACCCTTGAAGCTGTTGCCTGGAGGAAATTGACAATCGGTGGTGCAGTGGAGCCATCTCGCTGCAACTTCAGTGCCTGTGCTGTAGGGAATCGTGTTGTCCTATTTGGTGGAGAGGGTGTTAACATGCAGCCGATGAATGATACATTTGTGCTGGACTTGAGTGCCAGCAAGCCAGAATGGAGGCACATCAACGTCAGCGCAGCTCCTCCTGGTCGCTGGGGCCATACCCTATCATGCTTAAATGGATCACGGTTGATTCTGTTTGGTGGCTGTGGAGGGCAGGGGCTGCTTAATGATGTCTTCATTTTGGATCTTGATGCACAACATCCAACTTGGCGTGAGATTCCTGGCCTTGCACCCCCTGTACCAAGGTCATGGCATAGCTCTTGCACTGTTGATGGAACCAAGTTGGTGGTTTCTGGTGGATGTGCTGACTCTGGTGTTCTTCTCAGCGATACCTACCTCCTAGATGTGACGATGGAAAAACCTGTTTGGAGGGAGATACCTGCATCTTGGTCTCCACCTTCCAGGTTGGGGCACTCACTCTCCGTTTACGATGGCAGGAAAATCCTTATGTTTGGTGGTCTTGCTAAAAGTGGTCCTCTACGACTTAGATCTAGTGATGTGTTCACTCTAGATTTAAGTGAAGATAAGCCTTGCTGGCGGTGCATCACTGGCAGCAGGATGCCAGGAGCTGGTAATCCTGCTGGAATTGGCCCACCTCCTCGCCTCGATCATGTTGCTGTGAGCCTTCCTGGTGGGAGAGTGTTGATATTTGGTGGGTCTGTAGCGGGTCTTCACTCTGCTTCAAAACTTTACCTCCTGGATCCGACTGAAGAGAAGCCAACCTGGAGGCTTCTGAATGTTCCAGGGCATCCTCCACGGTTCGCCTGGGGCCACAGTACTTGTGTTGTTGGAGGGACAAAGGCGATAGTTCTTGGAGGACAAACTGGAGAAGAGTGGACGCTAACTGAAATACATGAGCTTTCTCTAGCAAGCTCATTAGTCTGAAGATGGGAAGTTCCCAGCAAGCTTTCGAGCTTCCTTGAATCAACGTCCCCGGAGACCTGTTCATGTGACTGAGGCTTTTTTTTTTTCAACAGTGAGGTACAAGCAAAAGGGTTGGTAAGTGGACAACCAGACCTAATTACTTGTCCCATGCCTGGGAGTTTGGCTGATCTAGAAGTAGGAATAAGTTACCTCTGCTGTTGTTGTTTGTATGGTCTACCATGATGAATAGCTGGCATCTATATGCTAATCTCAGTTCTTATCATGTTTCCAAGGGGAATGGTATTGTGTAGCTGGAACCCCTGATGCATACACGTACTCTGCCTTCTGGTGGCGCCGCCGTCGGTGACAAGTGAATGCTGTGGTCTTCTGATTTTTGATCCATCAACTGCTGCTTTCTGGAGAAGCCGTGACACTGTTGTATTTAGTTATGCTTTCGCGACACTTCTTGCTTACTCAATTGCTGCTTTCTGGAGAAGCTGTAACACAAACACCTGTTGTATTTAACTTTGATTTCGTATCACTTTGTGCTTACCTCAGGTGATAGTGATACTTATAACATTTTCTTTTTATAATTTTATTATCAAAGGATGAAATATAACAATTCCATCTTATCTGTACATTTATCGCTTGTTAATGACTTGATTGCGGTCTGGTGCTGAATGTCAATTGCAATTGGTCTCTTTCTCTTCAGCTGGGATCAGGGCTTGGTGGTGGCAAACCAACAAGCGAGGATCAAGCAACGGCCATGCCATGTCATTATTCTCTCGAGTTTTTATTATTTGATTTCTATCATCTTGCTATGATTCAATGTGTAATTAGTGTTATCGTGACCTGCCATTTCTGGTGGACCTGCAGCACTGCCTGCTTAAATGTTTATATATCATCAATAACTACAACCGGTCCAAGCAGAGTTTTCCATTTCACCATCTCTGACGCATTTTTTTTAATCATAGAAAAAGGGGCACTGATGCGTAACAAAGACGACAACAGATAGACAAAGATTCAGAGGCAATGAGGTGCCCATCCTGGCAAGCCATCTTCAAGAAACCAAGCCACTCGATGGTTCAAGTCAACCGGAATCAGGCACACACACCATGGAAGCAATCAAAGGAAACGCAATGGGAGTCAGGCAGGCTAGCATGAAAGCTCGATAAGCCCAAGCACAGATCAGATAGTTCAGCACGAAATCTGGCAGACACTAGCAGTTCCTTTCAGCACCTTTACATTCCAACACGAAAGGTCTTTCATATTTCCAGCAGCACAAGTATCCTTCCGTGTGAAATTCAAAACTTGTATTACCGTATGGGACACTCCTGTGAATTGTGATCTCAGTGTCCTCAAATTTTCCAGAGTTTCTAAAAGAGGGTGAGAAAACCAGCATGGAAACAACTTAAGGGCGTTTGCAATAAAAGTTGACTGTATTTCAGAGAAGCAATTTGAGATACAAGGAATTCCAAGACGGGAATCTGATCTTCAGCATTGCTACAAGGTAGGAAGCTAAATATTTACACCAAAGAACCTAAAATGGCAGAACCTGCAGCGAATCAACAGTAAAAAAAGTTTACAGCTATCTTGTCTGTACATGAAGTTTGGGATGCCCGAGCACCACCCACAGGACAAAGTGATTTCTTCTTTCATTTTCAAGGAAAAAGGAAGAGAAAGAAATAGAAATGAGCAGAGGACGGTTCTGATTTTTCTTGCATCTGACATCAGCACAGCTTTCCTTAATTGATGATCCTAGGAATGCGGCGTCCAAATCTGGGATCCCTGAATTCATGAAACAGAATGCGTATCAGAGACAGGGAGCTAACTAATAACTCAATAAAAAGAGGACACACAGTTTGTTATAGTTGTAAGGTATCAGGTTATGAGAAATTGTAATAGCTGTAGGCTAGTGTTACGAGATTTTCAAGGCCATGCGCAAGATTTGGTTGTCAAGAGGTGAAAACAAACTGCACTGTTGATAATCAAGTTTATTGGCTATGTGCATGTCATTTTAACCATACGATCTCTGAGTAACAACAGAAAGCAGGAAATAACACAGTAACTACACAGACCTGTAATGAGCAGCCATTCTCCTTGACACAGCAGACCTAGCCATGGCCCCTGTAACTATATATTCATTATCAATTTCATCAAATCTGATTTCTCTCATATCGACAGGTCTTGTGGGCACTTCGATAGTATAGCTTTCTTGACTGGATCTGTTGCTGCTCCTTGTTCCACTACTACTCCTTTCCCTTGATCTTGTCCTTCTTCGTCCTCCTCCTGAAGATCTAGAGAATGCTTTGCAAAAAATACAGGATGTCCACCAGTTTGCCCTAACTCTGTGGTAAACTTCATAATCATCTCCAGTTTCATCATCCCCATACTCGATGACATAATCTCCAAGAACTATACCGTTTGGAACTTGTGCATGTATTGTGCTCAAGACATCTATTATGTCAGAAGACTGCTGCAAATTCTCCCAATCAACCTGGCGAGCAGGATCAATTTCAGAAGGACGTGAATTTGGATGTTTTTGTTGAGTGTGCTTCTGAAGCTCATGGAAGTTGCCAACATACGAGCAGCGACTCTCTTCGCAGCATCTTTTCTTCTGATTAAGGTGCAGGCGAGCCTCATCAATAACAAACCACCCAATCACGTCACCTCTACACAACGGACAAGCTGGGCGGTTATTTGCATTTGATGAAATGATATGAATGCTATTAAGAGGAGCCACAGTACGAGATGAGACTTTCACATTGGCTGGTATGCCATGAGCACCTTTGAACCTCTCGAGACAGTTTGAGCGAGTCTGGTCAGTGTCACATATGAAAGGTCTACAGCCCTTCTCATATGAGGTGCACCTAAGCAATACAGCATTGTGCGGGAAATCGAGACAGATTGGGCAAGCGACATCCTCCATCCAACTTTGATCAAGTTTTATGTCCAGATCAAAGGAGCTGGGCCTTATCGCTTTCTTCATTACCAAATTCCCTGAACCCATGCTGAAACTACTAGGCTGAAGTTTGGCACTACCAAGTTATATTCTCATGGCAACCTGCATGGATAAATCAGCAAGAGAATTAGCCTCTCAGTACTATAGTTTAGCATGTCACATGGATTTCCCATGTGCAAGCACAACAAAGCCACAGATTTTGTATACGAAAACAATATCAGCATGTTTACATCAAATCAAGCATTTTTTATGACATTTGTGCCATATGATTAGCAAAACTAATGGTACTGGAAGCTAAACTAGAAGTTCGATGCAGTAGCATGGTAACACCTTTTCAGATCAGCCAAATTAAAAATATATGGTTGCAATTAGTTGACCTCAACAGAGAAATGCTAACACAATCAGTTATATTCTGCAGATACAAAACACAGTTCCAAACTCTTAAAGAAAAGAAAAACAACAACTAGCCAACTCCCTGTATGAATCAGTATCAGACAGATACAGTTGTAAGTAGTAACTAGTAAGTCAATCCACACCACACCTTAAACTAGAAATTAAACGGATTTCGTAGGTAGCGAACTCAATAAATCCTCTTCAAAAAAAAAAAAAAAAAAAAAAAAAAAAAAAAAAAAATCCAAATATCAAAAAAAAAATCGGCAGGCATCAGGTTAAGAAACCGAGTGGTAAATACGAAACTTGATCCAAATCCTACCCCTAAACCCAGCCCACCCACGAATCCGAGTAAAGAAACAAGAAACTGCTCCTACGACAAAGTCCACTGTATCACTGAAGAACTTTACTTGGAAAAAAAAAGACGAAGAACACGTGATCGGCGCACAACAACCGCAGACCGCTCAACAGTCGCCGAAGTGGAGGGGAGAGGGGACGAGTCGTACCGCTGCGTCCTCCTCGGGGGGCGGGCGGGCTGCTGGTGGCCGGTGGGTGGGCGGGGGTAGAGCTTGAAGAACGGACGCCGCAGAAGACGACGAGGCGAGGGCGAGGTGAGGTGAGACGTCTTCCTCCCTCCCCTGGCGCCAGCCGCCAGGCCTCTCCCTCTCCTCTCCGTGGGTGACGACGAAGACGAAGACGAAGACGTGGCCGCCGCACCCGTCCAGTCCAGGCGACCGACGCGACGGTGCGGCCGCCGCAGCAGAGAGGACGAGGAGGAGGAGAGGAGTGGAGGCGGCGGCGGCCTTGTGGAGGAGGAGGACACGCGAACTGCGGGTGGTGGCTCGGTTTGGTTCGCGCGATCTGTCAGCGCCGGTGGTGGCTGGATTTTGGTAGCATTTCTTGGAGCGGGTGGAAGAGAGGAGAGGAGAGGAGAGAGCGAATTCCAACTTTGGGATTAGCAAGAGGAGCCTGAATTTCTAGCTTTCTTTCTCTCTGCGACTGCGTCCCGCGATGGACTTTTGGAAACACTTGAATTTCACATGGTTTTCTCTTCACTTTTTTCTAATCTTTGTTTTATAAGTTCTTTTTTGACGAATCTCTTTGTTTTATAGGTATATTATTAAGTAGGTCTCCCCTGGGCCTCTGACTGATTGACTGTAGCATGTAGCGTGAGGAGCCGGAGGCGGTGAAGCCATCCGAACCAGTTTGGTTGGTTTTGTGTGTTTTCTGATCATTTTAGTTTATTAGAGAGAGGAAAGTAGTTTTGTCTATTGTGTGTAAAATAATATAGCTATATATTTCGTTAGGAGAGCCAACTGAACCAACTGAGTACTTAGTAGTAGATGGAGAAATGAAAGAGTTGTAAATGTCAAGGTTTATCCTTTGCCTTGGAATTTCTAACTAAGGAAATGTATTTATGTGCCTTTTTTTATTCTTAGGTTTCATTTTTTTATTAAAGATATTATTATATTTGCAGCAAAACAAAAGATATCCACTTTTTCCTCTCCCTTTTCTGTTCGAAATAAAGTTCAGTCCAACAGGGAATATTTTATTTTTGTTATTAGAACTTAAAAGCTTTGCTTTGTTCCCCTTGATAGGAATGGGAAATCAAACACTTAAAATGTTCACGTCTCAACAACCGTAGATGGGATATCAACTCACCATGAAAACCAAATGTACTGATGAGGATCATGCATCATCAAATGCAACAAACAAATTTGAGGAAAATGAATATAACAAGCTGTCGTACTGCACCAATATGTCATGTGTGTCCAACAGATGAAACATCAGCCATCAAATGCAACAGACAAAGGACAAAACAAAAATAACTAGTTATCTTTTTCCTCTCAAAAAGGAAAAAAAAAGAATATAATATGCGGGGAATAATAAAAACTTATCCATGATGGTTCTGCAGCTACTACGACGACTGACCAAAGCCAACCTCCTCCACTACTAAATTACTACTCGTATCTGGATTTCATATCTAGATTTGTATTATTCAATCTCAGTGGCCAAGAGAATTGTTCCCCTATCTAATCTCAACTTTTGTGATCACATATTTTTGTAATAATCTACACAGGAGACAAGATAGCTGCCTGGCTTATCAGGAAAATGCTGTCGACGATGTCCACATCAATAATGCATTATCACGCAAAAGCATGTAATTTTTCTTGGGAAAGCATCTAGGGCAGTCCCCAAAAGCTAGTAATAAAAAAAAAAAAAAAAGAGGGAAGGGCTATTCCAATCTTCTTCCCTAAAAAGTGTTGCTGAACTTTTGTCGAGATCGATCAGAGGTGACATGCTAAGCTCCACAAGCATGATTCAATTATCGAATTCATATAATAATCGCCAATCATTCAGAGTCCCCGTGCAAATGTTTGATGAATTAGTAGTGCCTTCATCTCAAAGATTCATGTGGATGGCATATATAATATATAAAACATAATCTAATTAGAGGCTGAAAGAACCATCAGATGCATTAGTACTAGTGCTAGTAATTAAGAGACTTAAAAGAATGCAGTCTAAGGGTACTTTCAGTATATCTAGATTCACCACTAACCCCACTCCATCATCACCTTTTTTGCTTCTGTAAGTTGAATGCTGTAAAGACGGAGAAAAGGTCAAAAGGGGAGCAAAAGAAAGTGACTTGTTGTGTGGAAAGAATCAAAAGGGTGTCAGCATGCACAAGGGTGGAAAGCCATGAATAAGGTGGGTTTCTTGTTGCAGTAATCTTTGTTCACGATGCTCCGTACGACTCTTGCAGGAATAAACTAAAATTTCAGTGGCATTGTCAATTTTATTATTGTTCTGTTATTCTGGACCGCTTTTGGTTTGACCTTGCATTCATAGACTTGGCCTATTGTTATTAAGCTAAAAATGTGTTTTATTAGGATTTACGAGTAAATATAATATATAAAAAATATAATAATATGTTACTAGAACCAATGATGCAGTTTGCAGGTTTGAGAGGATCATGAAGAAGGGTGGCGTGTTCAACCAAAGTCAACGAAAAGAAGGCATAAGATTTCCCGTAAAACAATATATATGCTGATTTGAAAGATAGTTTCTGGTGTCAATCTAGCATGACTATCAGTACTACTTTCAGTAGTAGATGATATATCCATCCATCTATATCCGTGATTTTATATACCGTGATTAATTTATGATCTGCAGGGTCAGTGTTTTATATATATTAAGAAATATTCGCAGGAGAAAGGAATTGCGTGCCGTCTGCGGTGTGTGAACATGTGTATACGTGAGTATCTGTGTGAGAAATGCCGACCTAACATTGCCCTCGTTACCTTTCTTTCCTAGAATATGCAGTATCTATCATCGACCCAAAAGAGCTACCCAAGCGTCACATCTGTTGTTGGGTTGGAATGGGATGTGGTGGACTGATCGAGATAGGTTAACATCATCATACGGAATTTTTTTTAGCCAAAAAAAACCAATATTTTAACAATAGTACGTCTGGAAACTTGAAATTTCAGAAACTTATCCTTTCGATCACACCAAAGTATATTTGGTTTTCTTTCGGCAGTGTGTGCCCAATAATTACTGAGCCAAAAGAGACGAAAATAAAATAAAATATGCCTTAAGAGTATATGCTCTCCTATTGTACACCGTTAACGTGTATGGTGTGTCATGTACCGCTAGGTGTGCGCGGAGAAAGAATATATGCCTCTGATTAAGGTCCTAAGAGCAATTTTAAGGAACTTATATATTTCTAATTTCTAATTTACAGCGATACGGATTTTGATAAAATGAATACCCTTCAACATCCTAGTATAGACATACTCTACTTTGAATTTCTCATTCTTCAGAAATAGAGATGAAAAATGACTCTCGAGTAAACAAAAGATATAAAAAAACTATCGCATGGTATAAAGATATAGAATGTAATTTTTTAAATAATTTTCTAAATAATAATTTAGAAAGAAAATTTTAGAAAGACTCTTGGCTACGTTTGGCTGAGCCGGCCACATCCTGGTCATGGTCGATGCTGTGGTTGGTGTATCGAGCCGACACGTTTCTCCAACACACTTCTGCTTTTACACACGCGGCAAGCATGCCCTTTAAGATAAATTTATAGTTTCTTTGGAGCATAGATTCTTCATTCTTCAGTAACAAGTGCAGGACGCATCAAGCATGCCATATTTTGTACACTGGTGGTGACGCAAGTGCATGTTCCCCTGTTTCGTCTAGTTTCCAGTAAGAAAGTCAACTTGTTTCTATGTTCTTGCAGAAGCAATTCCTTCAGTTATAAAAATGATCAACAGTTACGTGCAAGGAATGTACTCCGTTCTAGTAGTATCTATCTATTACTAGCAGCTTAGTCAAAACTTTGACATTATGAATGCCTGATTATTGCTTGTTTGCCAATTTGTACCGTAACAAGCAGATCGCCTATAATTAATTGGGAATTTTTCACATGCACGACTTCCAAATGGTTTTAATATCTTTCTATTGGGGAACATTTTGTACCAGCAAATTTTAAACCTGTTTCATTGCCTTTGTAACTGTAACCCTGTTAACATCTAGCACTTCAGCAGAAGATACTCTATAGGAAGCCAATGCATTTCGTCCTGTAACAACACCTGAAAATTTGGGTAACCATCCAGGACATGCTTTCAGCTTCCATAAGGCGTTAATGTCACACTACTGTTTGTGAAGCAGAGACCAATGCTGTTTGATGTACCATTAGATTACCGGACCATCTGTGCCAATTAAGTTGAGATACCACTATCTGCACAAAATTTAGCTGCTTTAGCATGGTCCGAGAGCCACCAATAATTCCTGGTTCTGTTCTATAAAATCCAGTTTACAAGCAGTATGCCAAATCCTGTTAAGGATCAAAAGCTCCATCGTGACTCCATGGGCAACTGACCATGAGGCTGTTGGACAAACAATTTGGTCCTGTTTGCAACATCTTCAAGCACATCATGTTCATTCCTTAGGTAACTGACCATGATGCTGCGAGGCAAACAGTTTAGCATTCTCTGCAACTTCCGCTTCGAGCACATCCTCAAGGGCAAGCTTGGAAGTAATCCAGCACTTTCAGCTGATATTGGCAGTACATTTAGCAGCCCATTGCTTTCATTGAATTGCTTTTGGTAGTTCCCACTCAAGAAAGAACCCACCTTAAGTCCAGGAGATTCAAATAGCCTTGCATACGCCATTGCTTGGCTGTGCAGATTTGTCAATCCTGAATTAGCCATTTTCATGTCCTACGGGAGCAAAAAGGTGGTGAATAGTAAAACAGCATTTGCTTAGAAATTAAAGAGATGATGCATAACCATACCGTGGATTTCAGTGTCATTGGTTTATCAGCCACATCAAGTTTTTCAGCTTCAGTTGTGCTCACTGAAATAGTTATAAAAGTTCTAATTAGCCAGGTATTGGCAAACAGTTGGTTCAAGGAAAAAAACAATACTAGCAAACAGTTAGAAATAAATAAAACTATAATTGTGAAGACAAAGGGACATTAAAGTTACCAAAGTTTTGAATGGGTCGTGTTCTACAAAATTTTTCAATTTCATCACGAATTACACTGCGCATTTTCTGACAAAATTCTTCATGCTGCATTGTCATATAAAATCTCTATTAAGTATATCTCTTGACCTAGAAGTAAACCAAAAGTTAACAAGAAGGAACAATTTTCAAGTGTATCTCATTTGAAAAATTCATGGCCTTGAGAAACTTTGTTTCCTGGGATTTGGGGAATCAAAACAAACACATGTGGGTGGTGCTCATGGTTATCTCTCTCTCTCTCTCTCTTTTCATTTATGTTTCTCTCTTTCTCTCGGCACACACAAGTGAACAAAACGCCGCCATGGTGCTAAGGTTTAGTCCTCGGACAGTTGGACTGTACGAGGAGGTTTGGGTCGCCAAATCAGGTCGGCTCTGATCCCCTTCGAGGTCCCCTCCAGGGTAAGAATGCAGATACCTATACACCCCTATCCTCTCCACGGTTGCTTTGTTGGATTTGGGGAAGAGGCATGACTGATGCTCATGGTTATCTCCTACTTTTCATTTATTCGCACTGACTGATAACACACAGTGAGCTAGCTAGCATGGTCCAATACGCAGCAAAGATTCCACATACGGCACCATATAATGCAAAAAGGAAGTGAACCATGGAAGAATTTTACCCCTTCTCCATGGTCATACAACAAACCATCTGGCATACTGACTAGTGTTTCAAGAGATCCATTACGGAGGTTTGCATTTGCAAAGAAGCCGGGCATCCACGGAGAGGAACGCCGTGTCTTGATCAGCTGAAGCACAAGCATAAACACGAAGAAGCCTTGGTACGGGCAAATAGACACGACATCGTAGCGACCATGTTATCATGTTTCGTCCATCATCCTGTGCTAACCAAATGGAGACTTCGTGCGCGGAGGGGGAGTGGACATAGCACAGCTTGCCACCTAGCTCACACATAAGGTCATTGGGACTCAGGAAGCTCCTGCACGGAGGATTGGGGTGCACGGTGAAGGACGGTATCATCACGCATGCTGAATCGAAGGATAACATCTGTGGTCGAGCTTGCCATTGTCGTCGTCAGCCACAGACTTGACCGCGCTCCAGTAGAAGAATCCTGGCAAGCAAATAGGAGTCCTGGCCTTGATAGGGTAAGGTGGATCAATGGTGGCCCCATTCCAACCCTCTCTTCTGCTGCCATCGCCAGGAAACGTCAAGACCTCATGTCCAACATCATATTCCGTTCGTTTTTGCCCTTCAATGTATGAGCGCAAGAAGTGTCTAGCCACCTTGTAGGTGCCACTGGAAGGATCGAAGCCAAAGGCGACCCTTTGATCCAACGCCGCATTCCAGCTGCCCCCGGCAGCTCGACGAACTCCTTGGTCGCCGGGTTGCACACGAAGATTTGCCCCGTGAGGCTGGGGATCAGAACCAGTGCAGCGGGATGGTGAACATTGGGATGCCATTGGGACGAGCCTTGTTCATGAAAATGAGCTTGGTGACCTGCTTGCTCTCTGACTCTGACGGTGCTGATGCTGGCTGGAAGCTGTAGATGTGCACGAACCGAGAGGTCAGCTTTATTGGTTTCGGTTGGTACTTCCGGGGGATTAGCAGGACCATGGATGATGAGGAGGTAGCAAGAGTAGTGGTAGCTTTTTGCAAGCTCAAGTGCCGGCGGATGAAGCGAGCGCTGGCTATGGTGGCGCGCCACGCCTTGCAGACGGATTTGAAGCGCATGAGGGAGTCGACGGGAAGGCGCACGAGGATCTCCAGCTGGAGCACCTCATTGGGAAGAGTCATGCTGCCACCGCCGTCCTCCGGCGCCACTCGGCGGTGTTTGGAGATTGGCTGGTTCATATTTCGATCCTTTTTAATCCCGATGATGACTGCCTTTAGTCTGCTCTACCTTGGCCTGCGCGTCCACATGAATGTATAGTAGTAGTAGTCAGAATACAAGCGCAAGAACAATAATCCGACTCGAATTGTATTGGGACCCGATACCGATCGGTATATCTATACCTATCATCTTCTTCCCATCGGTGTTGCCGTTGCCGTTTGCCCGTTTTGCCGCCATCGACAGCCGCCGCGGAATGTCCGGAATCCGGAGCGGAAAGAGAAAGAAACAGGGCACGGTGTCCGGCGCGGAGGGTGGCAGGGTGGATTACTCACTCATCATGACGGAGAAGGCCCGAGGATGACGACCAGCAGCTCTGCGGATGGCCCGTCGAGAACCCTAGCATCTTCGCGCGGACAAGCGGCCACTGCAAGCTTGCGCGCTGGGGCGGGGAGGATCCACGCGGTCGTTCCGGCTCACGCGTATGAGGGCGGCGGCGCCGTGTTAAAAGTTGCCCAGCGGCTTCTCAATAGCCTCTTCCTATTCTGATGGTCAAGAAAGAACTCAGGCAGGATTGCAGAGAGGACAGCGCAACTCATGTCGTCGGTCTCGTAGGCAAGAATAGCATAATCCTTCCAATGCGAAAGAAATTCCACTTTGATTCTAGAAGGATTTGATTTTCTTGCTAATGCATTTTGAGACTTTGGGAACTATTCCACACAACTTCAAGGGCCTATATGAATTTTACTTTTTTTTCTCTCTCTCTCTTTGGAGCATAATTTCACTATTTTCTTTGGAGCATATAATTTTTTTTCTTTTTCGTGATCGGGTCATTTACTCATTTTTTTTATTAAAAGAAAAAACCAAAAGAAAGTCTAGATCATTGATCGAAGGACTCTCAAGTAAACCAAGAATTACCGGGAACATATAGATTATTCAGTAACAAGTATAATATTTTGTACAGTGGGTATGCAAGTCCCTATCTCGCTCTAGTTTCCAATAAAATGTCAATTTGTTCCCATATCTCTACAAGACGAAATTTGCACCATGGTCTCTTGCACGTGATTTGGCCACGTCACCTGTTTACACGCTAGCCATTCGATCAGGGAACAACTGAGAGCGACCGTTCGATCAGGGTCTTTACGGGTCTCATACCATGCCACGAACCGGGCTGCCGCGAATGGTCTCGAACCTGCGGCTGCGACCGAGGACTCGCCCCCCAGCCCCTTCGCCTCGGACGGCTACTCCCGCGCCCGCCGCTCCTCTCGCGGCGACTCGGCCAGTCGGCCGGCAGTTCCACGCCTCCACCTCACGCGGTTCTGACCTCTAGGCCACGCTCCCGTTCCCCAGCCTCTCGCCTCCGTTCCCCAGCCACTCGGCGAGCGATCCTGCTGTGCTGCGCGGTGCCCCGCCGCCTCGGCCGGCGTCCTTGCTCCCTCCCTGCTCCTTACTCGGCTGCACAAAACGGAGCAGCAGCCGCCTTCTCACGTGGGTTGGCCTGTGGTTCCAATGCGGCGCAACGACAAGGCGATGCGAGCAAGGCCACCCGACTGCAGCGCGGGACGGCAAGGCTGCCTGCAGCCCACCGGCGAAGCACAGCTTCTCGTGTGGGAGCCCTCCTATGCAGAGCAGGTGTGCATGAGAGAATTCCTCCGACTCCGTGTAAGCATAACATCAAACATCTCCCGTGCACTATCGATGTGCCTTACACTCTCCTGGACGTGCTGCTAAAGACAGCTTCTAGCTTGCCTCTCATCCACAGGAAGACTTCGCATCTTGAATGTGTACGGTATGTCGTCGTTCTACCTTCAACTTTCGCGTTAATGTGTTAATTATATAATATATATATCAAATATATATATATATTTATATATATAAATATTATATATATTTATATCAAACTGTCCCAGGAACATGTAGTGCTTTTGTTCTATAACCAGATTATTAACTTGAAAGAATGATCTTTAAAAAAAAAACTTGAAAGAACCAACTCAAGAAAGGATTAAGAATTGATGTTTCATGTGAAATTTGGGATTAGTACTTTTTGTGTACATGTACAACGATCTATTAGTGAACCAAAGAGTTGTTACACTTGGTTGATTTTATAAGTATTTTACACTGCTTGATATGCTACTGAAGAAATGCAATGGGGTATAAGACACTGCCGTGCAAACATTCTTATTCAATCAACCCTTTTCATGCCTTTTATATACATGGCTAGATGTGAAAAATTTTTAAACTCGACTTAGTAAACCAACGTGTTATTATCCACAACATCAAATTGAAGCTTATGACTCTTATGTAAGACATGGAAAATCACACCGTTCTATATTTTGTCATGATATCTATCTTTTTAGTGATTTTATTTTTAGATTTGAAGTAATCCTTCTAATATGAAATGTAAAAGTGGGAAGATAATAATTAGCACATCACAACCGTGCAAGTATGATCAAACTTCCTGAGTTATAGTTAGTGTACCTTCTTATGGCCGTGGTGAACAAACAATGATGCATTAATTACATATGGTACAAAACTTTTATACTCCTGAAGTAATTATATGTTATTCTTCATAAGAAAAAAACATCATCATAGAAACTTAGGTTCATATTCTTACTTTGACCAGAATTTGTAACTTGTTATCGGTGTCTACGCCTCACACTTATAAATAATTCTATGCATTTTTGTTATTTCTGAATTAGCAATGAAAATTGACCACTGAATATTTGCATCCCATGTCAGAAGATTCTGCTAAAAAGTTTGATTGAGATCATCCTATTCCTACTCCATTGGCTGATACCTGAAAAAAAAGCTGAATGGTCGAAAACTGACCACTGAAGATCGCACGTGAAGAACTTTATCAAAGAACTTTTTTCAGCTTGTTGCTTCTATAGCTGAGGAAGAAGGTCAAAAAGAGAACTGAAACTAGAGATAGTTGTTCTCCATTAGGTGCGTAAATAGCAGTTGTGAAAAAAGTTAACTACGCCTCCAAATAAAATTCTACAGATATCGTACTTCAAAAATCAATAGTTGTTGTCATTGTTGTTGAGTGCAAACCTCTTTTTTCCCAGTTTTGACTCTGCAGGGAGTTCTGTTAATTGTTTCAGAGGCACAAAAGAATAAAAACTGATATAGTTTCAGATGGCACACCTTTGCTTTGTTCAGGTTTATTACCATTTCAGATTCATCTTAATCATAAGATGCAAAAGGTCGGTCTCCAAATTAACCTATCTCATATTGACACATTGACAGTTAGTATTTTTACTATACAGGAAAACGAACACGTGCATGAAATTAGCATGCCTGTTCTTTTTATTCTCCTATCACAGGTCGCAGCTCTTGCTAAGCGTTCCTTTCACTTGTTCATGGCTTTCCTTTTCAATTTTCATTTTCTCTTAACCCTTCAGGTTGTCCAAGACACAGGAACACAACCAATCATAGAGTTCATTCAAGAACAGAGTATATCAATTTTGAATGATGATTTGTGAATGGCTACCAACCTAGCTAGGGGTAGAGCTTTGCCTTTACATAGAAACGATTCAGCATTGATACATGCTAAATGATTTAACCGTGCCTGAATGTGAATTAACAGTGATTGTAAGTGAATCTTTGATCTTCTTATTGAACAAACTGCTCGTATACTTTCGAGCATAATTTCATACTTTCAGTTTCATACTTTCATACAAGCATGTGCCAAACAAAATAACAAAAACTCATTTCAAATGCGTCAGAGATCATTGGGGTCTGTTTGCTCCAACATAGGATGCATAGCCTAAGCAACACACCGATTATATCCAGATGGACCTGCATCACAGACTGGTCAGACACAGGTGGACGCGCGGCAAGCCGCGCGTAGTTTCTAGTACTCCCTATCTCCCTCTATCTCTAAAATAGATTATTTTAGATATTCGTGTCATAAATTTAATTCAATTTATACAAAAGACATAATATTTTTATCTCCAAATAAATTTGTTAAAAAAATTAGATTTAAAGATTTTTTTGATGATACTAGTTGTGTACTATAAATATTAATATTTTTTAATATAAAATTAGTCAAATTAATTTCTTATCTCTTTTTTTAGAACAAAATATAGTAGATTATTAAAGAGTTTTTACGCTATGTCGATTTGGTCCATCAGGTTTGAAAATGTATTTTTGGGTCCATAACCTTTATTTGTGGTGCATCAAAATGCGATTTGGATTAATTAATGACGTCATCAAAGTTTGAAAATTTAAATCAATTTATACAAAAGACATAATATTTTTATCTCCAAATAAATTTGTTAAAAAATTAGATTTAAAGATTTTTTGATGATACTAGTTGTGTACTATAAATATTAATATTTTTTAATATAAAATTAGTCAAATTAATTTCTTAGAAAGCGTGAATGACTCTTTTTTAGAACGGAGGGAGTAGATATAGTAGATTATTAAATATCGGGATGAAATAAGAGCCCTAATTTGTACCAGTTGCAGAAGCAAATCATTCATCATTCAGTTATAAAAAAAAAATGCTCAACAGTTACGTGCAAGGAATGTAGTAGTATCCATTACTATTACTATTACTAGCAGCTTAGTGTTTTGACATTATGTATGCCTGACTATTGCTTGTTTTACTCATTACCATAACAAGCAGACTGCAGACCACCTATAATTAATTGGGATTTTTTTTACATGCACGCCCAACATCTTGTACCAGAAAATTCTAAACATACTTATCTCATTACCTCTGTAACCTGGTCAACATCTAGCACTTCAGCAAAAGATTAAAAACCTATCTCATTGCCGGACCAGGAGAGGCCTCTGCTATCTCCCCAACGCTTCCTTCTACCTCAAACGCATTCCTTTCGCCGGCATAGCTCAGACCATCACCACCAGCCAACGCCGAACTCTGCTCACGATCGTGGCGGCGGGCCTCCAGCTCCATACTCTCCTTGATCTGTGCCACCACATCCGTCATCGTAGGCCGCTCCCTGGAGACTTCTTGCTTGCAATGCAGAGCCAGGTCGGCGACTTTCCAGATGGAGTTGATGTCGTAGTCACATCCCATGCTTGAATCTATGATGCTCTCGATGCTGCCTTGGTCGAGGTTTTGCTGCACCCACTCACCAATGTGGATGCACACACTGTCGTTTATCGGGACGATGGGGGAATGGCCTGTCATGAGCTCCAGGAGAACGACACCAAAGCTGTAAACATCACTCTTCTCGCTGATCCGGTAACTGCGGTAGTACCTGTGCAAGGGTAGAGTTTAGTTATTGCTTGGTAGACAGATTAAGATAATCCATTTTCATAACATAATGCTACTCTAGGTAGTGCTGATGAAAAGGGACAATTTTCTTGAAACTGGAAGTGGATTATGATATATTAGGAGAGAAGCTGTACAAGACTTACTCAGGATCTAAGTAGCCCATTGTACCAGCTGGCTCAGTGGTGATATGTGTTTCTGAGTCACTGAAAGCCTTGGTCAGACCAAAATCAGCAATCTTAGCCCCAAGGTCCGTGGTCAAGAGGATGTTCCTACTCTTCACATCTCTGTGAATCAGTGCTGGTTTACATGCAACATGCAGGTACTCCAGACCTGCGATACAGTGAATGTTTTTTTGCAATAGTACACATATAAAGGAAATATCAGAAATGGGACAGTCCATACCTTGAGCAGCATCAAGGGCGATTTGAAGGCGTTGCCTCCAAGTGAGTGGATTGTGAGTAGAAGTCTCTAGACACATCAACAGAAATTGAACACCGAGCGAAAAGAAAAGAAATCAAACACAGTCAGTACAAATTCAAAACACATGTTGCAGAAATACATGCACTTCATACACTCTAAAATCAATGTGCATCTATGCAGTGAGTAACCATAACCACAGCTATTTTAGGATCTGCAAATTGCTTCTTTGAGAAATGTAGCATTCCTCTGTAATTTGAATGCCAAGATAAGGCACAGTTGATTTCTAATTTAGGACACCTGAAACCAGGATTATCTTATATTAGCATTCTATATTTGAGTGGCCAGGATGAACAACCTCTCAGATGATCCTGCAGGTTCCCTTCAGGCATGTACTCGTAGACAAGGGCAAAATGATTTTTGTCCTTACAATAGCCAATCAAGGATACCAAGTTCTTGTGATGTATCCTTGTTAAATGCTGAGCCTGCAGGATAGTTCAGACAATTGTGGTTTAGAAAGAAAAAAGAACATGCATTAAGAATCATTACTAATTGTAATTCCATCTACAAAAACATAAAATACTTTAATTTACTGTTCATCAGAATTATGAAACGGATGTTTACACAAGGGACAAGGAAACTTTACTGCATTGTTGTCATTATACTATCTCATAGGGGGGAGCATGAGTGGAAACGTGGCACATCTCTTCTTTAAGTTCATTCCCATTTACCTCAGCCAGAAACTCTTTACCCCCTTGTGAAGATGACTCCGATCGTATTTTCACAGCGACTGGGTTTCCATTTTCCAAGTAACCAAGGAAGACAGCTCCAAACCCACCTTTGCCAATCTCTAGGCTAAAGTTATTTGTAATATGCTTCAGTTCTCTGTAAGAGAATTCTCGGTTCTCAAGTAATGCTGTTTCATCTTTAGGATCAGCAGCCCTTCTCCTAGCTGCATCATATGAAAAATGGTATTAAATGGAAAGAAATACGGCAGCTTGTGGTGCCAAAAAAAAATGATTTCCTCCATGTTGTATTACCTTTTTCCTTGAGTGTTCGGAGCAGCAGAACAGTGAAGATAACAAATAAGGCAATGGCAGCAACTACTGGAATGATTACTGCAGAGAGAAGTGCCGCATTCATTTTCTTTGGACCTGATCCATAGTTAGTACCGTTCCCAAATAAATTTGAATTGTTACCAAGCCTGGAAGCGTACAAAATTCATGGAATGATTCATATTAAGAAATGCTTCCAAGATAACCCAAATAAAGGGAAATGTTCTATATCTTTGGTCATCAACCAGATCTAAAAATCGACAAGGCAAAGGTAGCAGCACTGTCACTGTTCTCAGAAATGTTTTGTACCCAAAACAATGTTACATTAAATCTCTTGCCTTCTAGTAGAGCTCTACTTCTAGTATGGATGAAAATTCCAAACAAAAAAGCAGTATATTCTTTACTACCTAAGTTATGATATTGTCCTAATGCTACTGAAAACTATTGATGAACTAGTAACAGTAATGGGACAGGTGCTGCTTCCTTATTAAATGGACTCATAAATGCTACTGACGTGCAGGATTCTATAACTTGGAAATGGATGGCTGGTGGAAACTACTCCACACGTTCAGCGTGCATGATCCAGTTTGGAGGATCAAATCGGAGATTCCAGGCCGACATCATTTGGAAGGCGCAAGCAAAAAACAGATGCAAAGTCCACGCCTGGATACTCATGCATGACATAGTTCTAACGGCGGACAACCTACAAAAGAGGGGGTGGCCACATCTGGAGCATTGTGTATTGTGTAATGGGCCTTTGGAGACATGGTTACACCTTTCTTTGTTGTGCCCCTTCACAAGAGCCATTTGGAGTCAGGTACTGTCTTGGGAGAATTAGCACGACCTCAGGCGTTTCAGTGCAGTGCTAATTTACACTGTGTGGAACCTGTGGAAGGAGAGAAGTAGGAGGATTTTTTGAAAATGAGTACAAGACGTCGCAGCAGGTTGCCTAATCGACCAAACAAGACATATTTCAAAGGCGTAGGGCGATGTTCTTTGCGGGTTAACCCACCAGTAGCGGGGGGAGGGCTTCTCTTTTGGTCCTAGGACTGGTGTGTTGGGCACCACAGGTGCTCTTTGTCCATAAAACTCTCTTTTCCTCGCTCAATTGAGCGATAGAGCTCCTTCCTTTTTGATCAATAAAGAAACTGAGGAAACTGAGGAACAAGAAACATCCAAATACAAATGATATATTTTAAACATTTAAACAGATGCTATGACACTAAATCAACACTTAAAATAGTAGTATTATTGCATCCTACAAGTATGTTTTATAAATTCTTTGAATTAAACAATTTGATTTAAAACAGGTTTGCTCCATAGTTTGGCAACATACAAGTACAAACATACCTTAGTGATAGAGTCCCATTGTGAGATTTTTGAAGAAGACTGTAAGGAATTGATCCAGAAAGATCATTGCTGGAGAGATCCCTATAAACAAAATATATGGCATATGAAAAGTTTGTTCTTTGAAGGTTCCCAAACTCGAGGATGTTGAGTAAGACTTACAGAAATACTAGAAATGGAAGCTGCCCAAGATAATTTGGAATGAAGCCAGACAAGTTATTGTGTGACAAATCCCTGGGATAATAGGTAACAGTTCTTGTAAGAAATAGCTTTAAGGTATGGAGGAATAATATGTTTCAGTGGTACTATTTATCAACTTCATTTCACGTCTGAATTCAGAAGAAGGACTACAGTAACTGCAAACAGGCTTTGGGTCCTCTCCTAAAATATATATATTTCACATGATTAGTTTTCTTTCAAAATGTAAGTTTTATAGTATGGTGGAGACATACAAGAAAGAGGACATATATTTCACATGAAATTCAATAAATTTACTACAAGATGCATGATATTGTAGTTATACTATAGTAAACAGTGCAGAAATCACTAGACATACAAGAAGAGAAAACAGGTAAGCATACAATTAAACAAGCAGAGGGGAGGAAATGAACCATATGGACTTAATTTGGAATTTGCAAGTAGTACCCAAAAGAAAAATGCCATAGCACATTTTAACGTCTAAAGTAAGATATTGTGAAAAAAATCCTACAGGTACTGGAGTGCTTTCAGATCTTCAAAGAAGGTAGTGATGGGACCGGCCAACCCACTTGAAGACAAGTTTCTGCCAAAAAAAAAAAAAAAAGTTAGTTTCTGCTCTTGCTATATCCAGCTTGAGAGTCTAAATTGAAACTTGCAATGCTATATAGCGATTTAAAATATGACTGAAACATACAATTCTGTTATTCTTGGAATACCAGTTGGAGGATAAGTACAGTTCAATCCTTCCCATGCAAAAGCTTTTGGAGCACATGGGTCACCCATCCAGTTTTTGCTCACACCAAAAGCTTCTTGGATTGCGATCATGGCTCTAGCTGGTATGGCAAAAAAAAAAAAAAAAAAAGGGTATATGGATACACAAGCAGTTACCAAGATAGAAATGCATCTAAAATAAACCCAAATGCAATGATACGTGTGTGACTCTCTTCTTCTATTAATGCAGTGATACATAGGCTCTCCTATGTGTTCAAGAAACCAAATGCAGCACAATTAGTTTTACTACTTTTCCCTTTAAAAGGTGGTACCACTTTTCATGTGTTACAAATCATAAGAAAACCTAACATGGATACAGTTAGTAATTATAGAGAACTTAAAAAATGCATTAATGTACATTGTTAAACTCGTACCATCTCCAGGGTCGGTTGCAATTTCATCTATTGGTTTCACCAAATACATCTCCATGGCATTGAGAATAGGTGGGAGTGTAGCATTTTTAGTAGCAACAAGTGAGATGTTATACCTCGCTTGTCCCTGAACTGTGCCAGAAAAGGAATCGGCAAATAGGTATGTTGGAGTGTAAGGTTTTTTGTTCCATGTGCTGTTATTGACAATGATATCAAACTGTCTCAGTTCATTGCTTGCTACACGCTGTAACTCAGCAAAGTAGAAAACAAAGAAGTATCTGGAGCTGATATTTACAGAGTGATCAGATGGATCCCATGAGAAATTAATTATTGAGCTATTGGAAGGTGTTGCAGCATTTTGCATGACGGCAGATGGCACATCATAGGGATCAGTAAGGTAATTCCGAACAACAGATGTAGCGGATGCCTCATTCCAGGTTGGAATGGCATCATACGTCAACCAGATACGATCATGGGGATCCAATGGGTACCTGTTTAGGCCAAACAAACATGCTTGTGTAAGTTCATTCAGTTAACAATAAAAGGTATTAAAGATGGTGCAAAATTAGTCATCTTAAAGTACCACTCTTCTGAGACAATCCATGCAAAATTGGCTAAAAGCAGCAGACACATTCACTAATTAAGATGTTTTATTTTTTTTTCAGATTATTTTCGACAAATCCACAAGACACCAAGGTACTTCTGGAATAATTGTGTCAAGGAGTTTAATAAGGTTATCAGTCAAGCCAAGAACTATTGAGCAATGGCTAGAAGCTTTTATGTAATTGATTTGATCCTTTTCATTTGTTTCTTTGTTTCTTGATTGATCGTCTCTTTGTTTGCACCTTTATAACTTTTTGATTGATAGTTTTAATCAGTAGGGATTTCACCCCTCATGTTCCCTCAAAAAATAACATATAATAGTTGTGTCATCACAATTCCTACTTTATCAACCAACGGGATGATTAGACTGACTTGGCCAGTTACATTTAATGCATGCAGAACTAAATCAAACTCACCGAACTACAGACTTGTCTGTGGGCCCCATGTTAAACCGATTGGCATTGATCAGCACCAGGGATTGACTAGCATTTGCCTCTGGGTAAAGAGTGCTCTTCAGTGGCCTCAAATCCAGCCCAGAGATAAACGGAGTTCCCATCCCTTTGTTCACCAAACAAACTTGCAGGTAATCAGCAGGAGCCACAACTATGATGTCCATCCAATTAATTGCACCTGCATCCCTGAACTTAACTTCATGCCAATAAGTTGCGCCCATGTATAGATCAAAAATAGGAAGCTTGTTGAGGCCATCATAATTTGCATAATAGAAGGCTGCACGAACAAAATACTTGTTTCCGGCAACCAAGGATCTCAAGGTGTAGCAATTCCGCGTGCCATCTAGAAAGAAGCGGACATTATAATAGCGCTGTGCTAGTGATGGACTGATATAATCTGAGGAGATGTTGCGATTTTCTCCCGAGCTGATGAAACCATGGTCAGAGACATATATTATGGTTGAAGTGAGATCTTGGTATGAAGAGTTTTCCGGGATGCCACAATCAATGCTTATGAAACCTGAAAGGGAAATATAAGTCAGAAGACTATGGCAAATAAATAATCATGAGGAACTGGTTGGCTTCAAAAGATCGCTTGTACACATTGATCTTTGAAAATGGTTTGAGAAGTGGTTCTATTTTACTCTTTTATACAAATAGATTTTCATTGATCCATTAGGCATACCTATACCTTTGGAATGTACACATGAATGAGCAGATAGCTCTACATGAATTTTTTTAACTAATTATCATCTGAACTTGAAGTGCAGAATCAGGACAACATACCTCGGCTATCTGGCTGGCCGCTAGTATACTGCAAGATGTGGAATAGGAGAACAACAAGACTCATCTTCATGCTTCTTGTCCAACTTTGTGAGCACAGAACATAAAGAGAGACCTTCTGACAGACAGACAGCGATTTATATATGCCGATCCATGGGACTAAGCCACTAACAGGTGCCTATACATGCATGATGCATACCCTACTAGGTTGTCCTCTGCCGCAAACGTGGACACGAAAGTCAACGTCCAAGGAACTAAGTCAGGTATTGTCCAATTAAAAAATGAGATCTTGTCATGCTACATGATTTATGCCCCACCAACAGTGAGGAGACAAGTACATCATTATTACAGCACTTACATTTGATCTCCCTCTTGTGGCAATGGCCAAATCCTGTCTCTCATGATCACCAGCATAGAACGCACCTAAAGCTGGCGCAGCTCACATTGTGGACCCCGGGATTGGGTGAGGGCGTGAGGTATTTCAGAATATATGCATTAAACCAGTGTTTCTCAGGAATGGACCAAGACCTGGAGTAAAGAGAATTAATCACATTTCAATTCAAGAATGCAGCTAATGCCTAATGCTGGCATAGCTTCAGGTTGTCCCTTAATAAGCATTGTTGTAATCTTGTGCAGTTGTGGTGACTGAATAACTTAATCACTACCCTTCAACAACCTACTGATCTGATACGGTAAACTATCCAGGTGGTTGCAACGAATCTTGCAAGTGGCATTAATTATATTTGCAGATAAATAAAACCAAGCAAAAACAGTATGTTTGTCACTGAATTGACTATTAAGCAACAATTTCATCGTTTATCAGGATACTAAGCCCTGAATCTTCTACGCACTACATGCTTTACCAACTACTTCGACAGTGAAACAAATGGAGACCCTGACTGACAATGACATGGAGCCGACCAGTTTTGTACTGCAGGAGAGAGAACCTTTCCGCAGTGCGGGGCAGCTTGGCACCTGACATCCCAGACGAAGATGGTGCGCGACCTGGAAGACCCTGAGGTCGGCACGCACGATCCGAACCTCCCCGACGACGTCACGCCAACGCTGAGGCGAGGCCGGCCGTCACACGCACAGCCAGTGGCCGGCAGCAACCGAACGGGGCAGCTTTCCTCTCCTTGACCTCAGTCAGTCCTGGTCCTCGGTGCGCATGTCGGCGCGCAGTCCATGAGTGAGCCGCCGCGCAAGGCACACGCTGGCCCAGCGGCCCCGGCACGCGCGTAGTGGATGCGGGCGTTGGCGACCGAGGAAGTCGCCGCCCGCACCGAGCGCCCCACGCGCGCGCCGACGCGCACGGCCTCCGGTGCGGCGGTGGAGCACCTAGCCTGATCCCCACAGGGCTCACTGAGACGCGTTCCATCGAGAACCTCAGGCGGCCGGCGCCGCAGCCGAAGGCCAGGGCAAGCGGCGACGGCGGTGGTGTGGCGTATCCGTCGAACACCTGCCGAGCGCAACGGTTACGCGGCACACATTAGTAGGCCAGCCCCGGTCTATTGGGCCATTGTCCCGACACGCGGGCTTCCGGTGGGGCCGGCCTATTACCTAGAGCTTGGCCTGCTAATCCTTGATCCCGCCTCCTTAGCTTTTAATTTGGTCACCAAAAAAAACTTTGTTCAACCAAACTATAGACGAGTTCATTTTTGAAATTGCTATATGGTCCATTTGAAATTTTATATTCCTTCTTTTTTTTCTTTGTTATGTGCAAAAACATGAAACAAATACGGTAGTCTCTAGGAATTTAACAAAAAGAATCATCATGTATACATCCATCCTAAATCAATATCACATTTTTTTTGTGCTTTTTTGAAATGTTTATTTCCCACCATTGTCATCGAAATCTTTCAAGGAAAACGACGACCTCTCCTATCAAAGATCCTCCGCCGGCGCCTCTGTCGTCGCCGGCCGCGGCGACTGGCCCTCCAGCTGCATGAGCTTGGAGAAGACCCCGACCATGGGCGCCGTGTTGTACGTGCAGGCCTCGGTCTGCATGTACGCGCCGCGGTGGTCGTTGAAGACATCCTCGCCGTTGGGCCCGCCGACGACGGCGCCGACGAGGTCGTGCGGGTTCTCCCGCCGCGCGCTGTACCACGAGTCGAACCCCTGCAGGCAGCCGATGAAGTCCCGGTCGTGCAGGTACGACGCGCTCGACGCAGCGCGGTGGTGCACCTGCCGAGGGTACGCCGCGCCGTACCCGACCAGGTAGCTGGTGCGCATCGGGTTCGTGCCCAGGATGTAGTCGGCCTGGGACTTGGCGAACGCCAGCACCTCGCCGGCGGCGGCGGCGGGCATGGCGGGCCGCCGTCGTCGCCGACGGAGCCGCCGCAGCGGAGGGGCTGGCCCAGGGAGGAGAGGACGTCCGAGTAGACGGTGAGGAGGAAGGCCGCGCCGGAGACGTACTGGAGGTTGTTCCAGGGGCGGATGAAGAGCAGCCCCGCCGGAGTGCGGCCGGCGTTGTGCTTCGCGCCGCCGGGGTTCCGGTTCATGCACGAGCACACGTAGAACTCCGCCTTGGAACGCAGCTGCTCCACCACCGCCACCTCCTCCGCGCTCAGCCGCAGCCGCTGCTCCTTCGCCTCCACCAGCAGCTGTAAGTCCAACACAGCAAAATCAGCAACAGTTGAAAAAACAAAACAAAAAGAATCTCCTTTTTTTTTTTCCCCAAGAACACAGGCAACATGCCGTCTCAGAAAATTCGACCTTATTATTTTGATTTATTAAGAGATATTAGCACAATTTTTGTTCAAATGTATTTTCATATTCTTGCTGAAGCAGAAAACAAAACTGCACTATGCTTCAAGAAACTGTCATTTGCAGTGAGAGATCAAGTGTCACTATTCTGGCTGAAAAACGTCAAATCAGATTGTTATATTCCGCTATTATGAGCTCCTGTTTGTCAAAAATTTGGCCAAACACTGTATTACTGTTGACTTCAGGAGTAGTAGACTGTAGAACCCATGAAGCTGTTGAATGCACATCCCCTGTCTTCTTATGGTCCAAATTTCAGTATCATCCAAAACTAGTTGTGCACGCTTCGTATATAATAAGTTAACCGAAAGGTAAAACTTATACTTGAAAAATTAGGATCCTAGCCACATGATCCTTCTTTCCGGGTTCAGTTTGTCAGGTCTCTGATTGTGATCCAACAACTTCAACCTTTTCCAAACATGTAACTACTGTTAGTTGAATGACCCATGTGTTGATGGATGTTCCATTGTTCTACCTTAAAATTGGCTCCAAGTGCTGTCTTCATGGGCAAGATCTGTTGTCTCATGCTTTCTCTCTTTCTCTTTATCTCCCTCTCAGATCATTTATTTATATGTTAAGCTTTCACTAACAAATTTCAAGGTGACGCTGACTCCTCTGTCCAGGTGCATCACCAATAGGATGGCTACAATCTTCAGAGTTGGTTGATTCGCTTGCTTCAGAACATCACAGTCCAAGCATGATGAGATAGAGGACAGGCTTGTGGATGCATAAAGAAATGTTTGCATGGTAAGAGACGTCTGTCTTGTATTCTAAGCATTGGAAGCAGGAGCTGTGGTCAATCCTTGGTGTCAGGATTAGGAATGCAGTCCATTTCTACAAGACCCCCCAATAATGTCATCAGTCTACTCCACTCTACTACACCTTATAAACAAATTCCCAGGGTTAGGAAAACTTTTGTTGGAGAATAATGCTTGCTTACGACCAAGAGCACATGAGGGAAAAATGACAGAAATGGTTGGCAAAGGACAAGGGGAACAGGTGTAGAGGGAAGATATGTGATCTGCTTGCTCATCATTAACAATTGACGATGTGTTGTGATCCCCATCGTTATGAACAGTGATCCTCTGCTTAATGAGCTAGATTATTTTGTCCATGTGTATATATAGGCTGTTGATGCTATAGTATATGGTTTAATTTCTCTCAAAGGAAATGAGGATGTGCCAGATCAGCAGCATGCATATCTTTCCTCACAAATGAAAATAAATGGCTAATAATCTGCATGTATATATCATTTTTTTCACATGTGTATACTACACAATATGCATTGCATTCCTCCACAAGATGAAGTTGTTGGATGTGGAGATGTTGTGCATCCACCAAATTCAAACACAAGCAACAGCAATGGGTGAGCAGGGCTATGCTTGTAAGATAGCCTAAGCAAAAGCGAATGGAAGGTTGCACCAAACAGGCTTGCCCCTGATGCTATCTTGGAGTAGAACTGGTGCTGCTGCATGCTACTACTCACTTTGCATTGCAGCATTGCAGGCTTCCAGTTCCAGTTAAAACATCTTTCGCCATCAAGCGTGGGCCATCCAAGAGAGAATGTTAACCACCTACTACAATTGGTTGGTTCAGACGTTGTGCTGCCTTGTGCAATGCATGCATGCCAAACATTTTAATATTACTCTAAAAAAAAGAATCTTTCCTGTTTTTTAAAGCAAACATTTCACTGTCCCCAATCAAAGGTGGTAAATTATAATTTGTTAGGCTTGGACCACAACAAGTCAAGAGGACAGGATGAGGACGCTATCATCAGATAATAAAAAGGATTAAAAATGAACATTATTAATTCCTCATATACACGTTAATTTATTCCATAAATATGAAGTGTGTTTTTTTCACAAGAAGAGGTTCGATTTTCGTAAATTATTCACACATTTGAAAACAAAACAAAGTCGGAAAACAAAGTCGGAAAGTAACCGTACCTCGGATGCGAGGACCTGGAGTCCGGCGTACTTGATGTCCCAGCTGAACTCGGAGACGGCCCAGCCGGTGCCGCCGAACGCCTCGGCGTTGTCGAGCGCGTAGCGGAGGTAGTCGCGGCGGCCGGTGGCGCGGTGCAGCCAGAGCGCCGCCCACAGCAGCTCGTCGTGGTACCCGCTGGACGACGGGTAGTAGCTCTTGACGACGTCGACGCTGTCGTCGTAGCGGCCCCGGTAGGTGTCGGCGAACTCGAAGAGCTGCTGCGCGTGGTGGAGCAGCAGGTGCGCGTAGTGCGCGTCGCCGGCGCGGCGGAACACGGCGGACGCGGCGGCCATGGCGGCGGCGGTCTCGGCGGCGACCTCGGAGCCCGGGTGCTCCGCGTCCACCTTGTACGCGCGCCGCGACGTGGTCATGTCCTCGGGCCGCTGCCAGCAGTAGTGGTCGGAGTCGCCGTCGCCCACCTGCGTCCACAGCTCGGTCGGCGCCGTGTGCGCCTTGATGAAGTAGTCGGTGCCCCACTTGATGGCCTGCAGCGCGTGCGCCATCTCGCCGGCGTCGGCCACGCCGCCGCCGTACTCGAGGACGCCCCAGGAGAGGAGCGTCACCGTGAACGCCATCGGCAGGCCGAACTTCACGTGGTCGCCGGCGTCGTAGTAGCCGCCGACGAGGTCCACGCCCTGCTCCAGCCCGTCGGTGAGCCCCGAGTGGCCCCGCCACCGCACCCGCTGGTTGTACGGCAGCCGACCCGACCGCTGCGCCTCGAAGTAGAGCAGGCTCTTGTGGAGCGCATCGACGTAGTCGTGCGCGGGCTCGGACACGGCGGACACGGCGGCGGCGAGCGAGATGGCGGCCACGGCCACGGCCGCCACCACGAAGCGGACGGACACGTCGCTCATTGCACCGGGCGCCGGGCGCCGGCGACGCGCGACCAACGACGAACGACCAACCAGCCGGCCGATCAATCAATCATGCGTGTCCGATCGAATCGATCAAATGAAAACCACCGTCAAACTCCGAGCAGACTCGCCGCGACGACGACGTACACGCCGGGCCTGTTTCCAAGAACCGCCGCCGGCGAGGCGGCCTGGACGATGTGTGGCGAGCTTCTCCGATGTCCGATCGAGATCCTCCCGGCCTGTCGCGGCGAAATGGAAATGGAAACGACGCTAACTGCAGCGAGTGAGTGCTGAGTAATGGCTGCCTGGGTGCTGCACTGCTGCTGCCTAATAATAACACTACGCTGCCAGATTTAGCATGCCTTGCTTGCTTGGCGGCGCAGCGGCGGCGGTGGAATGGAGAAGACGAAGCAAGCACGGCACAGGATGAGAAGGGCTACTGCAGCCTCCTCCAGCCCAGGGATGGAGATGGAGATGGATACGGCGGCGGCGGCGGCGGGCGGCAGGAGCAGCAGGGCGCGACGACGCATTTATACACATGGCTGCGGAGGAGGGCCAGGGGAGAGACAAGCGGGCGTCGGCGGTAGGAAGGCAGCGCGGGCGTGCCACGTGTGCGTGCGCGCCTGCATGGAAGAAGAGGAGGAGGGGAAGCAGCCTGCTGCACGCACCGGCGGCGGGTTGGTGGTGATTGGTGAAAGGGTAGCAGGTCGGAGGAGGCTTTGGCTTGGCATGGCGGTGTCTTCACAAGAGGATGACAGGGACGCCGCCTCTAGTGCTGCTACGCTTGTGTAGTACACATAAACAGAGACTCGGCTAGACTTATAAGTCGATTGATAAGCTGAAATGACTGATTTTTTTGCCGCTTGATAAGCTGAAACGACTAGTTTTTTATGATAAAAAAATATTATTATAACACAGTTAATAAACCGGCTGATAAAATGAAGTGAACATAGAAAATTACCATACTCTATGTTTTAAAATGATTTCCATGCTCTGTTAGTTCTTCGTTGGCGGTAGCCCAATCGGGGTGTACTCTACTCTTAGTAAAAACAAACATAACTCTTGTACTTATTGGAGGACTGATCAAGGAGAAAGTGATGTGTGGGCGAAAATTTGATTGGAAAGAAAAAAAAAACTCATTTTCATAGTAAGTATAAACATGATATGGAGTAGATAGGTGTGTGTACTTCCTCCTTTGATTTCATAGCCCTTGTCATTTTGGATATGGTTGAGATCAAACTTCTAGATGATATTTGACCATCGTTAGCTTTGAAAATATTTTGTTTTCAGATAGTAAGATATCATGTACTACCTCCATTTTAAATTAGAAGAGATTTTGGTTTTTTTAGATACATCATTTTTGTTGGACGCTTAGATATATATTATGTCTACATATATAATAATAAAAACAATGTATCTCTGGAAAAAAAAAGGCAAAATGTCCTAAGGGATAATATATATAGATAACTACTCTTACAAAGCACTTTGATATAATTGTGTATCTGTTGATTTCAGTAATAATGCACTAATAGTAGAAAATCGTAGCCTGATGTATCTTTTTGAGACTGCCATTATTCCAAATGACAAGAATTATAGAACAAATTGGAGAGAGTGGCCGATTGGCGAAGCTCTTTCTTTGCTTCTGTTTGAAAATAGAAGCTGCGGGAAACAATAGGATGCTGATATACTCCGTTAATAATAACCAAGTGAAGGTAGATCGAAGCCATGGTTTCATTGCTTCACTATGTATCTAAAGAAAATTCCTTCGATGTTATTAATAATTTAAAACTATTTTTTATGCGCTATAAAAATTATAGGTTCTCTCAATATCATCGGTTTTAATTTTCTCTTCCCATGGGTGCCATTGTTGGTTACTTAGTTGTTAGTTGGTGCTAGAGAAAGACAATTATAGCCCTTGAATTTTTTGTGCTGTAATAAATCCAACCTTGTGTTGTGATAAAGAAGTCCAAATTGAACCTCGTGTTCCTCTTTCTGCAAACTGAAAAGTTGTGATTTTATATCTATTCCAGCATTTTGACAGCAATATAATTCTTCCATTAAGCTTGTATGAAAAAATGAACCTCTCACAAAAATGAGATTCCTCGTAAGTAATGAACGATTGGTGGGTATCTGCCAAGGGTAAAATAGCCATAAAATGAGCTTCTAACTTTAGCAAATATTATCAGTGATACCAAAGAAGGGAAGAAAAAATGGCAATGAAGGAGCACAACATATATTCGATGGCATCATGACATACAGGTATAGCTATAGTTTTTAATGGTAATTGAAGAAATTTTCTTATTTATGTATCCATCGTATACAGACGACGTATATGAACTGTTAACAGCGAAATTTTTCAACGCCCTGGTGTCCAATTAACGGATTGCCTAAATTATTCCACTGTGGTCTTTTTCATGGAAAGAAAAGAAGAAAGATGATAGAATAATGCATGGTTTGGCCTTGCTTTTCTATAATCAGGTCGCATGTCACGGAAGGCTAAAAAGGTTTTCTGAACATGTAAGTAAACCAAAGGAATTAAATTCCCTGCACCACAAAATTAAAGTCATATACACACAAACAACACATGGACATCGATCATCGACCTATCACAGAGTCAATCAAAATAGAGACGAGAATAAGAAAGAAAATGAATTTTAGTCACATACTTATTATTATTTTTTAAAAAATTATACGGTACAACACTGACACTCACAATATATGTACACTTATAGAATTCTATAAGCGTAAATAAATTCTACCTCTATGAATATCTTCGAAGATTAAGCTAAAAATCCTCGAAATTAACGTCTATTGCTCGGAATCATCCTATTAGCTTGAAAAAACAGAAACGATTAAGCTGAAAAGTCTCGTGATGATGTGCCTAGCTAGCATATTAAAAAGAAGTATTGTGTTGTAGGTGTGGTGGGCTAGCTCGTGAAGCGTGTCGCAGGTGAGAGGCGAGAGTTCGTTGCGACGTTGCTGTCAGGTGTCAATGAGTACTCTCCTTCCTACCAACGTCTTCTCCGGACGTTCCTCTCAGCTGCAGTCCTGTGATAAACAAGCTGCTGCTTCTTCTGGCACAATGCAACATGTGACCAGTATCGGATGCTTCGGATGGAATCCAAAAAACGGAACCGGCCGATCCGTTCATCCTGCAGCTTCAGTCTTCTTCAGCCTTTCAGGAAGGAGGAAAACAAAGGGCTGCTTTTTGACGCATAAAGAGAGTCCACTTTTACAACAAGCTTTGGTTAGTTAAGAAGAGTTTGCGACGGCGCGCGTACGTGTTAGGCGAAACTGGACCTTCTTCGCAACTCGCAAGGATATCGATCGTCTAGGGCACAACAGGAGACTTGCAATAGTAACACATGTTCGCAGACAGTTCGATTACATGTTCGGCTCATAAATCTTGCCGAATAATTTCTAAAATATTCGCTGTCCATAATTTAGCATATTATATTATTGTGGCTGCATTACATATGTAGTTTAATTACATGTTCATTTCAGCCTATCAACAGCTTATTTATCGGCTTATATAAATCCTGTCGAATAATTTCTAAAATATTCGCTGCCTACAATTTAGCATATATTATATTATGTCTATTTCTTTTTTCATATATGAATAGGATTTGATGCAGAGACATGCATCTGAACAGGTACTCATAGAAAAATATTTTTATTGTAGATTTTTCCATGATTAATAGGATTTAGGAATAAGGAACAGTTTGGCAAAAAAACTTTTGGGTACCCCTTTTCCAATTAGCTAGGTTGGAGTTTAGTAGTTCATTTGTTATAGTTCATTTGTTATTTTTCCTAGTTACTAATTAACTAGAGAGTAAAAGTGTTTAATACTATTTTCTATGAAGTTACATGCAGTTATTTTAGGACGAAAGGAGTAGATGCAGAAACTTTATCACTCTTCATTGAACAGGTAAGTTGGACAGTTCAGACATCCGGTCTCACAATTCAAACATCCGTCTCACAATAATCCGACTACGAGAAAGGCGACGGATCCCACAACACGGCAATCGTGAACTGCGCGCATATATACTATCATCCGGTTGGAGGGGCATGAAAGAAGGAAGCAAGCAGGACGCTGCACCAACATCCTATTTTTAACAAACAAGCGAGGTTGTTAGCTAGGTTTATTTCAGGATTCAGACTTTACACAAGCAAGCAGCTGCAACATCATATCAGATTCCATAAACAAAAGAAAAAAAAAAATATAATTCTCCAAAAACTACTCACATCGTCCCTACCGCTAGGAAACAATACTACTACTATATAAATATACAACTAGTATCTAAGGTTCCCTATCATACTACATACCTGATACCTTTTGTCGATAAAGGTATACCTGATTCTTTTTTAGATAATCATAAAAATATATACCTGATCCCTCACCCAACAATAAATAAAGATTGCCTTTGTATATAAAAACAATAATAGGACACAATCATGCATCAGACGCGTCGGTGCGTGCATATACTCGCGTCATCCATCCGTCATCACACTGCAGCAGGCAGGTAGAAGAAAAAGGTCAAAAGGGACCAACACTGAAAGATTTGGCGATAATGGATGGATCAGAATACCTACAGACGCGTGCATATATGCAAATAGCCAAATAGTATAATGCAACGCGTGTCAACATTATAAGATTGTTACTGTGAGTTGAAGCAAGCAAGCAAGCAACGTACGTAGACTGCATGTCCGCGTCTTCAACGCCGAACCTCTTGACGAAGATGGCAGCTGCTAGCAGCCTGCGAACGGCCGGCCATATACCAAAGGCATCCATCCATCCATCTATCTATCGGCAGCAGTCAAGGTCGTCGTCAGTTAGTTATCACCTACCTCCTGCTAGCCAGTAGCTGAACTGCATGCTATCGATCTCTTCTTCTTCCTCTGCCGACCGCCGGCCTTTTCTCTGAATTCTCAATGCCTGCTGCAAGTCCGCAATAAACTGGTAACTGATTGACTGAATAATTCCAAAGGGATATATAGATGATTGATGATTTTCAGAAAAGAAAATTGGATGATTCCATTCCAAAACAGATCGATGATGCATGCATTGCCGTTTTTACCTAGACATAGGTGCATGGCCGCCGTTGTTGCATGTGGAGCCAAATTACAGGCCAGCAAGTAAAAGATGATGTAAACTAGCAGGACTTAATTTCTCAGATGATGACCAGCAGGTCGAGGTTGAATTGGCAGGCATATTCAAACCCAAAAGTTCGGGCTGTATGTAGAAAAAGGGGAACACACAGGTTGAATAGGGGGGGCGGGGCTTTTGTCTATTGAATTAATTTGCTGACATCTTTTCGTACTTATGTACGTACAAAAAGGATTGCGGCTCTCTCGATCACTGGTTGCATATAATAGTTTACATACGTTTTATGCATGATAATATGGCCTGAGTAATGGGTCGAAAACTCACTCCATTTCCAATAATCCACTCCACAACAATAAACTCCACCTCCCTAATCCAACATTAATCCAAACCACTCCTAAACATCCAATCCACAGGAACAGTTCACCCAACCCATTCCAACCCAAAACCCAAAACACGTGCATCCACAAAAATTCTGAAATATGTACAAATACACAACCCATCTCAACTACTCTTAAAACAAAAAATTAGAAAAAAAATCTAAAAGATTAGAATAGTGTGACATGACATAATCACAAACATGTACTCACTCCGCTAAATATTATAAGACATTTTGAATCATTTGACTTTGCTAAAATATATACTTCTCCGTCCCCAAATATTCATGATCATAATTAGTATCATAAAGCTTTGAATCTAGTTTTTTAACAAAATTATTTGATATAAATAGATACATAAATCAAGTCTAACTTGTGAAAAACCGTGATATTATTTAGAGAAGCCATATATTGATGTATTTATTTAGAGAAGCCAAAACATCATAATTTGGAATGGAGAGGGTAGGTGTTTATTACATTAGAATATAATAATTATATGTTAAAAGAACTTTAGTGGCACTCTACATGATATGCTTTATCTACCGGGTACAAATTGGATAACTCAACAACCTGAAACAAAGGGAGTATACTAAAATGGTTGTCGGACCAAGGTTTGCATGATCATAATATATACGAGCATCATGCTATAAAAAGTTGTTAGTTCTAAAGAGAATACGGCTAGCAGACGCACAAACTACAGAGGCCAGAATATGCATTATGTTTACTGTGTTAGAAAAGACAACAGTAAAGTATAATTTAATGTAAGTAATTGTATTACTTAGAGGTAGTAAATAATAACTCATAGTTATATCTTCTAAAAATATTCTAACTCGTACTAGCATGGGTCAGCGGACTAATTTTGTACTAAATTTTCTAGGAAGCCAACCCAACCTACTTGATGTCTAACCTATTTTCACCCATCCAAAATAATCCCAACCCGAGAAATTCCATTATTCCATTTCTATCCGACCTATGCTTTTAACACACCGTCCCTGTAGTCTGATACTTTGACTTTGCTTCTAAACAAGAAAGAAAGAAAGAAAGAAAGAAAGAGGAAAGGAAAGGTCGACGCACCTACTAGCTCCGCCAGAAAAGGCCGAACTTTTCAATTTCTTACTTAATTAACTGAACCACCGAATCACCGATCAGCCTGAGTGGACCGTGTGGACGATAAATAAAAGGAGTCCAACTAACAGCGTCCATGCATGAATGAACGCATGCATGCATTGTACTCACTCGTTTTCAGTTTTTTTTCCCTGAATACGTACTTCTATCTTGCTCGTGTTTGGTGGGTATATATAAATATAATCTAACTTTGTTTAGTGTTTAAAATGACTTT
Organism: Chrysopogon serrulatus; assembly: GCA_015844335.1. Taxonomy (NCBI): domain Eukaryota; kingdom Viridiplantae; phylum Streptophyta; class Magnoliopsida; order Poales; family Poaceae; genus Chrysopogon; species Chrysopogon serrulatus. The sequence continues at coordinate 355,060 of JADLZL010008335.1, read as the reverse complement.
TGACATGAATGGCTGATTTCCCTCTTTTTTTGCCGGGAGGGTAGTTCGGTGAGCATTATTGTTGGAGCTGTAGATGGACAGGGATGGACGACGGACACCGTTTTTGTCAGCAACGCACACTAACCACTGTAGGTGCCGGGCAGATGTCAATTATCGGCCCAGGCCCAATGGGATTTTGATCTTCAGTTCCTCGAGTTGGCATCCTCATCAGATGCTATTTCATCAAATAGGCCTGCAAACTAAATACTAAAACAAACTGTAGAGATACCTATCTAATAGGGCATATGAGATACTAGATTTTAGTCAATGACAACATAAGTCAATGTCAGAGATTTATTCTTTGCCTCAGCTGTCGTGACAGTGGCCAGTGGATGCAATGTCCATTTCTTTTTTCTTTAATTGCTTCGATCTTTGAGTACAAGTTGTTGTATTCAAACTCAGACACACACCGTACCACAGATAGATACGGAGTACACCATAACACACTTACAACCTTGTGCATAAACTAGACCTATAACACCAATTTCTGGTTGCATAAGTGAATCGAGGGTAGCTCCCCGAGAAATATAGCATCAGACCTATATATATAGCAGACCTTAGGGAAAAAAAAACATTTCGGTCTAGAAAGCTCTTGCTGATGATAGATGGATAAATCGTACCCCTCTGGCTTCCCATTGAGTCCGTGGAAGAAATCAAACAGTGTGTTGCATTTTGGGAAGCTATCCAAGATTGCACATCATATGGAGATGGACAAAGGGCAGTTCTTACGCAGCAAACAGAAACTGTATGGTTATTTAGTTTTCAAAAATACAAGTTAGCGCCTCTGTGGAAGGTCGGAGCATAACGTGAGTACGTTGTTCTAGTTTGTATAAAGTGCGGGTTGCGAGTCTAGATCAACTACAGGATATGGAAGGCGCGAGGACCTTCATACGAAATTGAAAAAAAAAAAGATGGAAGAAGGAAATTTTTGAAATTTAAAATTAGGTATACCATATAGATATATAGAATCAACCTACTAATGCACCAAGTTTTCTTTGCTACAGCCACGTAAAAAAACGTCCTCGCTGAGACATCACCCCTTCATTCAACCACGAAATTGTACCCAGGAAACCAACACAATTAAAATAGACAATTTTGAATTTAATTTTATACATTCTCTCTCCTTACTCATTCATTCACATGATGTGTCACACATCCTCCTCTAAATAAATCATTTCTGGCTCCCATTGAGTCCGTGCTTGCCTTCCGAAGAAATCAAACAGTATGTTGCATTTTTGGGAAGCTATCCAAGATTCCCATCATATGAAGATGGACATCGACGCGCCCGGCAGTTCCAGCTCCTACTCGCCTCCTTACGGGTGTGGATCTCGCCTCTCTCAACGGGCTTCAGATTTAGGGTGTCGCTCGTAAGATTCTGAGATCCGTGGCAATGATCTATACGAGGATGAGGTCGATGTATAGGTTTTCATGCTTTATGTTCTAGATTCATGCTTTATTTTTAGATATGGATTGGTTTCACCCGGGGATCGAGCAAAAGCAGTGTTGTTGTTCTGTATTGGAAGAGTAGAATCGAGCTAATTTGTCATTGACCTATTTGTGCAGAACATTTTTTTGGTGATTATTGATCAATGTTTCATGCAAAACATTATCGTTGCTTGTTTTTGCCGCGGCCACCAAAAGTCTCCTTCCCCGTCCCGCGGGTTTTGGATCTAACCCGATGACCATGAATAGTGTCCATCATCTGAATGTTCTTCAAGAAATCTAAGTACGAACTTCCCCTTACCATGACCTAGATTTTGGAAGTAGAAAATTGAGATGCATCGATCAGGTTTGACTCATGCAAACTATAATTGTAAAAAAAAGGGTTGGTGCCTTTTTGACCCAGTTTTAGACCCGTACAGAGTGGTTTTCAGTTAAAATCGGAAGCTAGACTACTTTTTCTTTATGTTTTATTTACCAAATAGTTGTATCATGGGTGAATAAAAAAGCTGTGAGATTTCTGTTCTTAGTGATTTCCAGCATATAGAATTATATGCTATATTATATTCGGAACCTTTGAATCATCTTAGAAATTGCACTATCCTTGTGCATTGTCTGCATTAATGAACATAAGCATGCATATAGTTGCAATAGTCAATCAAGTCTGTATTGAAGTGAAGAACTTAGCTGAATAAGGATAACAAATATGGATGAGGAGGCTCGGATATCAGCAAGGATAACATGGAAAGATGGCAAGCATGGATTGGACGAGTTGCGGGGAAAAAGGATCTCTACTTGGACATCTTCAGTATGCACCGGAGTTGTTTTTTTTTAATTGTATATAGATTACTGTATATATATATTCACCAACTATGACATTTTGCAGTAATTGTCATGTTTTTATAATAATATTTCAGTTCTAATTTGCATATATCTGAATGTTACCGTAGTTAATTATACTAGTTATGAATAATAGTAGTATCATGGTCATCACAAAACAGTTGGGGTCTCCCCTTTTCAAGGGCATGCATGCAGCAGCAGCGGGTTCCCCGCCAAACTCGCGGCGTCCTCAATTTTCGCGCCCTTTCTCTCTTATCCCACCGCCACCGCCACCACCAGGCCATTGGTTGACGCCATCGACGCCATGCCCTCGTCCTCCTCCACCTCAGCCACGACCACCACGACCAGCACCGCCCGGAGATGTCGTACACGTTCCCCACGCAGCCCATCGTGGCACCGGCGAAGAAGAAGGACACCCGCAACGACGCCGCCGACGCCGCCGTGAGGCACTGCAACCCGCTGTCGTCGGCAGAGCACGGGAGGGCGGCCGTCGCCGTTGACGGCGATAGGGGCAGCCAGTACGCGCTCAAGTGGGCCGCCGACAACATCCTCTCCCGCGCCCGGCCCTTCTACCTCATCCACGTCCGCCGCAAACCCACCTTCCTCCAGGGCCCTGGTACGTAATCGGCAGGAAGCTAGGAAGGATCTGGTCTTGCATTGATTAATTAATCAAATCCCCGGCGAGATTCGATGCCGCGCAAACGCGATTTGATTGATTGAGAGGGTAGTTCAGATGTGCCCGTTCTTCATTCTACGCGCAGTGTGGAGCATAATTATCCCCAATTTTCTCGATCGACCAATTGTTCAAAAATACGATAGCCAGACATGTTACTGAATCTGAATGTCTGAATTTCTGATTGCCATGTGTGCAGGTGGTAAGCAGTTCGCCATATCACACGTACAGGATGACATTCCAGCCGATTTTCATGCTCAGCTGGATCTTCAGGCTAAAGACCTGATGATCCCCTTCCAGTGTTTCTGCAGCAGGAGAGGGGTATGCACCTCATCACCTTCAACACAATGTTCAGTTATTTTTTCTGCATCTGTATTTTTTAGGGGGGAGCAATGCAGATGTTGATTAACCACTTGTTTAAATGAATATTCACAAGGATCGTTGCTTTACATATGACATTATAAGTGCCCCTTTCTTTGATATATCTTCTAGTACATAAATACCACGATTTGGTACCATAATAACCTTTTTGTCTGACTTACTTTAATATCTACAGTTGCAATGCAGGGAAATCATTCTGGATGGAACAGATGTGTCCAAAGCGATAGTTGATTTTGTTGTGAGCAACAAGGTCGATAAGTTAGTATTGGGGTCAGCATCCAGGAATGCGTTTACAAGGTAGGGTGTAAAATCTTAAACACATCGTACACACCATTCCATTTCTCAAATGATTCCATGGTATATATATAGCTTGGATAAATATATATATATATATATATGAATGAAATGTGCCATGTTTTGTGCCATGTTTTCCCTTACTTTTTCCAGAACAATATGGAAATTGGATGTGCCAACATCTCTCACAAAATCTGCACCAAGCTTCTGTTCAGTGTATGTGATAGCAAAAGGAAAGATTTCTTCTTTCAGACCTGCAACTTATGCAAATGAAACCGGCAAAGAAGATTTGAAATCTGATCTGCCTGGGAACCGATTGACAGGTGCTGAAAATCCTTTTGTTCCTCCGACACTTTTGTAGAAAATTGTTCTCCCATAGATTGTTCCATGAATGCTCATGGAATGCATATGTGATTACAGGTGTACCAACTCACAAGTCACAAAATGGACACAATCTTTCAAGGTGAGTTTAATTTTTTCTTTCCATCTGCAGAAATGATCATCTTTGTCAGCTGTAGGCAAGCTACTCTTGTTGCAAATTTTCAACCGTACATAAACACAGTGAGTTTTCTCACAACCACGTTGAAATTGGCTCCTGGTCAATATTTGCACTACCACATCTATCCACATTTTGTTTAGATTTATGCTGATAAATTATTTGAACTATTTGCCATCTTCAATTATGTGTCTCTTCTGTGTTTTTTTTGTTTTTGTACATGCTGCTAGTTTCTGTTTCTTTCACAACATATGAACTCTGCTCAGGCCTATACCAGTACGTGACGTGATGCCTATTTATGCCAGTTCTGATGAATCAACAGAAGATGGAAGCTTCATGTCATCAGATCGACAACGGCACAGCGACGACTCTTCATCTGTACAAACAGCATCCTCGTGCCCAAGTGGATTCCTAAACGACATTGATCAACATAGGTATCATTTGTCTCCAGAATATCATCGGCAATATAGAGATCGTTGCTTTCTCCAAATATGGACAATGAACAAGCATCTCATGTTCCACGTAGACGATTCCTGGGATTTGATGACTCAAGCCTCAAGGATACCACGCTAAATCCTGGATGCAATGTCTACAGTTCACTGTCGCCAACGGCAAGTGAAGAATGCACCGAATCAAATTACTGCCATCTAACACTATGCTCCCAACACTTCCACGTTCTATCTGTTATTTTGAAGATCCATTCATTTGCAAAAATGTTATTGCGAGATATACATGCGGGCTTACCAACAGCATATATATGATCTGCAGGAAGATGATGAAGATGAAGATGAAGATGAACTCAGCCTCTTCAAAATCGAACGGAAACAAAAGAATGGTGATACGCTTCCATGGAACTACACAGAGGTCAGGAGTGATCCGCACCTAACGGTGCCGTCACTGTTTTTCCTTTCTTTTTCTGTTACCTGTATAGTTGGAAACTCTTGCAGTTCTTTGTTTGCTTCTCCTAACACTATGTAATTTTGACACTTCTATCTACTAAAAAAGACAGAGCACCATTCCATTCATGTAAAAAAACAAATCTACACAGAGGTATTATTGGTACCTTATGCTTGCTGATTATTATTATTATTATTAATTGCACTATAAAATGATTGTGGTTACAATTCCGAATCTGAACTAAATCTGAAGTGATCATTTTGGACCACAGCTACCTATTTGGGCCTGATCGTGTGACTGAAAATTCATGTGCATGTTTTGAACAGGAACACAAGGAGATGGCCAGAAACCCAGAAAGCTCTTCCATCCCCCCATCACACAGAAGCAAACCGGAGGCAGAGGCAGAAGCATGCTCTCAGTCAGCAATTGGACCAAAGCACAAACTCTTGACCCTCGACACTCCACCTCATGACACTCATCGTGGAGACAGGATTACAGAGGAGTTTAAAGGTCATGATTCTCAGGATGTCATTCACCCAATCTTGAGACGCTGGCCACCGATTTGCTCGCCTAGAGATGACATCAAGAACGAGTCTACTCCAGAAGAGACTCGCAAGCTTGACCTCAAGCTTAAGTCCTTGCCAAGGCCAATTGAGACTAAAAGGATGCTGGAGTGCTTGCCTACTAGGCTCGAGTGCAGAATATTTACTGCAGACGATATCACGAAGGCGACTAATCATTTCGCTGACGAGCTGAAGATTGGGGAAGGAGGTTATGGACCAGTCTACAAGGCCACACTTGACAACACTCTTGTGGCCATCAAGATCCTCTACTCTAATATAACCCAGGGACTCAGGCAGTTTCAACAGGAGGTATATGTATAATCACTGCTGATTTTGTCTGACGAAAGCATATCCAGTGTACTAGCATTTATGAAGAAAATGTGATGAATAATCTTTTCACCATTCGTCAGGTTGAGCTGCTGAACAACATTCGCCACCCGAACATGGTGCACCTGGTCGGGGCGTGCCCGGAGTACGGCTGCCTGGTGTACGAGTACATGCCGAACGGCAGCCTGGAGGACCGGCTCTTCTGCCACTCCGGCACGCCGCCGCTGCCATGGCAGCTGCGCTTCAAGATCGCCGTGGAGATCGCGAGCGGCCTGCTGTACCTGCACAAGATGAAGCCCGAGGCGTTCGTGCACCGCGACCTGAAGCCGGGCAACATCCTGCTGGACGGCGACTTCGCGAGCAAGATCGGCGACGTCGGGCTGGCGCGCATCATCCCGCGGTCCATGGACGGCGCCGCCGGGGCGACGCAGTACCGGGAGACGGCGGCGGCGGGCACCTTCTGCTACATCGACCCGGAGTACCAGAAGACGGGGCTGGTGTGCACCAAGTCCGACGTGTACGCGCTGGGCGTCATCTTCCTCCAGATGGTCACCGCCCGGGAGGCCATGGGGCTGGCGTACACCGTCTCCGACGCGCTGGAGGAAGGCACGTTCGCCGACCTCCTGGACGGCAAGGTGACCGGCTGGCCCGTGCCGGAGGCGCAGGCGTTCGCCGAGCTCGCGCTTAAGTGCTGCGAGATGCGGCGCCGGGACCGGCCGGACCTGGAGACCGTCGTCATGCCCGAGCTGATCCGGCTGCACCGGCTCGTGTCGCCGTCGGAGTACTCGTCTTCGTCTCATCAGCGTTCAGCAAGTGACAAGGTGACGTACTTACTTCTCCAGCTGATCTCGAGATCATGTTATCATCACCTATATATATGTATAATCTGCAGCGGCTAGCGATGTGTTAAAGATTGTGATTGCTACTGCAGGATTTGTGTTTGGATAATGACCTGGTTGAGATTCTGAGTGACGGGAGGTTGAAGGGAGGAGCATCGTTTGCAGTATAAACATGACGATCGAGGTCCAGAAGTAGGTCTAACTGAATCTGCTGTTGTTCTATAAAATCTTCTGTGTAAACATACTATAAAATCTCCTGTGAACATATTTATACCGCCATAGCCTGGACCTGGAAGGTTTTTTTTTTTTTTTTTTATGCATGTCTAGCCATTATATTCTGGAAATGTAACGTTTGACGCTGGGATTAACCATCAACCTGTAAATCAAGAACAAGTTTGTTTGTTTGTTTGTTTGTTTTTTTTTTTTTTTTTTTTTTTTTTTTGTGAATCGAGCGCAGATTCTTTTGTTGGTGGGTACGATATGATGGAAGATATTTTTAGTAAGGAGTATGTTCAGTGAACACAGCAGTGTGCTTCCAAACAATCTGCTAGAAACAATCTTGTTTAAGAGAAGGTACGGTGGCAGGCATCACCTTACCATGCATGGCCTCGCGTCTTCCCTCTCCTCGAGCTCAGAACCATCTTCGTTCTCGCACCGTGCTAGCTAGCTCCTCCGATCCTCTCTCTCTCTCTCTCTCTTTCTCCACCGTGAAGAACATATGCTCGTCAACAAAACACAACACGGCCGCGACCTGCAGCTCTCGGTCGCCGGCACCGCCGCGTCCAGACCCGGCCGGCGGCGACAAAGCTCGCCCAGAGCCGCCGGCCGAAAAGGTTGCTTCTGGCAGGCTCATCGACCAAAGCAAGCATCCAATGGCTGTTTGCCGTATGCCTGGGTACTACGACGGCCGGTACTGGACGCTGTGGAAACTGCCCATGCGCGGCTGCACGGACGCGGCACAGGTGCTCCGGCCCGGAATACCCCGGACGCCTACGCGTACGTCTGCCTCATCGCTCCGACAGCTCGCGGCAGTGCCAGTGCCTGTCCTTCGTCATCCACAAGCCCTCCGGTGCTCCGGCCGCCGCAGCGGCCACGTGCACCGGCTTCGACTGAGCCAGCCGTGGCATGCATGCACTCTCATAGTCTCATCCGTTTTCATGCCGACGCATTCTGCATGAGATGAAATGGTTTATAGACGACAACTGCATCTCCAACAGTTTTCACCCAAAAAAATCACTATAAATCCTTATTTAAAGTCATTTCAATAAAAAAAAACCCAAATCTTTATTTGAGATGTCATTATAATAATAAAAAAAAATGCTTTCTACGTCTGTACCCTACTTCTCTACCCCTTTCCGCTCGCTCTTCTGTCTCTGGCGAGCAAGAGACCTAGAAGAATTTATAAAGCATGAAAAGATTTAGAGATCCCGTTGGGAAAAAATGTTGAAAAAAAAAAAAAAAACTCTATTCATGCCAATGCAGCAGATAAAATACGTAGGACTCTACAAAATTAGATAACCTACCTGAACCATTTTTGGAACTTTAAAAAGAAACTTGTTTGATTTGAGATACTGAATGATGCATGATATGAATAATAATCCATCCCCTCAATTTGGCTTTTTCTAGATATACATTTTACTTTTGTTGTGTATTCAAATAGTGTATATCTTGATGCATATATCTAAATGCATAGCAAGAACTATGAAAAGCCTAAACATTTTATAATTTGGAAAGAGTACTAGAACATATCACAATATCACTCACAAAAGAAAAAAAAAACACATCTGTAGACGTCATTTCTTTTCCAAGACTAGCTGAAAAAAAAAGGAGGATTCAATTCAATACCAACCCCAGGATCCCACCCAACTGCCATCAGCACCATAGTCCATAGACCAAACCGCAAGCACTCATTTCATGACTGCCAAGCTACATTGGCCATGTACGGTGTCAGAACACTGGAATGGAATTCAAGCAGGTGCAACACAGAAACGGAGGCCAACACCATCGAACCAACAATGCAGCAGCAGATAGAGAAGCATGAGTCAACATAACATTAATTAAGGCAGACGTTCTGCACCTTAAACATCATTCCTCCCATTCCCAACAAGAGTCAGAAAGAAAATGCAATCCCCCCAAGATACAGCGCAACCATTTTACTGACAAGACATGGTTAGCTCGGATTCGTCAACGTCCATACGAAGCCTGCTTCATCCCACAGACACAGGTGCATTCCTGATCCAGCCTGACAATCATCCTTCCTCAAAGCAGCTACACACCACAAAATCCATGATGCCCTAAGCTGACCGAACAATGCAGCCCATTGGTGCTCTAAGATTAACATGGACGGTACAGATGATAGCACTGTAACCTATTATGGAGCAAATGTAAAAAAAAAGGGAAAAGGAAAAACAAGTTGCCCGATAACATAACCTACTGTCATTGAAAAGGAAAACTTCAATGAAGATGTGCAAGTCAAATACTTCAGTGAAATTTCCAATGAAGAATCAATGCAACGATCTGCAACGAAAGAATGGGACCGAATATATGCTCCCTACAAAGCAAATGGTAAGAGCTTGCAGTTCCTTAATGCCACAGATCCATGCAGAAACCAGAAGGCATGGAAGACCGCTTTTTGCTATATATCCTCTCCGAGAAGCTGTCGACAAGCTGGCCAGAAAGGCTGACAGGGTCATCAATAAGAGTATCCACATAGACACTAACTATCTTCCTCTCTTGCGGGGTGGCGTGCAAGCTAAACCATGTAAGAAACTTCACCCTGAAGTTTGTCTCAATATAACCCTCACACTCCAGCCACCTGACCACCTTTACACAGTACTCATAGGACACTTCAGAGCAACTATCCTTATGGCCAAGGTCCTCCATTTTACCAGATGTTCTTTTGTTCGATGAATTGCCCGGTTCCCTTTCAGGCTTTGATGAGCCATTTTGAACAACATTGTCACAAGGTTTGGGTTTGAAGCCCCTTCCACCATTCTCCTTGCTGTTTTCCACACCTCTTGTTGCAATGGGTGGCACAGAACCAGCACATCGAGGTCCAACAATCACCAACTCATTTCCAGCCAGTACATTAGATGTATCCTGTGATCTAGGAACTACATTCCTTTGAATGTGTTCTAGTGAGTTTGACTCCCTGAGAAGCACTGTTTGAACACAAGCATTGGGTTCCTCATCCAAGGCTGATGCTGAGAGCCCAGGTGCTTCTTCCAGCTCAGTGACTTCTGTTACCCTATCTGCAGCCATCTGTATATTTTGCAAGTCATCGATGCGTTCACTGGGGTGATGGGATGCTTTATCTGAATCTAGGATCTCAGGATTTTCACAGTACTCAAAATCACTTTCAGGGGACTTGTTTAGATCAGCATAAACAGCAGTATTATTATTTGAGTCGACACCCTCTGATGAAGGATCAGACTGGCCATCACTGTTTGCCTTTGGGCTCTCACTATTTTGTCCTAATCCAGTACCACCTGGCATTGAACCCCTTGGGTCATCCTTTTGACAGCTTGTCTTCATTTTAATTTCCCATGAACCCAACTCGATTGAATTCTTGAAAGCAATAACCTTAAAGATATAGCTTGTAGCCGGAACAAGCCCAGTGACAGGTAATTTTTTCGATGGCGCAAGTATTATGCCACTCGGATTTGACAGGTACGATTCAGTAACAGCCACTCGGTGCCAGATATTAAACGAAGTTGCCTCTTGGGCAAGCATAGGACAGTGCACCAAATCCAAAAATACCACGACTGATGTTTGGGTTACAGCTTCAAACTTTACAAAGTTTGGTGGTATCATAGATGGTCCTGAAAATTGAAACATGGATCAATTAGTCAATTCCATTTGTATATGTGAATGTCAAACATAAAGGGTACAAAACATACGCTGAATTCTTGAACTAGCAGGAGATACATCTGAGAACAATGATTCCATAGCATCAATTGCTTGAGCACAAAGTTTCTGAACTTCAGCACCAACAGTAAGTCGACTGACAATTCCACGACCCATATTTGGAGCTCCAGAAATAGGACCGACCTCAGCCTCAAGTTTCTTCAATGCTGTATCAACAATCTCATGCAATACCAAGTACTTCTCTGTGGAGCTGAGAATCTTATGACTGAGATAAATCCGATGACACAATACATCTAATCGCCGAGCATCTTTTGCTGTCACCAGTTGTTTCTTCCAGGACCTGAGAAATGAGAAAGGAAATTTAATAGTCACATGCTAGCTCAGCATGTTAACAATCCCAAAATGGCTCTGTAAATTAACAATTCACACATTCCAGTCAATAGAACAGAGCACCACATGTATAGCATCAATCTGAAACCAGTTTGAAGAACTACGCTTCTTCATTTTACCTCTTGTGAGGTAATTCAAATGAACTGACTAACCTTACACATAATTGTTCTAACATTCAGTTCTCCATGCTATGTTCATTCTTTACATGTACATACTACCTTATCAACTCAAGCTCAAATGTTATCAAACTATGAACTTGAACTCATCCATTCCATATCTTGAAACTAGAGCAGTAAGATCCCACAAGAAGACATAAAAAATAGAAAATTAAATAGGATGGACCTGTTTTCACACTGCCTGTCCCGATAAACAAATCTTACTCCAGACAGGAACTGGATGAATCGATCATTTGACCAGGTAGAATAGTGTCCACAGCAATAGCTAATTGCATGAAGTTAAAGCATGACAGGTTTATTCTAAAAGTACCAAGTTGAAATATCTAAAACTTGTTTCACTACCTGTGAGCATTCTTTCACTTAATTAAATGATGACTGTACAAGGATCAATCCCTAACAGAACAGTCAAGCTCAAAAAAAGTGATATATATAAGATTTTGTCTTTTTCACCAGGTAAGGTACATAACATGTAGTATTAGCAAGATAAACCTCATGACTTTCAAACTAATATTTTTCAATAGTTCACATCTATCAGTGCAAGATATACTAGAAGCTCAGACTAAGATAGGGAGGCAATAAGACTGGAAGCACAGGAACAGAAAAAGAATCAAATTGCATAACAAAAAGATGCTACAGAACAGTACCCAAGCAAATCATTCTGTTTCCAACAGCGAGTGCAATAATAGGCGCCATCCAGTTTCTTGTGCTGTCCACTCTGCAGAATACCTGTTCTTTCATCCTTTAATGCACATTCAAGATGGCATGAGAAACCGCAGGTATCCTTTTGTAAGTGTTGATCTGAACCACAGGACAACCAGAGGCTTGGGTCCTTGTTATCATCATAATTGAAACAAATGCAGCATGAACAGCGTCTGCAAAATTTGTCCCTCAGAATAGCTCTGCAAGCTACATTTTGGCAGAAGCGTGGATTGTTAGTTGGCCCAGTTACATCAGATGCTGCTGAGTTGTTTGTGATAATCGGTAATCGTGATGGATTGTCACTCTTTCTCGGTCGTTTGGCAGGGGACTGATGGTTAGTTGTATTGGGCTCAGGAATTGACTCTTTCTCTTTCTCTTTTGCTTTCTCTTTCTCTTTCTCTTGCACATGTTCCACTGGACCAGATGATTTTCCAGATACCACCCTGAAGAGATAATCTAGCATTCTCTGCTTGGATAAACCAGTATATTTCCTCTCCCTTCCAAGATCAGAACAAAGAATATCTACAATTTCCCGCCGGGTCCACGACTGGAGCCTGTCAGGAGCAGTTTCCGGGCTCTTTGATAAATCACGAACAAGTTCTCGCTTTTCATCCACACTCATCAATCGACATTTAGCAGGATCAATCACTGTTCCTGGAGTAATATAATAACAAAATATATTACCATACATTCAATATATACAAAAAAAGAATTCAAGTTTTTGCGGCATTATAAACTTAGATGCATCACCAATATGCTTAAAAATATAGCAGAAGTATGTTTGAAAGGAACTTTGTAGTCACAACTCGTGATAACAAATCAACAAAGATGAAGCCCAGTTGAAACTTTAAATTTATTAGATCCAATAAAGCACCCAAGGAAAAGATATACTGGATGCAAAGATTCTGGCAAACTGATAAGCAAACAATAGTGTTGGAACAGAATCGTGTAATCAAACTTTTTTGTTCGCCAATGCACATTTACAACCGGTTTCAGGCTGCAATGGTTTTTTACATGATAACAAATATCTTAGCAAACACCATTGTTATTAAGGCTCACTTAAGCGTTGGAGCGGTCTAGTGAAGCCATGCCTAACAACTTGACTAACATATGTATGTCGTCCACCTTATGGAACTTGACTAACATATGTATGCCGTCCACCTTATGGGTGTGGCATACCAAAATCGTCGCTTTGGTGTCCAAGTCGCAAGAAATCACTTGTGGCGGGCACCATATGAGGTGTCATCAGCAGATAAAACCTGGAGAGGAAAGGGGGAAACAGCAGGCGATTCCAGTGGGAGATGGAGAGACGGAGCGGGAGGAGTAGAGCACGAGACAGATAAAAGTGCTCGGGAGACAGAGAGAGTGGGAGATCTGCGGGATACCACCCAGGAGGAGCCCTTGATCCAGCAGCACTGGGTGCAGCGGCCAGGATCGATGCAACAGCAGGGTACACCGCCTCCAGTTCGTGCTGCAGTAGCAGGGGCTGCTGCCTCCAATCCGCACTCCAGCAAAAAGGGTTTGTCGCCTCCAGCCCGGGCTCCAGTGGCGGCCACCTCAATCCAGCAGTAATGAGCAGACGTCTGCTGCCTTTTTTGCCCTCTTTACCCAAGGCAGTTAGGTTTGCGGGGGCAGTTGGGCTTCTATCTCCCCCCACCACCACCCCCCGCACGCACCCGCCCTCCCCTCTTTTTTTCCTTCTTGGTGTGCCATTCTCCCCACAATCCCTCAGCTGGCATACTAGTATGGTGTCACCAGCCCTTAAGCCTTAGCGCGCAAGCTTCCAAATGGTAACCAGTCACCTTATCTCACTTTTCCTCGATAACTATAGCTAAAATTACACTAGAAAGCGGTCAATTTGTCCTGCATGTGATTTTTCCTGAGTCAGCAATGTCGAACAACCAGCATAAGTCTCTTACTAGCCCGGATTCACTGCATGCATTTGATTAATAGTGTGAGCTACCTCTCATACACACTTCTGCCTTTTGCTCTACCTGAAGAGAAATAGTTTGCCCTCAATTTAATACTACATGATATCTGTAGATCCCTCAACACTACTACTATGTTCTGCAGAAAAAGGTAATGTTGGATACATAAAAAAGGAAAGCATGCAAATATATTCCATAAACCGAAAGCTAATTGAGTACTCGGTACAAAATATAATAACCCTATATATAGGCCTTTTGTAACTGACCATTTATAATAGACTTGCATGGCACTTCTACGTAACTCAGATTCTGGCACCACATACGAGGCATGCTTTATGGAGCTATGAATGTGTTCCACATACATTATTAGCTAGAATTAGGAACATTCTAATTGCGCAGCCTCTATCTATACACAGCAGCACAGGAAGGGAAGAAATACACTCTGCTAAGAAACTTAAACCCTCTGTAAATCTGTATAACAAATGAAATCAACAAATGGCTTCCTCCATCAACCTAGAGCGAACACAACACCAAAGAGAACAAAGCAGCGGCTGCGACTAAAACCCACAGCCAGGTCAGAATCACCGAATGGGCATCCAAATTCACGAATTACAACAGTAGCCCCTAGCATATATTATTAGCTAGTATTAGGAACCTTCTACTTGCAAAGCCTCTACCTATAGACAGTAACAATGGAAGGCAGCAACAACAGAGGGCAAGAAATACGCTCTGCTAAGAAACTTAAACCCTATGTAAATCTGTAAAACAAATGAAATCAACGCACAGCTTCCTCCAACAACCTAAAGCGGACACACCACCACGCAAACAAAGCGGCATATCCGAATAAAAATCCAACATGACCAGGTCAACAGTGATCGGGATCACCCAGTGGGCATCAAAATCGACAATACTAGTATTAGTAACCTTATACTTGCGTAGCCTCCACCTATAGACAGCAACAACAGAAGGCAAGAAAAACACTCAGCTTCTGCTAAGAAACTTAAACCCTCAGTAAATCCGCGTAACAAAAGAAATCAACACACAGCTGCATCCATCGGCCACACCACCACGGCAAACAAAGCAATGCATCCGAATAAACATCCCACGCGGACAGGTCAACGCTATTGGAATCACACAATGGGCATCCAAGTCCACGAACCGCAACAGTAGCCAGTAGCCACCACCGACCCAGCCCTTTCTCCCGTTCCCGTCCCAAAAGAGATACCTTGCTACCACCAGCGGTACCAACAAATGGGGCGGCAGCCGTAGACACGTACATCCCCGGACAACGACGTAAAGGGCACCGAATCCACCGGCCGCCGCCCCGCACCGCCCCACGGACAAAACGGCCGCAATGCGAGTTGCCACCGCCGCATGCACGCGAATCTAACGTCACCGGAGCCGGCGCACGCGGCGCCGAGCCCGTCCCCCACATGCGTCGGCGGCTAGACCAACCCGACTAGCAATTTCAAGCGCTGGAACCGCCAGGCGCCGCGCATGCACGCTAAATCTCGGATTCGCGGCGACGAGCGAGCGCCTCGTGCGGCGCGCGAGGAACCAAGGACAGCCCGCCGCCGCCACCCGTGCACGCGAGAGCGAGCGCCATGGAACCTCGATGCACGGACGAAGAATCCGGCTACGCTGCGGCCAATCGGCCCCGGCCGCGCGCGGAGACCCGCGGAGCGAGCCACCGGCCGCGCGGATCGAGCCGCGGCGCGGAGAAGTACAGGAATAGGGGAACCGTGGAGGGAGGGAACGAGGGGGTGCTGACCTCCGCGTGGGGGATCCATGGCCGAATTGCCCGCCCGCCGGAGAGGCCGAGACCCGAGAGGAGGAGGAAGGGTGGAGGGGTAGGGGGTGGGTGGGGGAAGAGATCTCTCTCCTCCTCCCTCGTCGTCTCCCTCTCCTCCTCACTCGCGTGGACTCCTCTCTCCTCTCCTCTCCTCTCCTCCCGCTGCTGGGGGTGCTGGCTGCTGCACGCGAGGTTAACGCCCAGCCTTGGGACTCGGCACGCGGATCAACGACGCGATGACGCCGCTTTTGCGGTGGACACCCTCGACTTCCCACGTATTCCGCGGAGTTGCCCCCCGCCTCCCTCCGCCTTCGTTGAACGGGACGCTTTGGTTTTGGAATTTGGATGCGGTCAAATTGATTAGGCAGAGGAGAGCTAGCGCGGTTTTAGCCGAGGAGTGGTCGACGTAGTGTACGTCTCCTACTCTCATTAGCCTCGATGACTTGAGATGAGAGGTTGTTGAGCAACTTTTAAACCGGCGAGGCGTAGTAAAGGTATCGATGATGTCTCTATGCCGTATAGGTGATGTAACAACGATAGATCCTACACATACATAGCATGGGTTGGGTGTTTACCGTGCGGATGCGGTCGCATTAGGGCAAGTTGTGTGATTGTGAGGTTTAGATCTCTAAACTTAGTTCTAAACTCATAGTTGGACTGATATCACAACCATTATTATCGGTGTTAGAGGATAGATGAAATTTGTATGACTATCTTCTTTCTTCTTGTTTTTTTTTTTCCTCCTTTAGTGTCAATGGACGTCATGTATCTGCGTATATGCTAGATATTTCAAGAACGGTAAATTGGAAAAGAATGGAGAAGAACAATAGAAAGTTTGTAGATGTGGTACGTGCTTTCGGCTATATATAAAAATAACAATAAATGTGGTCTATTAAAAATAGGACTAAATGTTTTGGTAATTATTGTCTTGGTAAGTATATATGGATATCATTTATTTGGCTAAAATATATGGCATAGCTTTACCTAGACATATTGCGTTGCTCAATGTCTATCTATAGCATCCAGAAGTTTAATAAACTATTATCATATTTGTTTTAGCTTTAAAAGCTTATGTAACTTTTAAATCAAATTTACTATAACAAAGCTTTGCTAGAAAGAAAGGACAATAGAGAGAGTTTGCATGGTTGTACGGTTTTTAGTCTTCTATTTTTTGCCATTGTATTGATCCATGGAGGTACAAAAGACCTATTATGTGCCCCTCTGGGTCGCTCTATATCACAAAAGCTAAACAAAGTAGCTCTAATCATGATTACATGTATGAAAAGAATCAGCACAGCATGACATAGCATTATTGTTGGTATGAGAAGCAGCGAAACAATCACCATGAACTACTTCTATGTATTAGTATCACCTACACTCTTGTTTTTTTAAAGGATGAACTCTCGTCTCTATATTATTATTAGTAAACCCTAAGACAAGCATGACGTATAACACTATGCACAGTTGCACCTGACTCTCATCATGGCTAGAAAATACAAAGACAACGATTCAACGGGTAGTGGCACATGAGTACACACAAAGCTGATGAACATATAGTAAACACCAAGACAAGAGTGACATATACTTTTTTGCACAGATGCATCTAACCCCTGTTATAGCTAGAAAAGACAAGGAGCCAATTTAATGCGAGCGTCACATGAGTACACGAAAGCTGATGAAAGATAGTTATTAGCAATAGAACTATATCTTAGCTAAGAAGAAATAAAAATAGAGAGAGTTTGCGTAGATGTGTGGTTTTTGTCTTTATTTATGCCACAACAACTATGTAAACCTTAAGACAAGTGTGACGTAGACACCTTACAAAGTTGCACTTGACCCTCATTGTGGCTAGAAAAGATAAGGCACCGATTTAATGGACAGCAACATATGAATATACAAAAGCTGATGAAACCTTGGTAGCAATGGAATTATAACTTGGCTATAAAGAAAGAAAAGATAGAGAGTTTGCATGGCTACATACTTTTTTTCTATTACTTATGACATTGCATTGATCTACCGAGGTAGAAAGAACCTGTTATATATGTGCACCTCTATGCCACTCTAGCTCACAAAAAGATAAACAAAGTAGCTCTAGTTGCATTGTTGATGTTACAAGTAGTGAAACAACCATCATAGCTACTCCTATCTATCTATGTATTAATATATACTTTCCTACACCTCAGTGTTTTTTTAGAATTGCCTCTCTTTCTGGTATTACTACTAGTAAATAAGATGACAAGCATGACATATATCATCTTGCACAGATGCATCTAGTTGATCGTTGTCGTGGCTAGAAAAGATAAGGCGCGGATTAACGAGTAGCGGACACATGAGTACATGAAAGCGGACAAAAGAAAGTTGCAATAGGATTATATCTTGGCTAAGAAGAAAGACAAAATATAGAGTTTACATGGTTGTATGGTTTTGTTTTCTATCTACGGCATGGTACTCGTGTAAACTTTAAGTCAAGTGTAACATATAACACCTTGAATGGTTGCAACTAACCCTAGTCGTGTCTAGAAAAGACAAGACGACACTGATTTACAATAATACGTGAGTATATGAAAGCTGATGAGAGGTAGGTAGCAGCAAAATTGTAAATAAAAAATAGGGAAAGTTTGGATGGATACATGATTTTATCTTTTATATATGAAATTGCATTGATCTATCGAGGTAGTAGGGACATGTTGTGTGCCCCTCTAGACCATTATAGCTCACAAAAGATAAACAAAGTAGCTTTAATCGTGACTACATGCATGAAAAGAATCAACCTAACATGACATAACATAACATAACATTGCATTATTGTTATCATGAGCAGAAACTAAACAGTCATATGTATTAGTATTTTCCACACCCTTGTTTCTTTTTTTAAGGACTACCTCTCTCGTCTTGATATTACTATTAGTAAACCTTAATAATACATGTGTGACATATAAGTTGCAATGCTTGCACAGTTGCACCTAACTGTCTTCATGACTAGAAAAGGCAAGACCAATTTAATGGCTAGCGGCACATGAATACACGTGAGCTGATGAAAAGCCCATAATGGAGCTATAACTTAGGTAGTAGAAAGAAAAAAAACAATAGAGAGAGTTTGCATGGTCATATGGTTTTTTGGCTTCTATTTGTGTGCAACTTCTAGAATCTACGGACCCCTCCATCTCATAACCTAATAACCTAAGTTGAGGAAACCTAAGTTCTTGACAGGAAAAGACCATGTCGGCCCTCTCTTTCTTCCATAGAGTAGCATATAAAATAAAGATGTGACAACATTATGATAATTTTATTTTATATAGTTGTCTATCACAGGGATGCAATCTAGCTATGGATCCAAACAACCACCAGTTTATAGCTTATATAATCTACTTCGTAACAATCTAGTTTTGAGAAGCCAGTTTCTACCATCTATGGAAAGGGTATACAAATATGGCCTTAACACTATCTAAATTGTTATTTCTTTTTTAAGGGCCGTCTCTTATTCTGACATTACCACTCTTAGGGTTCAAGATAAGACAAGCGTGACATATAACGTCTCGCACAGTTGCACTTGACCCTTGATTACTACTAGTATATTAACTCTTAATAAGGTAGAAGGGTGACGTACAACGCCGTGCACGGTTGTACCTGTATCCCATTGTTGCTAGAAAAGACAAGACGGTGGTTTAATATAGGCAGCGGCGAATGGGTACACGAGAGGTGATGAAAGGTAGTAGGAGAGGTGATGAAAGGGTAGTACTCGTGTTTGAACATAACAGCCGCAGTGTAATTGTCCCGGTCCGGCACCACCACCACGTCCTGCCATTGCCGCCCATCGTCCCACGTGGGATCATCATGCATCATGACGCGCTAGCTGCGGCCCGCCGCACCGGACCAGGGGCCGCGGGCGCTGGCTGACAGGTGGGGCCCAGCCACGGACTGGGGGCGTGCGCAGTCAATGACTCAGGCAGGCAGGCAGGCAGGCCCGCTGCTGGGTGGCTTTAATCGTGTCGTGGTGCCACGCCAACCAACTGCCAGTGCCAGGAGCCAGGAGGGAGGAGGTCAGCAGGTAGCAGCAGCAGCAGCGGGGACCGAGAGGCAAATACGCCGGATCGGGAGGGGCCTCGCCGAAAATAGGAGGATATAGGAGGCGCGCTAATCATCAGCACTAATCATAATCGCGGTGGTCAAGCAAGCAAGTGAAGGTGAAGCCAGCCAGCCAGCGAGCCAGCAGCGCCAATATATGAATACGGAGTAGGGTGAGATAAAATGTTATTTTATTCGGATGAGAGAGAGACCATGGGAACGGGACGGGAGTACTACTCCAGTAGTAGTAGTAGAATAGTATTAATTAAATAATTAATTAATGGCATTATAGAGGAGTGGTGTGGTGGGCTGCTGCTGCTGCCTTCTGGTGCCTACTGGTGTGGTGTGACGAAAGGAGAGGGCGGAGAGGGCGGGCAGGCTTAATAATTAATGGATTTTGATTTGATGGAAAAAATGGAGGGGGCCCGGGTGACGCTTCAAGATGCGCGCCAACGACACCCCACCGCCTCGCGAGTGCCGT
This sequence comes from Chrysopogon serrulatus, assembly GCA_015844335.1. Classification (NCBI taxonomy): domain Eukaryota; kingdom Viridiplantae; phylum Streptophyta; class Magnoliopsida; order Poales; family Poaceae; genus Chrysopogon; species Chrysopogon serrulatus. Next base: position 334,873 of record JADLZL010008335.1, on the reverse strand, counting down.
TGGTGTTGGGAGGGCGACCACTCTCTCTCCCTTCCGACCGCCTCGTTGTTCACCCCTGTGCAGTGCAGGAAAGGGCTGTGCGCGTTTCTGAGCCACGCCGCAGCCATGCCCACGGTGTTGGGACCACGGGGCGACCACCTGCTCTTCTCTGTGTGTTTGCTCTTTAAGGCCTCTTTGCTCGTCTTAAACCGAGCCAGGCCGCGACGTGCGTTGTTCCACCCCCCATCCTCCTCCCTGCAGTGCAGGAAAGGGCTGTGCGCGTTTCTGAGCCACGCAGCAGCAGCCATGCCCACGGAGTCCGAGTGGCTGACATGTGGACCTAGCAGGAGCGGGGACCACGGTGCAGACGTGCAGTACGCTAGTACCAGTACCAGTACCGGAGGATACGTTACTGCCCCGTCCCGTGTCCCTCCTGCGCGGAACCGGAGTATACTTCTCCTGTGTGTTTGCTCTTTAAATTGTTTTGACCTTCCACGCTGCAAATACTCCTACTATAACAGATGTAAGCCATTTTGTGAGTAAAAAAAAGACGTGTACGGGCCATTTTACACCGTACCGGAACTGACTTTTCTTCTACACTAAACATAGTGCCGGTTACTCCTTTATTTTGTACAGTGGTTAAGTATTTGTTTTCTGATTTTATTTATGATTGTACAGAAACGTACTAGTACCATCATATCGTCTACGAGTTTTAGATAGATGCTCCAACGAAACCAATCCGACGTCAAATTTAGTTTTCCATCAATAAGGCGCAAGAAAGAAGCGAGTCGCTCATCCAGAGCAGCTCATCAAGGCATTTTAGCTCTCTCTCTTTCTCGAAGCTAAGACTACCATATATAGGGCTAGATAATTAACGAGCCAACTCAACTCGGTACAGTATAGCTCGTTAGGATTACGAGCTAGTTCAGCTCGGTTCGGCTCATTAGGTAAACAGGCTAAAACTCTAGCTTGCTCAGCTCATTGGGTCGCAAGCAAGCTCGTTTGGCTTGTTAAATTAATGTCGTGACCACGCATAAATTAAATCAATACATATTAGTATAATAATTTGAGTAGACGAGTAGCAGGCCGTAAAAATGGGTACTGAGAGGGAAGGAGAGGTAAAATAGGAAGCCAACATATTTAGGAGGCCTAGTGAGAACTTGCGGTGCTACGTTTATTTCACCTTTACTATCTAAATTAATGATAGGGGGTTAGATCCTTCAAAAAATGATAGGGGATTAGTTAGAGATAGCGCCATTGAAAATGCTCTAATGAAACCTATTCAGATTGGCCTTAGAGTCTACCTGGTGTAATATATAAGTCACGCCGCCAGGCCGAAGATGGTTTTAGGGTCACAATCTGTTTTCCGAGTGAGCTAATCCTTTGTGACCTGGACCTCTCAAAAGTGACACATCAAAATATGAGATCTTGTTATTAGACTTGCGATAGTTCGTGTTACTATTAATTGAACTGAATCATCCCACGCCTTACACAAAAACATCAATTCTTGCGATAGTATGTAGCTACAAGAAGCGAATCTTACCCAAGACGACGGCTTCGCCATCACGTCAGAGCGGTTGCTTTTTAATCACCACGGTCCACGGGCGGACGATGACAAGCTGACAGTGAGTTGGCCGGCTTAGCGAGAATTACTTACACGCATGAGAGACTGGAGTAGTAGTATAGGAAATTAAAAGTGACATGTCACCGTAGGTCGACTCCTCTACGAGCTAATCATATCCTCCTACGTACGTACACCTATATACCAATATGATTAACATTCATATATAGAGCCCAGTACTGGCAGTGCTCCTGCTCCGCTGTTTGACATAGCTCAACAAACTATGCTCCTTAATCTTCATCGTCGAACACGCTTAAAAAAACCTTAGAGTTTCTAGAGAATTTTTACGTACTCTCACAACATATACACCGCATAGTTGCGCTGTCAGCCGGTATAGAAATAGTACAATACTAGGATCATGTCCGTGCGTTGCAACGGGTGTCATAATATACACTTGAGATTTCCCTTCAACAAGATTACATGCTTCTATCTTGTTAGCCATGCTACACTGAAGTATTTGTGATAGTTGCGTGAGAAAAGAACACAATATGCTACAGTTAAAAGCCATGGATTTTATATTTTCATTGGACTTATAACTCGAGTCCCCTGGTCCCCATAATGCTCATCCGCCTAAAATGGATGGTGCATATACCATGGGAAAATAAATATAAACAATATGCAAGTAACTGCATGTCAAATATAATTCTTTCTTGTAGCAAGAAACTTGAATGAAATTTATTTGTTCAAATGCAAATATTAGGACTAACAGTATGGATACAAAACCATGTATAGTGCATTAGGACTATAACCAGGGGAAAAATCTAACGAGGCAATAAATCAGGGCCTCTGGAACTGGATAATCAAGGATGCAGTACTACATTAATCAAAGCTCACGATTCCTTATACAACGCTACCTCATTCTTGCTCCAAAATAATTAAGGCATCTAAAATCAGTTAGTGCTGTCGAGCTCCTGCCTGCCTTGAGGCAGAACGTATGGCTTTTAAGCTTGCCAATTTTCTTGTTAATGGCAATGAATTCCTTCCTGTCTTGCTGCAGCGACAAGAGCCCCTGGTAGCCAGAAACCAGCTGGGTACGGGTATCCAGAAGCCCTCGGTTGCCATGCAATCTGCTGCCTGGTTTTTTTAAAAAAATTTTGACTGGTGGGCAGTTTCAGAAACAATAGAAGAGTACTTTCAATTAGGCAATGTGGCCAAATCGAAAAAATCGGAAGTCAAATTTTCATTAAACCATACCTTTACTACAACCATGACCAGCACGAAAAATCAGCCTACGCCTCTCGTCCAAGTAGAAGCACTAAATGCAAGATGCAATACAAGTGCCTTTTATTATTTAGCTATCAGCTAAATGCAAAAGAGACAGCAGGCTCTAACAAGCATATATAGTTATAGAACTCCATCAATTGTATAGGCTAAAACCAATTCATGAGTGATTCAAAACTTGAAACACAAACTGTTCTTTCAAACTGCCAATTACTGAAACAAAAATGATCAAAAGTTACCAAGATAATAATTAGCAAAAAAAACACAAATGATATATCTGGTTGTAGAAAGGATCAAGCACTACAATGATCGGATCAGAATTGGAATCAGAGTGCAGCATAGAGAGATTGACTATCATTAAATTAACAAACCAATGAGACAGCGACGACGCAATTGCAAGTGCGGTAACATCCGTGGGTGACGCAAAAGTCCCTTTGAACCCAATCGATATGGGAACCCTCAAAAACAGGACCCAATGATATCTACGGTTTTGTAATCATGAGTTTTTGAGAACCAGCAGTTCTGAACCACGATAAATACATGATTAGCTTCAGTTGCATCTTATTAAGCATACCAGAGGATCCCTTAAATGAGTTCAAACAAAATTCTGAATTTAGTAATTACTTGTGAGAGACGGGTGCTTGACTAACATTTTGCAGCATAGGTCTGAATATAGTACTCGCTGAACTCTAGAGTTGTTCCTCACAAATTCCCTCATATCGTCTCTATATTTCGGGGATTAAACACAAGAAAAAAGGCATTAGTAAGGGGTCATCAATACGACTGTAGCATCAAACAAAAATATTACACATCAAAAAGGAGGGAAGAAAGCTTTGCACTTGCCCAAAACTAACAAACAATGACATCTTTAATATCCCAGACAACCTTTAGTGATGAACAGATGAATTTATCTTTATGTCAAGGTTCTTCAAAGTGCATTCCTTGTCGTCATTGGAGGTCAGTCCCCACCCTAATGGCTGAAAAAAATTTGGCATCAAATTAACAGTTTAGCTTCTTCAGCCAACTTACAGGTACGAAAACCAAAAAACAAATGTCTACAGTTTTGATAGAAGACATGTAAACATACGATTTCAGATTGGACAATTAGCTTCAAATTTCTTACAGCTGACAAACCTTTAAAATGCACACATCCTGCAGACCTGCACTGCTTTCATCAATGCCATAACGCTTCTCATAGGATGCATGTCGGCCTCCTGTGCCGGATGGAATGGCATCATATGGCCATGGTGGATGAGAGCGTCCGGGAGCTCACAGATGCAGTTCGTCGTGGAGCTGGGGCTTGGCCGCCTGGTCCTTGTGGGCTGGCCGGTGGCGGGTGAGCGGGCGGGACACAGGTGCCACCGAGCCTGCCGGCAGAGGCGGAGTCGCGCCGCCTCGGGGAGGTGGGATGATGGGGGGGATCCGCGGGCGGCGGGCGGTGCGACGGGCGGCGAGCGGCAAGCCTAGAGGACGGAGGTGACGAGCAGGGAGCGACTGGCGCTTGATAGGGCAGGCGCGACCGTACCCTAGGACGGGCTGCACGCCGCGCAGGAGATTAGAGTGCACGAGGGAGAACGGGATCCACGGACGGAGGGCAGAGGCGCGTGCGAGGAGGACCAAGGAGTGGGCGAGGGGCCCACATGTCGGCGCAATAGAATTTACGGAGGTAGAACGGCGTAGCGGCTTCACCACCATCGGGTAGACAGGTCCGCTGTATATTTTTTAGGTGTATAGAAGAGATACTCCACTCCATCTACTGTAGAGGAGTGATGTACTGTATAATACTGTATAGAATAATAAATAATGTACTATACGTACGTGTGCACGACAGGCTGACAGCGACAGGTGGGTGCGGCTGTTGTCGAGTTGTCGTCGATGGCCGCTGTAACCGTAAGGAAACCTGATGGAGCAGTAGTCATGGCTGTTGCAGTAGAATAGGCAATGGCAACGACAGTGGCGTGTGTCGACGCCGGGCCCACCACCCCAGTACCCCCACCCATGCACATCGTTTCTTTTCCCTCTTGCATGCATTGCACGGAGACCGACCTCGAGGGAGGGAGGCATGTATATATATAACTATATATACGTCGCTTTCCGCCGGGATATCATGGATGCCCCAAATGAGAACGAGAGTGAAGTGTTGCTAGATGCTGGGTGGGTGCCTGACTGCCTGTGTCTGTCTGCGATCGAGTGCCTCTCCGATCCTCCCCTTCCTGGCATTGGCACTGGCATGGCAAATTGGCAGCAACCGTGGTCCGGCTTCGGCTCCGCCCCGGTTCGGTTCGCTTTGGAAAGGGATGGGGATGGATGCCGGAGGACCTTTAAATTCATCCTCTAAAAGGAATATTTCTCCCTGGCGCTGGGGCATATCCTTTCCCCGCACCTGTCCTCTATACTTCTACTCTACATCACGTGGGACCCACACATTTTTTCCCGTCTCCCTCCGTGAGAGTCTCTCTTCTCTCCCTTCGAGGGAGGCCGTCGTGAGGCAGGAAGAGAGGCATGTGTGCATGTGGCCCATGCATGGCAGCAGCAGCCAGCAATGGCAGCGAGGGAGGGAGACGCCCACGGCCACCACCGGACCGGCTCAGCTCTGATCCGGTACTGTGTCCTGCTGCCGCCGCCTAGTACGTGGCGCCTTCTTCCTCGATCCCTCCCCTCGCATGGGAGCAGCAGGCCGGCCCTATATATATATATTTTATATTACCAGAGCTGCATGCATGCATGCGTACGTGTCCCCGATGGCGGGCCTGCCTGCCTTGGCATGCATGCTTTCATCTCGCTCCAAATTTTCCGGTTCAAGTTGACGGCTGTGGCTGCAACTGCAATGCGGGCTCGTTCGCTTTTCTGTTTCCAGCTGGTTTCGGCTGGTTTTCAGAGGGGCGGACCAGCCGGCTGGAAGGTTCGTAGAACGGAATCGGCTGGAAAACCAGAAAAGCAAACCATGGACCAGCCGGCTGGAAGGTTCTGCAACTGCAAGCAATGAATTGTTGTCTGCGCTACTCTGGATACTAGTACATCGTCAATGCAAACAGCCGCAGATGACGCAGCTGAAGAAGCGGCAACGAGTAGGCTGCAATTTTTAAAGCTATTTCTGAGTTATTTTTTACTAGTCATCAAGAGACTGCAATGTTACGGCATCAACATCCGTCGTACTCATGACCCAAAGGCCAAACATTTCTGGGCACCACACACGTACGTACACGTACTACCACAATTCATCACTACTATATGTCCTTTTAATGTATCCGATCCGTATACACTGTACACACATATATCTATTTGGTGCTCCATTTATTTATTGCCTTTCACTTTTGATGAAGGTGATTCCCTCCGTTTGGAACTGGAAAAGTTCAGCCATCTGACTAACTATACCCTTAATTACTAGCAACACGTAATCTTGTAGTACAAATTTAATGTTATTGAATTCATAGGAGAAAAAGGATTTACTTATTAGATCCTGTTTATGTGAAAAAGCCACATGTAGGTAGCTTCACCCCTTCTTAGAGCAAGTAAACAACATGTTGTATGTGGGTTAAATACTGAGGTGAAGAAAAGAAAAAGAGAAAAGAGAAGGGAAGCAGGATGTGATATCCAACTTATGCAACAAAGCCAAAAACCTTTGTGAAAGAAGAGAACGAACCATGTATTTAAAGTGGAAAGTTAGCTATTATATAGGCGGACAGAGGTGGGATGCACAAGTCCATATAAAAAGCGGCTTGTGCTCTCTGTAATTTCTCTATCCAAACCGTTTATATAGGATCTAATGTATTATTGGTAGAGACCCTATTCGTTTCATCTTATCGGTCATTGCAATAGTGTTTTTCTCTTATAAAAACTCAACTGCTTTAGCTTATCAGCCGGTTTACTAGTCCCATCCACAGTCCTCAGAGCCCCTCGAGAAACCCCGCCGAAGAGAGTTTTATAATTTCGATTCTATAAGATAAACAAAACTACTAATATATAGCATTGTTCTCGCACATCATCTAACTGTTTAAAATAAACAAAGAGGGTACATGTTTGACCTCCGCGCTCTCTGGCTACTTCTGACCTTTGATCGGATCAAAATTCTATTGAGCTTGCGCCCAGGTATACAAAGAGAAAGAAAACGCAACAATGTACTTTAGGAGTGTAACGTGCAGTTCTCACGTCAACCTCCTCCATCATATTCATCCACAGTCTGCAGGCATCTCCCTGGTGCTCGGCTCGATCAGGTTGCATGCAAGTAGGCGGGCGTCCCCATCCAACGCGACATGATGCGAATGCGATGCAGCTCAGGATCGCCTCAGGAGCGTCGCTTTCGGCCTTGCCCTGCTTGGGGTACCACTGCCCACTGGCCACTGCACTGCACTGCACTGTGTGGATAAGCTTCAGATTCATTCACTGCTTTGCTTTTGCTTCAGCCTCGGCCTCACTCAAGCTGAAACAAGTACGGCGACGGACGGCCATCCGGCCCCGGGCCCCACCTTCATCTCAACCGCTGCCGGCCCCACCCACCAGTCTTGTCACCATAATGACTACGATTAAAACACGGGCTCATTAGTTGCTTTCAACCGGTACATATATATAGGATTACTACTGTAGAAGTGTAGAATAAAAAAAGTACAGTACATGCTGCTGCTGCGTGCAAAACTTCTTAGTCCTATACTAGTGAAAACTTTTATTTCTCTTCTTCCTCGTTGTCAAAGTTAGGTTTGACTGCCGACCTTTCTTGTAGCGCAACGGCGACGGGGAGCGGTACTAGTGCACCGGTCAAAAGTCAAAGTGAAAAGTTACTAGCCGACGAGCCTTCGGTTTTTCACTGAAAGCGCCTCAGGAGGACTAAAGCACGTGTGACGTTCAGATGTAGTACCTAAAAAAGGAACTAATAGTAAGATTATATAAGGTTCAAAAACAAGAAAAAAAAACGCTTAATGATCGAAGCGACGATGGTCAGACAGACATTGGGCACACGAGCAATACGTTTGGTACAGAGATGGAATGGAACGATTCAAGGGCCGACATCATCACAAGAAAAAAAGTACTACTCACATTTTGTAGCAATTCAGAAAGGAGGATTGCCATCTCGGACCAAATAGGATTTTTGGTGGGCCGGTGACATTCAGCTGACTAGGCCTGGCCCAAAATGGAGTTATTTTATCTTTTTTTTTCAACCTGCATGTTTGGTTTCTCTTGACTTGACGGCCGTGATATGTTGTTTCATGAAGGACCTGTTTGGTTCTCATCACCCGGCAGCCAGGCCTGTATCTTGGAGCGAGACGCTCGTGAGCCAGGCTGCTTGCATGCAGGCTCAGTTCAGTTGTTTGCTTTACCATGCATGCATATGTGTCGGCGACCACATGACGTTGATTGGTTAGCCTCCTTCGCTCCTACCTCGTGCATGCGCTCACTCTCACACCAACGCGCGTTGCGCTCATGCCGGCCAGACTCGGCAAAACAGATTCTAAATTTGTTTCCTCGGAGCCAGGCTCTGGATGGCTCCTTGCATGCATTGGACCAGGCCGCCGGCCGAGCATAGGCATCTAAGGACGTGATTGGTTTCTTGGTTCCACCGAAACCAGGCTCATCTCATGCAGAATCTTCTGGGTACCCTGCTGTTTGGTTGCCTGATGTTTTCACGGAGCCTGGCTAAACTGCTGCAAAAAGGAGCATTTGGGCCTGGCTCGGCAGGACCGAGAATCATCTGCGTTTCTCCTCAGCCTGGCCCGAGCCACACATGTTGTGTCAGACTTCATTGCTTCTGCTCACATCCGGTAAGCCTTTGTTGGCGATGTTGAATGCAAGCCGTGGGGATGGTTCCGAGAAATGGATCACGCAGGAGGTGGGGTAATGTCACCGTATCCCATACAGGATAGTCTTATCAACTTTTGTGCATGCAAAGCAAATATAGCGGGTTTATCCTGGTTCAACTAGCACACGTTACCAAACAAGCCAGTGAAATGAGATTTTGCATGGTGTCGGTCAGGTTCCACTTAACCTGGGCCTTGTTCAGATTGAAAGTTTCTATAATCTGAGCAACTGTAGCACTTTCGTTTGTATTTGGCAAATATTATCCAATCGTGGCCCAACTAGGCTCAAAAGATTCGTCTCGTGATTTACAACAAAACTGTATAATTAGTTATTTTTTTCATTAACATTTAATGCTTCATTCATGCAGATAAAAATTGATGTGATGGAGAGAGAGTGGAAAAACTTGCAACTTGCACACGAACTAAACAAGGCCCTGGCTCATTCCCCCCTAGCTGAAGGCTACCCAGGCTACCAATCACACCCTAAACGTCGCTGACTTGCATCTGCGGAGCCTGGCTGGCCTTCGTCGGGGCAACCAAACAGGCCCGAAATGTCTCACGAAGGTGTTTGGGCCGGACGAGGAGATGCCATCTGACTGGACCGCACGTGACATGATCGCTTGTTGCGACAACTACCCTAGGTGAAAAGTGCCTGCATGACAAGAATACTAGCCCTTACTATCGTCAAGGTGCTTGTGCTTGGTGTGGATGTTAGACCATGTATGTACTTGTGCCAATGCTTAGTGAAATTTCATACCGTTCTAAATTGTAAGTCCCTTTGACTTTTTTGGTGATATAATAATGTGTCTAGATATATAGCAAAATGGATGAACCAAAAAAATCAAAGCGACTTACAATTTAGAATGGAGGGAATATAAAGCAAATCGGCATTTAGCCACGTGACGGGTGCATATAAAATTGACACTAGAGTTTGTATGGATAGTGATCAAGTATTCAAATGAGGCCATGCTCAACGCTCCAACGACCTAGAGTGTTGCCCCAACTTTCACGTATGCACCTAGTGTTTAAATCAGTAGAAATGTTAGTCTTGTAGGGTGTCAGATTCTCATGTTGAGAAAGCGGTGGCTTGTCTTGACAAAAAGTTGAAGCAACAACATGTGATTGCATACATGGGGATGACATCGTTATGGAACTAACATTAGGTAACCAATTTGACTGAACAGCTGTTTTACACACATAACATGGGCATGACATCGTTACAAGGCTGCCATTGCTGCCATCTGAGGGAGTAGAGAGTTATGAGGCATTACGAACCATCATCTAATCCATTAGAGACACATCGATCTAGTCCATGGAGTAACACATGTACTGATCATCAAAGTACAAGGCACCATAACTTGGAGAGGGCACCAGCAGCCAGCCGCAGTGGAGCTTTCTGCATCAGAATATACTTTGTCTCCGGTTTACCTGTTAAACATGCAAAAATCGATCGATATATTTGGATGAGTACAACAAATTTTGCAACCGTATGCTACAGATTGTTAATTAATTACTTTATAGAGAACACAAAATGTACGAGACTTACCGAGGATCTTGACTTAGGCTAGTGTGCGGTTGCCACTCTTGCTGGCTGCACCAAAGTTGCAATTGCTTTGGTAGACTAGCGACTACTACGAAGGAAGCACAAAGGAGTCGGGAGGTGTCTAGCAGTAGAAGTCGTCAGCTGCCCCGGGCACTTTTGAAACCGCTGCGGGTTTGGCATCCTAGGAAGGCATCGAGGGCCTTGTTGGGCGCTGCTGTTGGACAACCTTTTCTGGAGACAAGGCCGCACTGCTTGTAGCTGAGCCTGGCGCTGAGCGGCGTTCATAATTTAACTTGCACAATCTCCGCAGCGCTGGGAAGTACTGCATACGCTCAGATACTTCATCTCCTGACTTCTTTAGAGCAGCCAATCCATCTGCGACGTTTGTGAGGTTCCATAGTGCTACTCTTGTCCTTCAGTGCAATCTGAGCAAAACCTATATGTGCTCACAAACTTCTCCATGTTCTAGCTTTTTCAGCACAGTGAACCCACTTGAGTGGTGTTTGTGAGGTTTCTCGGCGCTACTCTTGTCCTTCTATGTCCACTCAGCAAAACATGAATCACCTGACGACAATGTCATGAAATGACGGCGTGGAGGTCGGCCAGTTAGCACGCCCCTTTTGTGTCTACAGGCTTCTCTGGCCACCTCTTATTTTCCTTGGAAGACTTGTGACTGGTGCTTTTGCTCCCCTATTTCAAAAATAATTTAGGTCTTGGCTCTTTCTTCTCAAATATGCCTTCATTGTACGCATCAAATTGTAGAACTCTTATCTGTCTTAGGATTTCCTCTACTATCTCCACTTGAATGCCCCGAATGTTAATTGGTGGGGTGCTTCCTCCCCCTTCCTGAGATCGATCTGCGTCATTGTGTCACAACAGTAGTGGCCATACCTATTAATCCACAAATGGTTGAAGGTCCCCTTATTCAATCTACTAATGGCGTTGGACTTCAAAGAATCACATACGGTGTCAAATGCACCCTGAAGTCAGTTACTTCACAAATATACACAACATTTTTTCCAATTGCTTCTTCAACTTTTCTAGGGCTTCCTCATGCATAGCTTAACAAATCCTCAAATGCTTTTCTAAATTCACATATGCCCAATTTTATTCTACTAGCTATTAGAATGCTAAAAATAATGATACTAAAAACATACGTGAGTACGACCCTTTTTCATCCACTCCATCCAAACAAATTGTAATTGAGTATGACCCTTTTTCATCGAGAAGAAGAATTACATGATACAGTTGTGAGAGAAACCTCATAGCACTACTAGTCTGCACAATATTATTGATCTAGAGATTATATACAATTTATATAAGTCAAAATTAAGAACTACTATGGAGCAGACACTAATAGTATTTGTGGGCTGACCAGAGTTAAACACCGAGGAAAGAATTCAAGCTCAAAACAAAAAAAAAAGTGTTTACAACACCCTTAGGTCGCTATATGTCATTACTTATATACTTACTCTTGCTAAGGGTCACACGAACAATACATTTGGTACGGAGATCAAATGGAACAATTCAAAAGAAAACAACATCAGTCTACTCACATTTTTTTAAGAAAAAAAAGTACTACTCACATTTGGGATTGCTACCTCGGACAAACAGGCTGTTTGGTGGGCTGGCCACAGTCAACTGACTATGCCTGGCCCAAAATGAGGGCATTTTATCTTTCTTTTTCTACTTGCACGTTTCGTTTCTCTTGACTTGATGGCCGTGAGATGTTAGATGAAATGGCTCATGAAGCTGTTCGAACCGGACGAGGAGATGGCGTCTGACCTATTACCGCACGTGGCGTGATGGCTTGTTGCGACAACTAGTAGCCGCCTTTGGGTGAGAAGTACGCAAATTGACCAGCGTGAGTGTCCGAATGTATTCGTATCTACCTCGGTGCGTTCACATAGATTGGAGGTGAAAAAAATAGTTTTAAGTTCAAACCCAGTTCTCTCCAACACAAGCGGATTAAAAGTAAATATGAGTACATCCAAACTTAGTTTAGATCTTTAAAATTAAATTTATTTTAATAATTATAATTTAGACACATACTCTTTCTATACTCATAAAATTTAATGTTTTAAACAAGTGTTGGGCTAAACATTAGAAACATAAACTATCAATAACTTTTAAAATATTTAGTTTGAAAAGGTGAAACTTATATGTATAGATTCACCTTGAAACCTACTTTTATAAAAATAATTTTATTTTTTAATTTTTCTCATATATTTTAATAAAAATAATAGATAAAGTTAGGTTTTAAGACCGGGTCTTTGTCCAAAACATCAAATTTTATATGTATGGAGGAAGTATTAATTAAGCTAATATGATTGCGTATAGGTTATATTTTTATATTATTGTTTGGTTGTACGAGAAATATACTTGAAGATGTTGCATTTATATCATAATGAATGAATTGAATAGCATGTTGTTATAAATTAGAAATATAGCATGATGAGCTATAGAATCAATTTTTCATCTCACATGCTATGAATGTGAGATAGTCTTATATGTGAACTTGAAAGTGATGAAATATCAATTTTCAAACCAAATAGTTTATGTTTGGATGGGCAGGGCAAAAAATTTGTCATGTTCCATCGAATCTTTGGACACATGTATATATAGAGTATTAAATATAGACTAAAAATAAATAAATCTTTGGACACTTAATTATATTGTTTATGTTTGGATTTGCATCTCCACTCCTCTCGGAGTCGGAGCAGATTGAATGCGCGGCAGCGGCGTGGGGAAGGGAAGGGCCTTCAAGCCGGCCAAGAACTAAGGCCAGTCTCAATGTAAAGTTTCATCTCCCAATTTCCAAGAGGTGAAACTTAACATAAAACGAGTCTCTCTCAATACACAGTTTCATCGGCATAGTTTTATATGATTTATTTTAGTCTTTTATGGGTCCCATCGGTGTCTCCTAACTCCAACTATACCACGGGATGAAATATGAAAAGGTTCTCAGTAGAGGTTTCATATGGTTTCCGACATTTTAGAAACGAGGCCGATACGTTTCGTGGGGATGAGATGTTTTCCTTCTCTCTTCTTCTTGTTTCATGCAAAAAATTTAGATCTACTGATGTGGCACCCTATTTAATATGCATAAAACCCCGTGAAACTTCATTGAAAGTGGCCTAACGGCACCCGGCCGCAGCTAAGCCACGAGCGCGGCCTGCGTCTGCGTGCCTACTGCCTATATGGTCCTAGTCCCTCACCGAACGTCGGCGGCAGCAAGAGGCCAGCCGGTGGCGTTCATGAGTCATGACGCCGTGCCCGTGCACCCTAGCTACTCAGAGTTGAATTATCGGGCCTGGTGCTTCTTCTTCTTTTTTTTTTTCGAGGTGAGTCGCTAGAATAACGTAGTGTGGACAGAAAACATGACTGTTTCACCATCGGGTCTGAGGCACACAGACACAGCTGGCGTCCTGGCGAGGCGCGGCTTTGCCCGATCCACAAAGCAGGGAGACGTTCGTTTTTTTTTTTTTTTTTTTTTTGAACGAGACGAGACGTTCGTGGGCTGGCCGTTTCATTGAGGAGGCCGAGGCGACACGCAAAAACACTGCGATGCAATTCTTCAAGCTTGTTCCGGCCCGCCACAAGCCCAAACGCATTTCACCGAATCATATAGTATATCATTTTAAAAGTTATGGTTAATTTTGAAATAATATGACTGTTTTCTATTTAAAAACATGCTACTTATAGTATTCAAAACTCATCCTCTATTTGTACCAACAGGGATATGAGAAAATTCGTTACTTAACACCATACACGAATTAACTATTCGCTTGTGCAACGTATGACCTTTATTAAGTGTTTTTTTTCCCCTGTGTTCTATACCTGAATGACTGAATCTTACTGCTTCCTTTCATGCATATCTGAATCTCATTTTGGTCCCTTTTTTTCGGGAAACAAAGGCCTGGTCAGTAGATTGGTTAGAAAAGGAAAGCTAAAATGCGCGTTCTGGGCCAGGATGGTCAGTTGACTGTTGCCAGCCCACCAAGCCTATTGGTCCGAGATGCTATAATTCTACCCCGATTGCTACAACGGGTACTTTTCGTCTTTTCTTCTGACGATGTAAATAAATATCTTATTGTTATTTTTGTGTTAAATGATTTTTCCTATTTAAGATGTCAGGCCATCAAATGTTGAAAAAAAACTCATAGAGTTTTTTGCACTAGGATCCAATGCATAATCTTCTCGATTTGGAGGGATTCTAAAGCTTTAATCTCTGAGGTGCTTCTTCTGCACAAAATGTAATTATACCCCGACTAGATTTATATCTTTTCTTCTGACGATGTTAAATTTTCTCATTTGATCATAGACACTAGAAAAACTTCTATTTTTTCTAAAGCTTTGTTCATCTAAACTTAAAAATATTTAATATAAAACTTTTTTAATATAAAGTTTTAGCATATTTATCTTGTAACAAGGCTTGTCTCCTTAAAACAATATATTTTTTTTTTTCTCTACATGGCATCATGTAAGGATATATAAAAATTATAGCGATTTACAACTTGTTAGTTTTCAGTTTTTATTTCAGGTCATTAATATGAAAAAAAATATAATATAAATTTTCAACAACATATAAATTGCGCAATAGAGCTTGTCATTTTAGAAAAAAATCACATTTTATTGTATGGCATTGGATAAAGATTTTTTTTATATGAAAGTTGTATCTTTCGATGAGATCTATGACTTTTAGTGTTGAGTTTTTTATTTAAGGAAACAGAAAATAGAAAATAGCAATAGTCAGCAAAAAGGGACCTCATGACCAGAAATAAACAACAGGGGCAAAACAGTCAATTTGCCTTGGACTTAACCCCGTTTTTGACGAAAGTGACAAATAGAAAAGAAAAAAAATAAAAGAGTAAAGAAATAGAAATATTTTAAATTTGGGTGTCAAAAAGAAAAGTAGTTCTTCTTAGGAAATTTTCGCCTTTATATTTGGACTGATGTAGCTTCTGATTGATTTCTACCGGCATCACAACGTTGTATTCAATATTCAATATGTTTGCTATCGACTTGACTTGGAAGTGTGACGATTGGTGGTGACTGATGACTGATGAGATTGGATCAATTCAGGATGAGGCTAACCACCATCTCCTGCCAAGATTGTTCACAGTACCCCGAAATCACCAGAGAAACCAAACCACGCCATGAATACAGCAAGAAAAATTCCTCCACATGTTAAACATAAGCCCAAGAACTGGAAATGTAGGTAGACAGTACGAACAATTTTTATTACACTACTAGTTGGGCACGCCTGATTTTTTTTTTATTACACTAGTGTTCCAATGCATCTGCCATCACTCAACTCTTTTAGTTGTCGCTCCCAGGTTTTTAAAATTAGGTAAAACAGACCGTGTCACCTTCACCAAGAATGACGCAAAATCAGTCTTGATCAATTGATCGGCATGCCCATGTTGGTGTGCCGTGAAGGAGCAACAATGTTCTGAGTAACCAGAGGTCTCTGCGCCTACCTTGAACTTCAAATCCATCTGAGTATCCATCGCTACAGCGACCACATACCTCTTCAAGCCACAGGGCTCAACAATGGTGCCATCAAAGAGCCGGATCTCTTCGCGTAGCCCACTGATGAAACAGCCGAGACACAAACGGAAGATGTCTTGCTGCACTTCTGACACGGTGACTTCTACGGTCACCTCAATCGCACAGTCGAGACGTGATGCACTCATATCAATTGCGCCGTGATCACCAATGATGCGACTTGTGAATACAGAACGATCCACTGTGCCCATGAGGCCAATCACAGATACACCATCAATCAGCTGTAGATCATCCTTCTCTTGTTCACCTGTCTTGATCTTCATATCATATTCGATTACAGTAGCATAGTCCAATCTGATCCCACGCTTAGGGGCAATGTCCAAAAGAGAACCCTGCAAAAAAAAAAAAAAAAAAAATACTGTTAAAAGCAAGAAATATCTGCTTTCAAGAGAGAAAAGAAGTATCTACAGCTAAATACTTCCTTATAACGGTATTTTGTTCTGAAGGGAATTTGTAGCTATTTAATTAGAAGTCATATTTAACAATGGATGACCAAGATCATCGTCATGTATCAAATTGATTAGTCTATATGGTGAACAACAGTGTGCGAGGTGTTTCACATGGCCCTTGGTGCTTTTGTGGTCGCTTCAGTTATGCTGATGCGCCGTGGTGGTTTGTTAAATGGATGGTAGTACGCTGTAATTTCGATGTTGTTTAGTCCCTGTGTTATTTTCTCTAAATGAAATGACATGCAACTCTCCTGGATAGTTCAAGAAAAGAAATTCAGGCCTGCCTGTGATGGAAAAAAAAACAATGTTTAGTGAGGAAGATTTGATTCCTCACTATTTATGATTTTATTTTAGTTGTCAAATATTTAATCGCATAAGATTCATGCTATGCATCTTCAAATACCGACCAATTTGTTTTGTCTGCATAGTAACAACAAAGAGTTTAAACTGCAAGGTATTCAATTTGATCTTTTTTTTTTTTTACTATATAACAATTATTTTCACAATTTACATCAGTTTCGTGATAAATATCAAATCACCATTCCACAATAAAAGACGTGGTAAGATAGTAGCTTATACATTATAAAGCATTATTCTGCTACTTTTGGGCAGATTATTAGTTACATATACATGGGTGCTATAACACAATAAATGACTATAGCACATCGACCATAACTTATTCTGGTTTAAGTAACTTATAATTAGTAATCAAGAGTGCAAATAGCTGAGCCTACGTCTATTAAATAATTCAAGAGCACAGCCAATATTATACTAAGCCAAACACCTCAGCTGTTCTATTCTATGCATTATGCATGCTCAAACTCGGCTATATATTTAGAAATGAATGAAGTAATTCAAAACATGGATTAACTCTACTTAACTCCCAAAGTGTTGAGGTTCATCTACTTAAAATCCTCCAGTACAAAATTGGATATTTCATAAAATTATTCCACAGACTAAATAAATCCCTAGGGGAGGTTTTGGAGGTGGTTTTGCTCTCATGTCATGCAAAATGGTTGCTAGCCCAGAACAACACCAAAATTGGCCTAGAAGGTTATTAAGACGGTGTTGTATATGTAAACGGTTCGAATACCTTGTCTTGTACTTGAAGGGGTTAAAGAACCTCAATACTTAGCTAGAATTATCCCTTGAAACAATTGCAGATAAGTATGGATGTGCACCTGCTCCGCGGTGAAGGGATCATCCCTACTAATATTGACGATATAGTTAAGAAATGGTTCCAGGTCATCCCGTGCTGCTATGTAGCCATACAACTCTACTTTGCCAGCATCCATAGGAATTTTAGCCAACTTTAATGAGAAAATTTGCAACATGTGACGAGGATAATGGCGCAAACAAGTTCCATCGTCCATGAAGCAATCCGTGGGGTTTGAAAACATCATTGCCTCCAACCGAGCTTCACAAAAATAAAAATTATATTGTAACTGGAAGTTAATACAGTAAACAACATACTCCCTCCATCCCTAAATGTTTAGGAACTATAAGCAACATGAAACACTTAGGGATAGAGAGTACTTGCCATGTGAAAAAAGGGAATACGCCACTTGGGAATTTTCCTTTCCATCTATGTGGAAACTATTTATATTCTTTGTACTAAGACTTTCTCTCTTAAAATGTCTTCCAGGCCAAAACAAAGAAAAAGAGTCTTCTTTTCCTCAAGCATGCAAGAGAGCTTGTACCATTGCATTAAGAAAAAGAAAGAGTCTAATCACCTCTGAAAGGAAAACCTCTACTTTTTCTACCCCCGATGTATTTCAGAACACCCTAAACTGTTTCTAGGTTCACTGTTAGATAATCTGCTACTTGTAGTCTTCATGAGCAAAGCATAAACCCTCCGGTTTCCTATTCACTCCCAACCTCATCCATTACCAAGGCAAAAAATTACGGGCTCAAGGCTGACCCTTGATGTAGACGTTAGCCATAGTGAGGGCAAATAGGTATCGGGAAAACTGTAGATAGATTGATACAATCAATGGAGATCCTTGCCTAATCCAGTGATCATCTACTATACAATCCCTAGAGGCCCATGTGGCCAGCCCATATAGGCACCTATTCTAACACATAAGACCTCATCCATTACACCGTCTGCGAAAAGCATACACCAATTGATATCTCCTTGTGTGTTCCTTGTAACTCTATAGTGCATAATATTTTCACAATTTTTAATAATATATGCAAATGTAGAGACTAGGCAACAAATAACATTCAAGGGCATGATATGTGGTAAAACCTTAAAATAACGAAATGTTATGCACAATCCATAGTATAGGGCATGATGCTATCTACATCTTGAAGATTTCTGAAGGAGGTTGAATATCCATCTATATTCCTAGTTATTGAGAGAGTAATTACAGAGTACACATATAGGGGAGAACTAGGACTAGGAAATAAAGGAGCAGAAGCCAGGGGGGGACCCAGGAGCCAAGACGAGATAGTCTCCAAGCGGCAAGCCAACTATACAATAAAGCTAATGCATTAAGCATGCATAGAGAGAGGAGAAAATATCAACAATTTCAACAGAGGATAAATCAGTTGACCCTATGATTTGAAAATGTCTCAATATAATAAGTAAAATAGGAAAAGTGATATTGATCACTTACTCTCAGTGCGGTCTGCAATACGGTAGTCCTTTTTCCATTGATATGTGTCCCTGTAAATTGAACCATCACGGTGGCTGCAATCTGGAAGCCTATTAAGAGGGACTACACGGTGAACAGAGGATTGATGTGCCGCAGCCGCAGCTGCCCGGCGCATATTGGCTGCCCTATCATCAGCGTCCACTTCAGGCAGAACCTCCCTGAATTCCCCCCATGTTTCTTGTTCGCCATCTATGGCATCTGTAGTTGTCCTCCGAGCTTCCTCATTGTCACCATAAACGATATCCACGCTTGACCTCCTCCCAGCACTATGCATACACTTGACACTCCCATGGCGAGCGATGGACTCCCTGGTTGTGTCACTATCCTCAACATTTTTCAATATATCCCTGGCAGAAGATATGAGATCAACATTTTTCAATATATCCCTGGCAGAAGGTATGAGCTGTCTGCTGCCTGGTTTATCAGATTTTTCCTTGCCTCTTACTCCACTGCTGCTGGCCTTGTTCTGAGATTCATGATCAAATCTGTAGTATATGAAATACCAATCTTAGCATCAACATAAATAAAGAACTCAAGGCTGAAATTGCAACGGAATGTTATTATGTAGTAAGCCTGAAATCGATTTCGTCCTTTTTTTTACTCTGGGAAAAGGTTTTCTCCCATTTGCTTCAGAAAACATAATAACGGCAAGTATATACAATACTAAAAGTAAGTTGAGCACAACCTAAACTAGAAAAGTATACGAATCAACTAAAGGCGCAAAGTTTAGCATCAGAAGAAGAAGAAAAAAACACACCGGGAAACACGACGGACGGGTGGATCGGAAGCCGCAATGAGTGGCAGCCGCCACCAGCGTGGCGGAGCAGACGCCGTAGAGAGGAGAGATCTCGAAATAGGCATGAGGCGGTGCATCGGGGATTCGGGGCAGTTCCGGCAGGAGATTCGAATTAGGCACCAGGCTGATTGAAGCATGGTCTTGTACAATACGTACTCCGTATATACAAAAGCCTAAAGTGGAGGATCCACTCAGGCGTGGCAACTCAATACTCCTATATAATATTATTATTGTTTATATATTTATATGGGTAGGCTCAGCATGAGATACGGAATATACACTGACTCAATATCGATGACACATTGGCTGACTCCGTGGTTTCTGGCATGGAGAAATTTTCCACCATGGCGTGGTTTCTCTGGTGATTTAGGCACCAGGCTGATTTAAGATCCTGAATTGATCCAATTCACACCGTCGCACTTCAAATCAAGAAGATAACAAACATATAGTAATAGAATACAACGTTGTGATGCCGGTAGAAATCAATCAGCGGGTGCATCAGTTCAGATATGAAGCCAGTAACGAGAAGATTATGCATTGGATCCCAGTAAAATATTCAAATACAACCAAAGATAGATTGGCAGCCCTAAACCAAAAAATAAAAAAAATAAAAACCATTCCGGATGGTCAATCTCAATTCTCAACCCTACTCTTGTATTTGTCGTTCATTGATCCCAGCTAAAAAAAATTCTGACGGGGATTGGAGAGGAAGTAGGCAGCTAGCAAAATGACAACTCCATCTCTATTTACACGGTGGGAACAACTGCCCTTTGGCTTCAACAGTTTCGTATGCCCTCTTAGTTTCTGAGATCATTGCACTAGTGGCAGACTGGTTTGATACATAATAACAAGAAAAACTGAAGCTATTTAAAAGAACTTGCTTGACCGCCAATTGTTAGTGGGTCCATGCAACTCTTGTACCCTTAATCTTGATCTCACTAGCAGAAGAATTTTACCGTATAAACCTCAGAAAAACAATCTGGATGTGATTACGGGAGATCCCTGTACTTGACAACATCAATCTTGTCCAAATCATACTCCTGGCATATACTCAAAATGGTATCACAGTCCAAACCTTCATCCAAGTTTTTACTCTCAAGAAACCTGTCAAGCTTTTCTGATGGCTGCAGCTTCTGTTCATGAAAAAAAAAAAAACACATTAACTAAGTAGAAATGCAGGGAGTAGAAGTATTGAAATCTAGCGATTCCATTTAAAACACACCCACACCCGAACAGCCCTTTGTTCCACCACCCTCTCAGAGAACATGTATTGCACACGCAAATATGATTTACCATACAATACAAAACATGGATCTATGCAGGTTTGCTTGCCATTGCCTTTGCATTCATTTCATAAAAGTTTGGGAGCTGATGTGGCCCATGTAATCTTAACTTATACCAGAAAGGCAAATTTATAGCAGTTCAAGTACAGCGCGGTAGTATGTTTCTCATTTGTGCTACCTCCCAGCAAGGTAGTATGTTTACTTATTTGTGCATATTCTAAGTGGCATGAACACATTTAAAAAGGTGGCTCATTGGGGACATCTGAATTCAGAACTACAGCCAAAACAATGCAACAGCCTAAGATGCTCCCATGGCATAATTTGACAAATGTTTGCATTACATTAAGTGATAGGTCCTCAGTCAAGGAATATAGGCGATTAGGTGGAATGAATTCTCTACAATGTCCTCTAATCTTTCCTAATTAAGACAGTCTATCAAAGTACATCCAGACATGATCTGCTATTAGTGCCAGTAATGACTGAAGATAGGAAGACCAGTAATGGCTAAGATAATGCCATTCGAACATTCAGTTTGCCAACAGTGTTGAAGTATCTGAGTTATATAGTTATTATGTTCAATCTATAATGCAAGATTTTATATTTGATCAGAAATGACACCATTAAGGAAACACTGCATGTAATAAGATGTGTGGGGAACAGAAACCATGTTAGTTCAATTAGCAGCTGAAGTTTCAAAAGATGACCAAAATTCCAGTTGCCCATTACATTGCCTCATTGCAAAGCTGCCCCAAGGATGCAACAAAATGAAAGTCTTACTCATATGTAAAGTTGCAGCAACCTACCCAAGGAGAATACTGTGCATTTTCACTGGGGTTATCATCCTTTACTGAATTAATCTTCTCCTTCTCAAGGACTTTCCACTGATCTGAGCAGTCAGAAACTAGTAACTGGAGCCTCTCACTTCCCTATACCAAAATAAACATCAGGCAAACCTAAGGAGAAACAATAAAAAATACGAATTGTGTCATAATCTGGATGTCTGTATAGTAACTAAACATATTAGACTGGTAAATTGAAGAACTTCTATCAAACAGAAAACATTTGCGAAATATATGGGGTCTTTCACTTCGCATGAGTACCATAACAATGGTGCATAGTTGACAGATCATGGTAAAAGTAGGAAAACATGGACTCAAAAAGCAGAAATTAAGAAAACATGGTGCATAGTCAAGAAATCAATGAGTACCATAACAATGACAATGAAAAATAGTGCACACAGAATTTATTTACAAGTGGAGCCAAAATCTTGTAAGACTAATTGGATGATTTCACAAACCTGTAGAGCTCTCCAATGAGAATAAGCACGAAATAGCACCCAAAAGAATGGTATGTTTGGTAACGGTAGTACCTGCAATCAGAAAAAAAAAAGCAGAAGACAGTAGCATCATGTTATAGCCCATAACGTTAACACACTTGTACAAGTATGTAAACTTCAAAACCGTGCAATAATGAAGAATACAGTCACATCTTTTAACCCTTAGCCTAAACTTGACACAGAAAAATTAGCAATAAATCTAAAATGATAATATCTAAAGAGAACATTAAACCCTCCAACGGACAGAATTTTTTTGAATTACTAGTTGAAACCTCCACCCAAAAAATAGTAAACCTACCGTGAAAACACTAGTAACTGGAAGCAAACAAACTGAGCCATACATAAGTTTCTTGTGAACTGACGCACCCCTGGTTGTCATAAACGATGCACAAGCAAAAAAAGTCAGAAATATATTAATTAGAGTAGACAATGCACAATGTGTGCATTTAAGGGCATCAAGCTTTCACCTAACAGCAATATGCCGCAACCGTCGACGCACAAGACGAGAATTTATGCTGCATAAGAGATTGCAATTTAGAATTTAACAAGCATATATAAATATAAATGTAGGTGTGCAAGTACAAAAAAGTGCTGGCCAACCGTGTTGGCAACTGGCAGCCAGAACCAGAAGACTTTGGCAAGTAATGCTTAGCTAGTACCATAGTGCTTTTTTAAAATTTTCTTTTGAGGCAATGACTCTTAAAGCTCATATGCTAACTTCTAAATCACGTCAAGCATATGATTAGTACTGCATACATGGGGGTACACAATTACAAACAAAGACAATGATTGAAAATGATATGACAATTGACAAATGACTCATTTCTCAGCTCTTGGGGTAACATACTGTAAAACAAGCATAGTATACACAACAAATAAGAAGACATAAGCACAGAAGTAATTTTTACCACACAGTTACTCTATTTAGCAAAGTAAAGATGCTGAACTTATCTGCTTACAGAGAGTCATATGAATACCCTAAAGCCTTAAGTAAATGAAGTATTGACTCGCAACTAACATTCTCCAAACAATTTGCAGATAAACACACAGATTGTAAATTGCAAATACTTATAACTAATCTATCTTGTAAATTCAAATAAAACATTTTGAGATCTAAAACCAAGAAAATTAAATGATAATGACATCTACGACCTGTTTATCAAGATACTATCAGGCATGTCCTGTGAGATGCCAACACCAAATTGAGTATTCTAGACTTTCAGTTGCAGGTTTCAATGCACTTGTGGACACGTCTTACCAAAGCTATCTTTTACCCCCAAAAAATGCGCATAAGGATACTCTGTTATGTAAGAGCATGAGGCAACTTCATGAGATATGGTGAAAATAAAGACAGCCAAACTAATAGCTGGCTATTTTGCAGGACAAGTGTATGAAGGATTAAAATGTAAAGGAAAAAATAATGCATGTCACATTCACAAAATGGTGTTATTTGAACAGGATGGCTTGTAAGTTGTAACAGATACTAAATTTGAATTCAAAGGACTTGACATGAAGTCAAGTATTGATCACATCACATCATTTAAAGTTAATGCAGTCATTGCTACAAAGTGATTTTCCAGGTCCTATTGGGCTTATGCTATGTGCAATAACAACTGGCATGGACGGCATATATGTTGTGGATACCTTCATCGGCAAGACCTACTCACGACGCAAGCAGCAGGAGGTGTCCACCGGTGGCTAAGCTTATCATAGTTGAGTGTCTGTTCAAGTTTGTTTGAATTCATTGCTTAAATTGCATAAGTTATTTGAGAGAAGAAACTGCAGTATGTTAGTCAGCTATGTTAGAGCTGACTATATATAACAGAGCAGGGCAGATTCATTTGGTTTAAGTAAGGAGAAATAAAGTAATAAACATAAAAACTAAGAGCCTCTTTGGAGGGCGAGCCCAGTCTATCTCTGCCTTATTACTCCATAATCGATCCACATTCCACAAATCCGGCCATACCATTATACGTCTATCCTCGATCAAGCATACCTAAGAGTCATAATAACAGTGTATAGTAAGAAAAAACACAGATTACAATCAAGAAGAAAACAAATAGACAAGGAACCACTGACTGAGCATGCACATGCCTACACAAAAATAGCCATTGACCGCCAAAATAAATCAATGCCAAGGCACATCCAGCAAAACCCAGTATCTGTTGAGATTCTAAGGAAGTTAGAGCACAAGGTCATCATACAGAAGTAGGAAACCCACACTACTAAACAGGGTCAGGGATGGTTTCTTTTACCCTGTTATGTTACTCCATTAGTGTTATTCATTGCTGACAATGTACATACGCTAAACCTATGGCAACAGCAATTGCTCTAACAACTAAGCTTGGGTAATGAAAATCCCCACAACCTGACATTTTGACAGGACGCATTAATGCAACAAGAGAACTCATAAGGACTAGCACCTTCCCATTCAAACAACAAACAAAGAGACGTCTACTAAACACACACGGGCTTCTGCTAAGAGAAGTGGAAATGCAGAGATCATCACATCAGCACAAGTGCACAACTGACCTCGCCGGATGCACGATCTCGAGCGCGCTCACGTCTTTGGTGACGGACTTCAGCAGCACTTCCGACGGCCTCACCCGGGAGAGCAGCTTCAGCCCGAAGCTGCAACAAAACAGAAAACAGACAGCGCATAAGCCCAACGACCCAGCATCATTTCGCCATCTCCAAATCAATCCCAGCCGATCCTTAAACCCGCCCGCGACCAGCGAGTAACTCACCTGTGGATCCGGCTCTTCATCGACCCCTCCGGCGCGCTCCCGAACCCGATCCACGCCCTGTTCATCTGCGCATGGAAACCAAACCCTCAGAAAACCGAAATGCGGCTGCGGGCGACGCTACGGGGACCCGCGCGAGCGTGGCTGTGGGGTGGGTGGGGGCCGGGCGCACCTTGTCAGCGACGAAGTCGACGACGGCCTCGGCCTTCTCCGGCGGCGTGCGGCCCCGGAGGAGATGCGCCAGAGGTCCCCGGCGGCGGCGGCGGGATGCCGTCGGCAGAGGTCCCTGCGGCCGAGGCGGCGGCGGCGGCGCGGCCCTTGACGGGGAAGACGACGACGCCATCGGCAGCACGGCACGGCGAGTTGGGAGTGGGAGCAACGCTGCAGGGGGCACGGCGCGGGCGGCGGCGGTGGCGGTGGCGGCGATGGCGGGCGGAGGCACTGAGACTTGGAGGCGGCGGAGGTGAGCACCAGGCCGCGGCACGGGTTGGGCTGTGGGGGGGACAAGCGCATCTGGACGATGAGGATGGGGGGGCTGCATCGTGCAGCAACGGCACGGCGAGGGTTGGGGGATAGGGATGGAGAGCCATTCATTCTTTAACCGAGCATCCCAGGGCACTTGCGTATACATTCCGTTTCTCTAAAACATAAAAAACCCCTGGTCCAAAAACAAAAAAACCCTCTCCAACAAATCAAATCAACTGCACCCAAGGCGCGGGCGGCGGCGGCGGTGGTTCCTATCCCCTCTACGGCAAATCCTCCCGACGGAACGGCGAATCCATCATGGATCGGCGGAGCGCACTGAGACTTGGAGGAGGCGCCGGAGGTGAGTCAGACACAAAGAGTCAGAGAACGGCTTTCGTTTGGCGGCCCAACCGAAGCGCGGGCGGGTTGGGCCGGGGTGGTCGGCGAGGGGGGCGGCGGACAAGCGCATCTGGACCTTAGATGAGGATGGGAGGGGGGACAGATGAGAATTAAAATAGCAAATTGTTAGAGATTTTTTTGCTTACATCTTTTTTAGCAAGAATTATTCCTTGTTGGAGATGCTCTAAGCATGTTTAACAGGTTAACATGTTTCATGTTTGAATATGCAGATGGTGAGTTTCGAGTCATGGACCATCTTTTTTTTTTTTTACCATCTTTTAACAGACCTAAATATTATTACTTGAATGAATATGCGGTGGTAATTTTTTTTACACTTTTATTTCGCTCATACGGAGTATTTTCAAACACGTGCTCCAGTAATCACAGCAACAACAAAGCAGAAACAGAAATACAGGCAGCCAGGTGTTCCAAACAGCTTAAACTGGCCATCCCTTCAACATGGCACGTCTCAGAGGACAACCAAACATAGTATTTGTTCGCTTCAACTTATCAACCGCTGCAGTGTTTTTCTCTCACAAAATACCAGCCTTTCTTATCAGCCAGCTTATAAGGTTTCCTGAGTTTTGCATCAACCCCAGCAAGCCACAGCCCAGGAACCATCACAAGGTTTCACAGCAGATGGAGCAACCGATGACAAACGGAGGGGACGGGGGGACCAACTACTCGACTAGATAAGGATACGGCAGACGGGATAACATTGTTCTCATGGATTTACATACTTCCCATCAGGACGAGGCAAAATGGACGAGAAAGCGGCCACTACAGACTAAATGTTTGCCGCTACCGCCTCTCCAGAAGAAGTCAGGGGAAGTAACCGACGACTACCAAGGGAATGCTCACTTGCTCAGAGCACAAGTCTGGTGTTTACATGCCGGAGTTTCACACAGCCTAAATATCAGTCAGCTCGAATCTGGGTCCACAATCGCTTGCCATAGTTTCACCTGGACAAGATGGAGTCAGATCATGCTTCCTTTCCTAGACTCCCAGTATCGTCAGTTGGGTCTGACTCATGAGCCTCTTGCGGTGCCGCAGCTGAAGCTGGAGTCAGATCAGGCTCCTTTCCTAGAACTTCAGTGTCGTCGGTTGGGTCTGGCTCGGGAGCCTCTTGGGGTGCCACAACTGGAGAAACTGGAGTCAGATCAGACTCCTTTCCTAGACCACTGTCGTCGATTGGGTCTGGTCTGGGATTGTGAGTTCCTTCCAGAGCCACTGCAGGAGAACCAGTCTCTTGTTGAACCTCTGCTGGAGGGGCTGGAGTGCCTTGCTCGGTCTCAGCTGTGGTAGACGGTGGAACCTCAACCGGAGAGCCTGGTCCTGTCCCAACATCAGGTGGTGGTGCTTGCCTGCGACGAGGCCTTATATATTTCATGCAGAAGGTGTCGACGTCCTCCGTGTAGTTCTTCCTCACAAAATTCTCCAGGCACTTCAAGTAGGAGAAATCTGCTTGGGATCCATCTGTGGAGACCACGAAAAAGCACCGAGTGTCCTGGAAAGTATGATGCTTGTTCACCTGACAAAGTAAGGCAATTACAAACCAAGGTCCAAACAAAATAAGACTTATTTCCACCATGGAATCTTTGATAGATGATCAAGTGAAGAGATGTGGAACCCAAAAGTAAAATGCAAAACCATACCATTATATAGTCAATTTCACCAGACACCTTGGATTGCTTTTCTGGGTGGTGCTCAAGAACTTTCTCCTGGATAAACTTTTTGTCTTCTGGCTTAAGTCTAACACCATCACTGAGAAATTTAAGATAGATAACATTAGAATTCAAAATTGTCATTGCATAAAACAATATTTCTGACTTGCATATCGCATTCTTTCATGTAAACATTGCAGTCACACTTTTCATTGTTTAATTAAAGAAATTTCAGGTACTATGAAGCACATAGAATCAGCAAGCGATTGTGAGTTAATATACCATGCTTCACGGAAGATCCTTCTCACACGGAATATAATGGGTTCAACTTCTAGAAGAATCTTCTTCTCCTCTATTGTTAGCTCAAACTGTTGTCTTGGTGGAGGTGGACCCCTCTCATCTGGTCTCCTTGGGGGTCTCCCAGGATTGTTTCTTTGGCTGCTCCAGTTACCAGATTTGGAACCCCATCCATCAGATTTCCAGTCCTTGTTACCAGAATCAGTTGTCTCTTTCCATTGAGCAGCACCTTGCGAGTTCTCAGCAGGCACAGCATTCCAGCCATCCCAAGAATCTGATTGCTTAGCATCTGAATTGCCCGCTGGTGTTGCAGCCAGATTACCCCAGGAGTCTTGTGCGGCAGAATTCAGGGCCTTTTCTGCTACATTGTCCCAAGAATCATTCTGTGCATCATTCTTCTGGATTATCACATTACTCCATGAATCTTGCTGTGAATCAGGATCATTTCTAGCTACTACTTTGTCCCATGAACCATCCTGAGTGTTGTTATTGCGAGTTGCACTGGTAACCCAGGAATCCTGTAGCGCATCAGTGTTATCCCATGGACTTTCATTTGATTTCCCTGTATTCCATTTGTCTGATTCTTTTGGGACTTTCAGGTGCTCATCAGACTCCTTATCTTTCTCACCCCAACTGGATCCTCCAGCGTTCCAAGCATTGTCTGATTGTGGCATCACATTGTTATAGGAGAAATCATGATCAGCATTTGTCTTCTTCCGTTTATAAGTGCTTGGCTGCTCCTCCCATTGACAGTTACCATCTACCTTCTTTCTGCCCCTGGCATTTCCCCAAGTGTCCTGATCTACATTCAAACTCTGCCCATTCCAATTGCCAGGATGCTCCCAATTGCCATGGCCATCATCAGACTTCTTCTCCCAGGCACCATCACCTCCATCTCCTTTTCTTTTGTCCCATGTATTTTCTGATTTGCCCCATGGGTCTTTTTTCTTTGATGCCTCCGGAGTGCTGGACTTCTCCCAATTATCATCGCCTGCATCTGATTGCATTTTAGCACCCTTATCAGCCCAAGTATCTGTTTCAGCTGGTTCTCCAGATACAGTTGCCTCGCCTGTTGGCTTCTCGGTGCTCCAGCCTCCCCAGTCAGTGGAATTGTCCTGCACCTTAGCATGCACTTCCCATGAATTATCTTGATCTGCTGGCTTTGCAGCAGCTCCACCTCCACTACTCCAGCCTCCCCAGTCAGTGGAATTGTCCTGCACCTTAGCATGCACTTCCCATGAATTATCTTGATCTGCTGGCTTTGCAGCAGCTCCACCTCCACTACTCCAGCCTCCCCAGTCATCAGAATCATTCACCGCACTAGTATTTTGTTCCCAACTTGAATTCATTGTTATGCCATTTTCCCATGAGCTGCCTTTCTGAATATTTTGCTCTTCAAAATTATCCTCAAAAGGTGGGTTTACCAACAGTCCCATCAGGCTCAGGAGATAAGCACATGTCATCTACTGCATTCTCTTCTACAAGGTAATCAACATCATCCAAGAACATGTACCCTGTCTTTTCTTGGTCAGTTCTGACCAACGCTAAGAAATCATACAGACCATCACCATACTCCTTGTTGCTTTTCAGCTGCAACAAAGAAATTAAACATTTTAGTGAAAAACCCATATGGTTAGATCATATCAACCAGCAGAGGAGCTTCCTGGTGACACCAAAAATATTCTGGCCTGATAAGATATAGGCTCAACATTTGCTACTGATATAGTTATACATAAACAATAAGCTCTGGTTGATGAGATAAGCATACCTGATTTTCATTCCAGAGAATTTGAAAAGATGACCCAGTACCAACTGCTGCATGCTTGCCCCATGAGGATGATGAGACCACACATCCCAATGAATCAGAATCGCATTTTTCTGCAGCCTTCTCAAAGCATTTCATAGGGGTCTACAAAAACAAAATTTGTTATTTGAGTACAAAGCACCAATGACATGTAAGAAATTATGGGCAAGATATTTCAAGTACAAACTTACAAACAAAGTGGACTCAGTGAAAGGCACTTGAACTTTTAACGAACGGAAAGTTGCCTTGTAGCCAGCAATGTTGAACCCAATCAAACTTCCAGTGCACGTCATGCTGTTTGCCACAAGAACCAAATGGTCCTTCAGAACTCCTTTATTGACCATTTTCACAGTTGTTGAAAGCCGCTGATCAAATAAGCAAGCATAAGAATATCAATGCAAATGATGTAAGATGAATAAGAAAAGTACTCTCACTGTAATAAGTATTATAAACACAAGCCACGTGCTTGCAAAATAAAATGCTGTCACGACACACCTCAGAATATCTAGTTAACCCAAACAAACTAGAATAGACACTGATCCTAAACAAGGCAAGATCTATCAATCCCCAGAAGTCCTTGGGTGGGGAATAAATGTCCCTGTGGTGTTGCTGCAGTCAAAACTGCAGACTTAACCATTAATATTAAAACATGCTTGGTTGACAAACCTGCACAACTTGATCAAAGGCACATGAAATGCCAATAAGCTCCCTCACTTGTTGAATGCCATACGGAATAGACCTCCGTGTGTCAATGAGGTTAAGTACAGGTAAGCAGGCATCAATTGTTGTTCTCCAGGCATCACCATTTCTTACAGCATCATCTTTTTCAACAATGATTTCTAACGCCGGCTCACCCTTTGATACCTTCCGTGTGTTCTTTACCCAAGAGGTTGCATCCGATTCAACCCAGATAACTTTTGCCGCTTGAATTCGAGGATCACCTGCAGAACAAATGAACACCAAACCATTAATATGAAGGTCAATTCCCTTCATTAGGGAACACCTAATTATGAATTTAGGATCATCAATGAGTTGACAAAAGAACATGTATGGCCTCAAACAAAGTTTTGCACCTATAAAAACAGTAGAACCCCAGAATAGTGTAATATTTTAGTCACAGCTAGCATTGCAGATAGTGATTGTAATATTTTCCCTGTTAAACTCAAAGGTGCCGAAGTAAATATTGCGATCTAAGTCCAAATGTGTATCATCCCCATTCACTATATTAGTTTTAATATAGAGAAAGATTGACTATATTATCAGCAAAATGGAAAACATTTATTTGGTAGATGGGTGCATATACATCTCATAAGAATACTGAAGTATGTTCAGTGTATCTGAGTTGATTAATACAGAGAAGGCATCAGAAGCCAAAGTTCTGCTGAGTTCAAAACTCATAGTAGATAGTACTACGTTCTGACAAGAAAAAAACAAGTATTTCTGCTGCATAATACTCTAGACAAATTCTGCCCAGTTTGTCGATTCTGCCTACTGAGTCATAAACATGAACTGGGAACTCAGGATAAAAGCCAAAGTTCTAAATGCTAGAAATGGGGGCCATGGGACTAGAAATAAAGGGTATCTATTGGAAAAAATTTCCCTTCAGCCAAGATGGTTTTTTATGGAGATACAAGACCAAGCTGATGTTCCACCAATGATCCCACATCAGTAGAAATAAAAACCATGGTCCATTAGGAATGATGAGTTCAACCAAGATATAAACTGCTTAATGTCTTGCCCTCACAGGTATCCACTGTACAACCTCTCTATTCTACATATGTGCCATTATTGTGAAATAAAAATTAGGCCTGCAGCAGTCCTCTCAATAAGATAGGAACAGTAAACTTTTATTTGAATGGAATAAGTGAAATTGAAGCTATCCAGTAAATGAAAATATAAAGGAAGAAACCTTTGTAAAACTCACTATACCTTTAATAATTATGTCTAAAAGCACTGAGCAGACAGAGTCAGCTATCACATTCACTGCTCTCTCAACAGACTCAGATAATATAGTGTTGTCATCAGAGAAAGAGAATTGCACACATGGAACCTTATGTGGCTTTCCATCGATTGGTATCTGAGTGAATGAACAATCACTGCAAAGGATTAAATTGAAACCTTTTAGATCAACTATAACTAATGTAAATAAAATGTTAATCATGTCAAATAAACAGCAATGAGCCAATAAGTAATAAAAAAGGCCACAGTGAAAAGACAATAATACTTATAATATATTGATTCCCAATGCGCATATCCCCAGACAAAAACCCTGACAATACATTACCTAACACTGCTTCCCTTCTTAGTATTAACTCTTTGATACAAACAACATCAAACCCACTCATTAAACGTACTAGGAAGCAAATAAGCATTAATAAAGGTATAATGCAACTAGCAAAAGATGACTCCTTTCAAAATTTAAGCATAACTTGAGCTGTTAAGCATGCCCTTGTAAGGCAACAGAATAGACAAA
This sequence comes from Chrysopogon serrulatus, assembly GCA_015844335.1. Classification (NCBI taxonomy): domain Eukaryota; kingdom Viridiplantae; phylum Streptophyta; class Magnoliopsida; order Poales; family Poaceae; genus Chrysopogon; species Chrysopogon serrulatus. The sequence continues at coordinate 302,779 of JADLZL010008335.1, read as the reverse complement.
CTCACACCCAACTAACAAAAAGAAAAGGAAATGTCCAATTTTCATGCTGCTGACACTAAGTTGCTATTGTATCATTTCCCCTTTCTTTCATGTCAGCTGTAGTCTAGGGAATCCAATGGAGTTTTGATCTTCTTTGTCAGCTTGTCCAAAAATGAGATGGGTCTAGTTTTCAAAGGCAGCCTGAAATTATTTTTGATCTCGTGTACTACAAAAGCATAACTTTCTAGCTTGATTATATGTCCATTCTAAAACACCAAAAATTTTAATTTAGACCACCATGCGGAACATAGTAAAAATCTGAAGTAGGATCACACCTCCCCTCCCTCCCTCTCAATGCTAGGCCTCCAACTCAGGACCCTTGACTATGATAACCCCAATAAGTTTCATGCACTAAGAAGTTTGCCCAGAAGATTAAACTGACAAAATTTGGTAACACTGCAGCTGTGCAGCATCGCCAACATCCATAGCTGGTAGCCTGGTACTAACACCATGTTTTTAAATCGGCTTATCGTTCCTGATCGTTCTGGTACCGATAAGGACAAACAGGACGGTTAATCGTCGATAAGGACGATTAATCGACCTCTTATCGGTCTGATCGTCCATATAATCATCCAGCATATAGCAGGACTATATATCATATATGTATGGTATATATACCATATACTATGTACTTATATGGTATCAAGCATCAAGACTATATTTCTAGTTAGTTGGTTACTTACCTGTCTGACTCAATCTAGATCTAGAAAAGTAGGAATTAAGAAAACTAGCATAGTCCACAACTGACTTAATAGTTAATACAGTACGAGTACATACTACAATAATTAAACACTGCAAACAACATTCAGAGTTCTTAAGATAACACTAGCTGGGATTAAATCAGCATTCAGCAGAAGCAGCCCATCTGCCTATTTATTCCTGATTGGCCAAGAGACCTTATCGGACGATCAAGTTTCTGATCGCTGTGATCGTATTGGAGGCCCTAATCGAGTGCTAGGTACCGATAAGGACGACTAATCGTGATTAATCGCAATTAATCAGACGATCAGAAAACATAACACTAGTACGCTACAACCAGAGGCATATCTAAACAACTCATGTATGTGATATTTGGGGTTGAACAAATGAAAGCTCACAGGATTATAGTAGGAAACTAAGAAAAAATACCAAGTAGCAAAAGTAATTTTTTTTAAAGAGGTGGCACAGGTGTCCTTTCTTCTTTCCATATCTCCCAGAAACTTCTTGGCATTTTTGGAGAATGTCTTCAGTACTAATGTTTATCCTTTCTAAATGTCCCTGCAAAAAAAGATATGCATTTTTTTTTACAGAAAAAGTTTATGCAAAAAAAAAAGGGCAGTATAAATCATATACCATTATACCTTGTCCAGGTGAATGTGGCCTACAAGAGTTGGGGCAGCTTCAGATGTTCCATCTAAATTTATATGCTTCTGATGCCTGAAAATGCAAACAACATATTTGTGGTTAACCCCAAAGAAATAAGCACAAAATCTGCAAAAAAGCATCCTGCATCTATTCTCACTTTAAGAATGGTCAGACCATGCATTTAACCACTTTGATTAGAAAGCTTGCTAAGTTTTCTCATAACAATTGCTGCTTCAGTAGGTAGGTATGTCTGACCCAATTGCATATGTAAACAACCAAGTGCTAAACTGATCTGTCAACTTGCATAGCATTGCACAATCTGACAGGAAAATCAGAGGACTAAGGCAGCTCAAAAATGCTGCTTACTCAAACATGGAAAATAAGCATGTAATTCCAAGGGACATGAATATATGATCATTAAACAATCAAACAGAAAGGAGAATTGGAGTTTATCTAGAGAAAAACTGGTTAACTGGCTTTTACTAGCCATAAGACAGGATCTCAGAGCAATCCAGAAAAAGAATGGGGCAAGGTGGCAGTGATATTTGAGGATTTCATTTATGATAACTTACTCAATGCAGATATCAGTAGCACAATCCCCAAGTGTGACTCTTTTAAGACAACTCTGTACTGCAAGTGCAGCCCTTTCCTTGCAGAACTTCTTAGCACAACAGCAGTCATTCAGGAACAGGACAACTTTCCGATCTTTCACATCGTTTTTATAGGAAGTTCTTGTCTGAAGAATTTCCTGTTATGGTAATAATAAAATAAACTTGTTAAACAGAATAAAAAGGCCCCTTGATTAAATGCCAAGAAATATTTGTAATGTTACTACCTTCATTGACTCCCATGAAGCATTGTTACTTTGGGAGGAATCCAAAACAGCCTTGTATGCAGGGTTTGAGATAGCTGTGGCAGCTAAGACACCCACAGGTTCACCAGGAGGTACAGCACTTGGAGAATCAGCTTCATCATCTTCCCCATACTTAAGTTGAATGATGGAATTGCTACAAATGTTTCTCACAGTTCCATCATAACATATAACTACATCCCTCAAGATGGCCATTAAATTCTTAAACAAAGTTCCAGGTTCTGACAGCCCTCTAGAGGAGCGGATCATAGTTTCTCTAGTGCATATAGCATGTACCAGCTCTTCATACGGATTGAAACCATGAAAATATGAACTTTGCACAAGACCATATGCCTCTGGAGGATATTCATCTCCAGTGGCTGAGTGTTTATTCACAAAGTTAGAAAAGCAGTCCTCTACCAAGCGTCTTGAGTACAACTTTCCTTCACGGTAAAGTTGCAAACCAACAAAACCAACTTGTTGAACTACTTTTGACATTGAGGCTTCCTTTTTCGGATCAATCAGCAAACCAAGGTCAGAGAATTTCCCAACATAATCTGAAATCTGTTGTTTAACACTTTTCAAATTGTTTTCGACTCGTAATTCTACGAATTGACTTGTAGAACACCTTGATTGGTCAAGAATAAGGGACTGATTCTGAATGTCCTTTTGTGCTTCCTCCAATAGAGCTTTGGGAACATTAAAATCCCGCAGGCTTATACTCAAACCGTCGAGAAGTAAAAACTCCATTAACAATGGCTCCAGCACATTCAGAAATTGCAGAGCATCTCTTGGACCCTTCTCATGAAGGATGGAGGACACCAAATCCGGGAAATGAATCCTGAACAGATTCTTTGTCAAGATCCAGCTTTATGATTGTGCTGTCCCTAACTAAGTGTGTGTCCCCTTGGCAAGTCAATTTAGCTGGTAACGCACCTTGCACTATCTGTGTGATTGTCCAAGATGGAATGGGCTTCATTATAGCAGGGGCCAGAAGTGAAAATGGCACAAACATTGCCAGCTGGTTTGCCAGTTCCTTACGTAACACTGTTCTATGAGACATAGCCTTCATAGCTACCAAAGGAATCATTACCTAGTTGGAGATTAATCTTCCCACTATGGGAACTAATCAGCTGTCTCTCAACACTAAAAGAGCTCCAAGGCTTCTGCTTTTGCAGCAAGTGATTGTGGATAATATATATGCACACAATCACCATCAAAGTCAGCAGAAAAGGGACCACACATGAGAGGATTGATTTTAACTGTATGGTCATCATGCACATATGCGTAGAAAGCTTGAAGAGAATGCTTATGTGTGCTGGGCGGCCTATTAAGGAACACAACATCCCCATCAACAATTCTCCTACTGATAGTTTGACCAACTTTCAGTGTAGTATGCCCTTTTGATCCAACAGTTATGGCATATGTTGCTTGACCATCTCTGTAGGTCAAACAGAGTCCCTTGTCCACCACCTCTTGCAATCTATTGATGTTTATGTCAGTGACCTGTTCTTCAAAGGTCATCCTCTTTGCGATTTCAGAAGGAAGCCCTACCACACCTAGCCCAATGTATGGATCTCCTGTCAGAACGCTGCGAGATGAAAAACCTGACCCTTTGCTGATAAACAGTGTTCGCATCTTTTCTAACCACTGTTTTGTTGACAATGCAGCTGAATCAGCAGTGCCAACAGTAAACCGCTTGGTGTTGTCTTGAGGCCCCTTCAAAATAAAATACAAAAGTTATCATGGAGAATACAAAAAACAACTCAGTTAGAAATAAAAAGGTTGATCAGAAATAAATGCCAGTGTGCACTATAAAACCAATCAAAGCACAAAAAAGGTAATGCAAAGGTACAGGGCTTTCTGTAATTCTATAAACAAATTGTGACTGTTATCCATGCATCATGTAAACAGGTTTGAAGTGTCTATTTTTCCACATACCCTTGTAGTGCCCCTTAGACGTATGTATTGGCCAATCGCAATCTGCAAATCACATGATTCAGCATCATGTGATTCAAAGTTTGGGGAACCAGATCTTGATCTTTTTATTTGTTCTATTTTCTGAAGAACCTTCTTCAACAAAGCTATGGAAATGTCCTGATATGAGAAGCAAGTCAGGACATCAGATAGGACTCAACAAGTAGAAGAAGAAACTACCAGATACATGTACTAGAAAACTCACATATGACATGATGCTCTGCCCATCGGTGAACTCTGGAATATATAGACAGTTCGGAGGTACTGGAAGGTACTTCATCACATACCCAGTCTGAACAATGTATCCCCGTGCAGCTAGCTTTCTCCTAGTATCATCAGGAACCTTCTTCAATATATTCAAAGCCTAATAAATAACAAAGGAATAAATCAGTGGGTTATTCAAACAACCTGAATTCAAAAGCTATCAAAACAAATCTCTTGAAAACATAACTCATGAGAATATCACCTCTTCTGGAAGCAGTGTCCTAACTTGAGAACATCCACCATGATGAAATCCATATTTATCAAGAAAGTTCCATGAACGTTCTGTCATGTGTTTCTTATGAGGTGCCCTCAACTCTAAACGAATTGCACCATCTGTTGTCTTGATTTCCTTCAACGACAGAGCTGGAATATCCTATAAACAACAAATTCTGGGATGATCGGAAAACATGAGTGGACACTCATCCAGCCAACACAGGTTTAGTGTCAGCCCTGGCACCAGACCAGCAACAAGCAAGGTTGCAAATTAGGAAGCCATTTATCCACTAATCAACAAGGACATATGATTGACTTCAATGCTAATGCTATATTTGTCAGCTATACTGAAGTTACTTATGAAGGATAAATTACCAGATTAGCTGCATTTTAATGAATTTCAGTGTGGAAAATGACACCTCCCTAAAGCACTGAATTGGTATATCCTGTTATGTCTTCATTACAACTCATGAATCATTCAGACCAAGAGGAAGGTGATTAAATTTGGAAACACTGGTATACTTTATTTTAGCTTAGGCATTTACTTCCATATCCCTACATATACCAGTAACTAGTAGTCCAATGTATTTATTTACTCTTACTTCAAGCCAGAAGAAAAAATAAGAATGCTGGCATGTACCCGGCAATAAGAGCACAATGTTGCTGACAAATTTCCTTTTCCATTATTTTGTTTCACCTGCAAAGGTGGAAAAAAATCATAAATAGTAACCCAAGGTGAAGCATCAACGTAAATGTAAAAACACATAAGGTTCAAACAAATCAGGAAAACCAGTACAGAAAAATAACGAAGTAAGGTTATGATGTTCTGGTTTACAAGTACCTTCCCTTTCTTGATTCGAAGGCACTTCAGACATATCAAGCTCAATAGTTGCCTCAGTTCACTGATGTGACATGGATGGTATATGGGTACAGGTAGCTCAATGTACCCAAAATGCCCTACATAAGCAGAGAAACTTAATTGTTAACAAAGAAAAAAGTATCCTATTCCTTGCTAAGTCACTATCTAGAGCACAATGAATGAAGGGTTATGAATAAAAAAACCATTTGTGTACCTTCACATTTGTCATTTTCAGAAGCACCACAGGATTCACATTTTCCAGCTTCAAGGGGCAACCCAAGGAATGGATTTCCAAGCTGGCTAGGATGGGTTACTGGACATTCATTTACAGAGTACGTGCACTTCAGAAACAAAATAAAAGGCATTTAAGTCATCATTGGATAAAAAGCAAAGGCAATAAACAACTTTTTGAGAATGGTGCATAATAGAGCTCTGCATGACTGCCTGGAAACCAACAAATTCTGCAACCAAAAAATGGAGAAAAGGTTTCAGACCCAGTGGTGATGGGGAAGGAAAGAATACAACAAATTATCAAACTAACAGACTGTTTGGAACCATATATATAAGAATTGATTAAAATCTAACCTAAATTTTCAGATAACTCATCTACAAATCCCACATCCAAAAATGAAAGAAACCCCAATCCTATATATTTGTTGATTTTATGAAAAAAGACCTTTCTAAACCTTTCACAAACCACCGGTATTGTAGAATTACTGGTAAAACATCAGATTTGGATAACTTACTATCTCCTCTCCGGTAGAGAGGCTAAGTTTGATGCTTTTAATAGCACCTTCAGAGACTAGTAACACCTCCCGTTGAAACTCCTCCCTCCATTTGTCTCCCCAGGGCTGAGCAGCAGGTACAAAAAAGTGCTGGCCAATCGTGTTGGCAACTGGCAGTCACAGCTTTTGGGATATGAAAAAGTAGTACCATAGAATACCAACAAATGAACAAATCTTAAAGCTCATCTGCTAACTTAAATAACATCATGCATATGATCTAGTACTGCATGCATGGGAAACAATATAAAAGAAATCAAAAAGAAAGAAGGCATAAGACAAATGAAATTTCGATGTTTACCATACAGTTCAATTTAAGGTACCAACTTCTCTGCTTACAAAGAATAATATGAATACCCTAAAGCCTTAAATTGTAAATAAAATAAAGTATTAACTCAACTAACATTCTTTTCAAACAAATTGCTGATGGTTTTCACATTTCCAAACTGTAAACTGCAAAAATATTCATAACTTATATATGTTTGACATAACCATGGAATGGAAAGTATTGTAAATTCAAAGGTGTACGATTTTTTGCTCTAAGACCAAGAAAATTAAATGACATCTATGAGACTGTTTAAAGTAAATATGCTACTATCTGCTTAGGAACGTCCTATGAGATGCCAAATGAGTATGCTAGCTTTCAGTCACAGGCTTCCATGTAATACCAAAGCTATCTTTTACAGGAAACACGCTTAAGGTTACTCAGTTGTGTAAGAGAATGAGGCAACTTCATGAGATAGGGTGAAAAGAAAGACAGTCAAACAACCAGGTGGCTATTTTAGAGGACAAGTGTATGAGGGATTAAAACATAAAGGAAAAAAATAATGCATGTCACATTCACAGGAGATGTAATGTAAGAGTACTGAAATTGGTGTTAGCTGAACAGGATGGCATGTAACAAAACACTAAATTTGATTTCAAAGGACTTGACATGGAAATCAAGTTCACATCAACCTTTTCAAATTAATGTAATCAGCTAATCATTGCTACAAAGTGATTTGTCAAGTCCTTTGAAGCTTATGTTATGCAATAACAACTGGCATGGATAATTTATATGTTGTGGACAACATCATCAGAAAGATTCTACTCATGTCGCAAGAAGCAACAGCAGGCACCCACCAGTGGCTAAGCTTATCCTAGTTGAGAGTTTGTTCAAGTTTGTTTGAGCTCAATGCTTAAATTGAGAAGAAATAGCAATTTGTTAAACAATTTTACAACAGCTGTTATGTGTATAACAGAGTATGGCAGGTTCATTTGGTTTAAGCAGAAATAAACATAAAAACTAAGAACCTATTCAGAAGGTCTATCTCTGCCTGTACTGCTCCGTAATCTATCCACAAGTTTAGACATATCAGTAAGTATACGTTACCTAAAAGCCACAATAAAAGTGTACTAAGAAAAATCCACAGATCACAGTCATGGAGAAAACAAAATAGGCAAGCAACCAAGGAATCAGCATGCACATGTATACATACAAATAGCCATTGACCGCCAAGATAAACCAATGCCAGGGCAAATCCAGCAAAACCCAGTGTATAACAACTCTACAGACCTGTTTACAAAGATGGTTGAGATGGTCAGGATCGTACAGTTTTTTTTTTTTTTTTTTTTTTTGGGGCAGCATAAGGATCATACAGTAGGACACCCCGCTACGAAACAGGGTCATGTTAGAATGGTTTCTTTTACCCTAATCAGTTATTTTGCTTGTTTTACTCATAGGTGACAATCTACATGCTCAGATGTGCTAGCCTGTGACGACGGCAATTGCTCCAAGAACAAATACTGCTCAACGAAATCCCCAGAGCCTGAGGACATTTTGATGGGACCCATTAATTCAACAAAGAAACTTCACAAGGAGTGGCATTTTACTGTCACTCAAACAAGACAACTACTAAACACACAAATCGCTTGTGCCAAGACAAGCGGAAAGGAAATGCAGGAGATTATCAGCACAACTGACCTCAATGGATGCACAGAACTCCCGGTCCCCGCTCCTGAGCCAACCCAAGCCGGAAATCAAGCGGAGCCTCGTCAAGCGGATCCCGCCATCTCCCCGGCCTCCTCCCTGGACCCGACGCGAGCGGGAGATCAGGCAGGCGTGGCGCTTGCCGGCAGAGAGCTGCTCGCGGTGCAGGATCGAGCGTCGTTGTAGTAGAAAGGGCCGGTTGTTTTCCACAGCTGCGCTCAAACAAACCGAGAAATCATCAAACAAACGACACATGCCGTGGATGACGCATCCCACAAAACGCACGCACCAAACCCCTCCAAATCAAAGCGATCAATCTCCCAGCACCACGAACATGCGCCGCAGCAGTGCAGCGCTCCACAGACCCTAAAAAATCACTTCCCCCGAGGAAAAAATAACCATCAAAACCCTCATCCATCAGCAAAGCGGCAAAAGCAACACCGCCGCAGCGCCCCCAGAACCCCCATTTGCCCAGGGACGGCACAACGCACAAGTCAATCCCCGATCGCCGGAACCCGGAGCCGCACCCGCATTGCACGGACACGGCCGCGGACCTTCCCGTGGGGCCAACAAAACCCCGCGCTTACCAGTACGCGCCGGTGCCGCCCCTCGTCTCGGCAGCGTCCCGTCCACCGCCCGTCTCCTTGGCCACCGTGCCCCCCTCCCGTCGCGGCCGCGCTAAAACCCTAGCGCGCGCGGGGAAGGGAGGGAGGGTTTTGCTCCGCCTCGGAGAACACGAGGAGACGGTCACTGGCTCACTGCGCGCGTGTGAGAAGGGGGAGAGGGGGACAGGGGAGGGAGGGAGGCCGGAGCAGGTGGAAGCAACGACGGGTCAGCCGAGGCCGGAGCTCGGTCACAAAAGGAGAGGCGCGGTGAGCAGGTGGAGGTCAAGGTGGCTGGTGGCCCACTGCGTGACTGGCGCGGGGAATGCTGCGCCTTTCGCTGACTGGTGGGGAAACCTGCGGATGGACCTACCTGGCAGTCGGTGGGGTGGAAGGGGACGGCGTGGGTGACGGCGGCTGATTCGCCCCCGTTCGCCGTCGGGAACCGTGACTGGCTAACCGGAGAATGGGTGCGCGCAGCGCATTTGATGCCGCGAAAATGGAACGCTTTTCCGTGTGTGCTGTGCTCTAGCAGGATCAGCTGTGTGCCTGTACGCTGTATCCACCGAGAGGGTGGTTTTGGTGATGAACATCCATCATACGGGCACAACCGGTTCCGCTGGAGCCAAGCACACAGAAAAACGTTCCATTTTGTGAAGCACACACGGAAAAACGTTCCATTTTGCGGCATCAAATGCGTTGTGCGCCCCCACTCTTCACTTAGCCAGTCACAATTCTCGACAAAATTTTGCCCCAGAACCCTTATTTCCGGGGATGGAAGACCGACTTATGTTCTCTCTTTTCTACCCTCTTCTTTCCCATTCCCATCATGCCTCATCGAGCGCCGCGATGCTAAGATTTCCAGGAACCACACCTACCACGTCGAGCACCACACAGTGCGGGCACTCGCCTCGCCGGCGACAAATGTGGCGTTGGACAGTGGCAGAGTGTAGTAAGTAATTAGGGGACATTATTAGATTACTGAGCATTAACATCTATAAATTTATGTATCATTAATATCTACTACCTCAGTCCTAAAAAAGATTGTCGTTTTAGGGGTCAATGCGTAAACCAAAGAAAAACTTAAAAGACCAACGTACACCTACATTCTCTACTTCTCTTTTCTCCTCTTTTCTTTCCCCGTTCCTCCTCACGCCTCATCGATTGTCGTTGTGATGAGATTTCTGAGAACCACGCCCACGATGTCGAGCACCACACCGTGCGGCCGCTCACCTCGCTGGCGACGAATGTGGAGGTGGGCCAGTGGCGGAGCATACGAATTAGGGGATTATTAGGTTATTGTTCATTAATACCTACAAATTTATATACTATTAATGTCTACTCCCTCCTTCCTAAAAAAGATTGTCGTTTTAGGAATCAACACGCAAACTAAGGAGAAAACGAGAAGACCAATGTACACATGCGTTCTCTACTTCTCTTTCTCCTCTCTTCTTTCCTCGTTCCTTATCACGCCTCATTGAATGTCGTTGTACCGAGATTTCCAAGTACCACACCCACCGCATTGAGCAGCACACTGACCGCTCGCCTCACCAAATCGAGTCCCATGCTTGCCTTGCTGCTGACGAATGTGGCAATACGCAGTGGCGGATCATAGGAAGTAATTAGGGGGGTTATTCAGTTACCAGGCATTAATATCTACAATTTTATGTGTAAGTAATGTCTACTCCCTCCGTCCCCTAAAAAGATTGTTGTTTTAGGAATCAATACGCAAACCAAGGAGAAACCGAAAAGACCGACGTACACCTGCATTTTCTACCTCTCTTTTCTCCTGTCTTTCCTCGTTCGCCATGACACCATCAAGCCTCATCGAGCTCTACTGAGCCGAGATCTCTAAAAACCATGCCCACCACGTCGAGCACCACACCGTGTGGGCGCTCACCTGACCGGTGGCAAATGTGGCAATAGGCAGTGGCAAAGCGTAGGAAGTAACTAGGGGGGTTATTATGATACCAGACATTAATATCTATAAATTTATGTATCACTAATGTATACTCCCTGTGACCCAAATAAGATTGTTGTTTTAGGAGCCAACACTCAAGCAAAGGAGAAACCAAAAACACTAACGCTCACCTACTTTCTCTACTTCTCTTTTCTCCTCCCCTTCTTTCCACGTTCCCGTCATGCCTCATCAAGCACCACTGTGCCGAGAACCACGCACACCACATCAAGCACCACACCACGCGGGCACTCACCTCGCTGGGACGGATGTGGCGATGGGCAACGGCAGAGCGTAAGAAATAATTAGGGGGGCTAATTTCATTATGCAAATGCATGTTTGTGGTTTTAGGCCAATGACACCAAAATTCTCTCTATCATTAATAATGACTTCATCTTTCATCATATGATAGAAAAATATCTACATTACATAAACACAACCTTTGATTTAAGATTTTTGATAACTTTGAGATTTTGCAACTTAATCTTTCCATAGTGCTCACAGGGATATTTTTTATGTGTGTGTTCATCACTGTTCTAAGACAATTAAAACTTTGGTGTTTATAGAAGGTGAGTAAAGGTACACATCTACTCACTCTGCCGTAAAAAGACTATCATTCTAGGAGTAGACATGTAGATCAAGGAGAAACAAGAAGACATGTGTACTTATTCTTTAGTTCTCTTTCCTCTTCTCTACTTCTCTGTTCTTCATTACACCTCATCGAGCGTCGTTGTACCAAGAACCTCGCCCATCATGCCGAGCACCATACTACATGGGTGCTTACCTCGTCGGCAATAGATCTGGTGATGGGTCGTGGTGAAGCGTGGGAAGTAATTAGGGGGGCTGCATGTTTGTGATTTAGGCCAATAGTACTAAGGATTATCTCTATCATTAATAGCGGCTTCATCTTTAGCATGAAATAGAAAAAAACTACATTGTAAAAACACAATCTTAATTTAAGATTTTTAACAACTTTGAGATCTAGCAATTTAATCTTTTGAGAGTGCTCATAGATATATTTTTATGTATGTTTTATCAGTGTTCTAAATAGCGGCCTAAGACATCTAGAACTTCATAGAAGGTGAATATAGGTACATGTTTGCTTACTATCGTTGGCTTGATTAGACTAACATCATCGCGCCTTCCTATGTGTCCAAATAGGGTTTAGGTTATGATGGGACATTAATGCCTATAAATTGTACCATTAATGTCTACTCCTTCGTGGCAAAAAAGACCGACATTTTAGAAGTCGATACGCAAATCAAAGAGAAACCGAAAAGACAGGCGTACCCTTATGTTATCTGCTTGTCTTTCCTCCTATCTTCTTTCCTATTCCCCACCACACCTCATCAAGCGCCGCTGTGCCGAGATTCTTGATGGAGGAGCAGAGGAGTGAGGACGGTGGATATTGGCCACTATAGCGTCCCTCCACACCGTGACGGATGAGGCGGGCAGGCATTGGCAATGGAGAAGTGGTGGGCCGCTGGTGTAGGAGAAACGGAAATGAGGGATACGATGCCAATATGAGATTGGGAGGGGATGAGCGGCAACCTAGTGGGCATAGTTGTCGTGGGACCCATGGCTAGAACGTCACTTTTTTGGACACACCTCAAATACCAGAAGGTCACTTATTGTGAAACGGAGTGAGTTTTTTCATTTAACGCGGAAGGAAACAAATCAAATATATGAAAAACACTATGTACCTCAAGACTGCCAAAAAAGACTCAACTTTCTATGTAAACTGAAAGTACATCTAGCTATGTAGTGGTTTTTGGTGAATCGAATGGAAACACGACTAGATAGCTAGCATGTTTGCTAAGTGTAGAACAGGTATTGATACTACCATGTACATTTATGATATGATTTATTGAGTAATAAAACATTATGAATTAAGGCTATAATTGGAGGCCAGACATGTATGGTATTTCATATGTGACCTGTGTACACTTAGCTGCATTAGACACTAAATTAGGACATAAATGCACTTTCATAAGGAACCTCTAGTCCTCTACCTTGTCTATAAAAGTTCACAAACTTTATTTTGCAGCAATAGAATTCATAACCTTTCATTTTTCATCGAGACTTCACTCCTCTCTTGCTCGTCCTCTAGGCCCTCCCTACTAATATCATATCATATCCGTTGATTGGCAAATTTTCTGCCTTTAACTCTTATTTCATTAGCATGAGATAAAATAGGAACCCCTAGCTCTGTAAAAAAAAAAAGATAAAAAAAATCAGATAGTTCGATCTTTAACCATCACTACTGTCTCTATTCAAATCTTCCCCCCACTCTTTATTTCTCTAGCTCCTGCTAACATCTTACCATATCAGACCATTAATAGCCAGAAATTACTCCACCATCAATCCAAATTATTATTTCATTTGTCGTGAGAGTGGGTTCATGCCCTCACACTCTGCCCAACGGGCATTCTTCTTGAGTGAAATGTATCGTCGAACTGTGAGCGCAGCTAATCCAGATATGGTAAAGTTACAGGAAGATGGCTTTCCTAGGAGCCTGCTTAAGGAGTCCCTATGAAGTTTCAGGTGTCAATATAATGGCTCTGTAGTTCGATCTCCACATTACACATTCAGTCATTCAGTCAAATGGCTAAAATTTGCTACTTCTCCTTCACTATCATTCCTCAAGAAAAATTCTAGGTCTTTCGATACGATACATTACCTAAGCAAAAAGATTACACCAACAAACACCAAAGTGTCTCTGCAAAACATGCTCTATGTTCCATTCCAAACCACTGAGAGAGAAATCTACTGTGGTGCAAACCCATCGTCGTAATCACTACCCCTCCGTGGCCCATTCTGCAGGTTCCTCTCAAACTCCTTCAGGTAATCCAGGAGCAAGACGATCACAAAGAGGATGAACCCACCGGAAGAGCTGCTGCCACCGCCACCGCCGCCGCCTCCTCCTCCACCGAACCGGAATGGCGGAAACCCGACGCCTCCATCATCAAGCCTCGGCTTCACCTTCTCTGCAATGAGAGATCATCAGGGAAATAATGAGAAGTTGTGTTGTGACTAGTAAGCCAATGCAGGCCCTGTACTCTGGAGTTCAGTTCTGCAGGGATGGTAAGGGCGATTAGGTGAACACATTGCACAAGGTTGTGCAGGTGGCTGCTTTCATTACCTTTAACTGAACCTGATGGTGGAGAGGTTGGTCCCGAATATGATTTGCGTTGCGCCGTTTGTGTCTGGTTTGCACAGCATGTTATGTTCTGCAGAGAGATTTAAACAAGAAGTCATTTGTTAGTTGGTTTCAGATTCCCTGATTATTACAAACTACAAACTTCTTCAGCTTTAACACTACAGATTTGATCGTCAGAATTTAGAGGCTGTCAGAACTACGGTTTGTATTCAAACTAGCTTGAATTCAGGTCCAGTTTTCTTTAGAGGTAAACGAATTTCCTGCCTTGAAATTCAACCTATGTCCAAACTGAACCTGCAAGCTCATTCCTTCAGCATTTACCAAGGTCAGTCTCTCCCTGCCTGGCATACTCTCCTTTTTTTTTCCCTGCCAATCGAAGGCTGCGAGTAGCAACACATAAGATGCTGCTTTTTTTCTTGAAGAAGTTTAACTCTGCTTATATTGAAAACATGGTGTTCACATAAGGTGTTCCTTATGTCTACTACTTTTTTGTTCTTAGATAAGGATTTCTCATATTTGCAACTAGCAACTATAAACTAACCTGTTACCTGTACACCATCTGATGACAAAGTAAAATTACAAGGCTAGCGCAGGAAAACAGAGGAGCAGGCCCCTTGCAGGCACTCATGTCACACACTGGCTCGCTACCACAGCTAAGCACGTACGTAGGCGTGTCTTACCATGGAAGCTCTGGCAGAAACATTGGCGCCGCGGATAGCCCTCTGATGCCGTGAACCGTAGCAGCACCGTTCTCCTCCCCAGCCTTGTCCTACATTGAACAATATGAGCTGTTGCATTGCATGAGCTCTCTAAGAAGTTAGAAAAAAGGACACACTTTCAGTTCTAAGCAGCAAAGACAGTTTCCTGATAGTATTAAACATGGCCCTTTTTTTATTAACAAAAAAAGATGCTGAGATTAATGGTGAGCAGCACAATGCGAACCTCCCCCGATCATCCCCCGGCGCGAAATGCGGAGCGAGCTTGGAGCAGACACCGCCGGCGCCGCCATCGTAGGCATGGCGCGTGGCCGCGTTTGGTAGAATCAGCTAGTCGCTGGCCTGGGCGATCGAACTGAAACTGGAGAAGAATGGGAAGCGCGTGAGTGAGAAACGTACGTCGTGAGACCTCGCCCTGAGAATGAAGCGCGCGCGCGCCGAGGAACGAGGAAGAAGGCAGCCAAGCACGAGCAGGGAGGAGTGGAGTAACGTACGTCACCTCGCGCTTAGCTTGCAGCAGCTGCGGATGGATGGATTCTGGCAGGCGAGAAGAGAGCAGCGGGAGGAAGAGGGCAACAAGCGAGCGGCTAAGGAAGGTTATCCATCCGAGTAGCTCTGTCAACGAGCCGAGCTCGAGCGAGCCCAGCTTCCTAGGTTCGAGCTCAAGCCGATCTCGACCGACGTTTGTTCGAGCCAATCGAGCTTGAAGCCAGGCTCGCGAGCTCCGCTCAGCTCGGCCAGAAGCTCCCACTCCACGGCTCCAGTGCCTTCAAGAGTCGATTTTTCCTTTTCATTTTTCATTTTTCTTTTTTTGTGATCGAGTTGTTTTTCTTCTGCTTTGAATTTCGATCCACGTTTTCATTCAAAAAAAATTTCGATCCACGTTCCTCCTTTTTCCAGCGTGCTGGCACCTGGCAGTGGCGGTGTGCAAAAGCATGGCATAGCATTTGGGAGTTAAGGTGTTTTTTCTTTAAAAATATTCTGCAAATATATATTGGGGTAAGTTCATAAGTTGGTGGGTATATAAGCATTTGGAAGTTCAATGGAAAGGACGTAGGCTCATATTTCTAGGCTAGCCTTATAAAGATTACATGAGACTTTCTCCATTTTGGGATTTTCATAGTTCATAAGAAGGTTACAATATTTGATGATCCTGAACTCACGAGTTCATAAGTTGCTGGGTACAACGCCTATGACAGTGAAAAAATTCGCTTTAGTTTTCTAACCCTTGTCTAAAAATTCGCTTGCACAATATAAGTCTGACCTAAGAAGTGTTGTTTAAGTCATCTAACCTCAATAAGAGGCCCTTTCGCCCGAAAAAGAAAAAGATGGCTAGGACAGGTAGCTCACCTAAGCTGGTGATTTCCTATGCCTGAGGCTGAAAATAGAACAAATTATTATTACTTATGTCATGATTATCAGCACCGTAGATCTTGTATTGTTTAGAGGTGCCTTTCAGGATATCATATAAGTTCCTATCATTTCTGTTATGTACTGATTTGTGTATCTCATCATCTATATGCTATTATTATTATTTTTTGCAAAGGTAGTTGGATAGAGACATTAACGTGGTCCTCAAGATTACACTTTAACTAATATTCCTTTTGTTTCAAATTTATAAGTCAATTTTTTTTTTTTGGTAATTTTTTTATTATATATCTATATAATTTTATTATATATACATAGAAAATAGATGAATCAAAAAAAATCAATAATAATTTCTAAATACTATTTTCATGAAGCAAAAACCAATAGATGAATCAAAAAATGTCAAAAATGATTGCCGGCAATTTTTAAAAATAAAATTTTAAAAATTAGTATTGTTGAAAAGATCTTTAGATCTAGTTTTTAATAAATTTATTTAGATATATAAATATTATACGTATTTTCTAAAACTAAACTATAGAAAGTTAGCATTTTTATGAACAAACAAACAAATCTAATACTTCCTCTATAAAAAAAATCAATTCTTGTTTCCCTAGTAATCAAACAATTTTGAATTCAACCAAATACAAAAAATGCAAATATTTATGATACCAAATAAGTACTATTAAACTAATCATGAGATATATTCTCAAATAAACATATATATATCTATTGATATTATTTTTTATAGTTTTGATCAAACTTTGAATATTTGACTCGTCCTTTAGAATTTCTTTTTCTAGATGAGGGAGTAGCATGATAATGTGTTGCTAATTATGTATTTTTTATATTGAGGAGCGACACGCAGTGTGATAGAAGCAACAAATGCTGCCTTATTGCCCGGCATAAGAATCTGTATGTAATCATTATTGAGTTAGCCAATATATTCCTATATGATACTTCCACGATCTAAGTTTGTCCTAAATTAAAGTTTCATTAAACTTATAGAAGAAATTAGCGACATCACATCAACAAGATAAATTATAAAACTATAAATTCCTAACATACCTAACGATGTTAAATGGATGTTGTAAATATTTTCGTTATATTATTTAAATTTATTTTAGTTCGACTTAAGATAAATTTATATTTTTTATTTATATATTTAGGATTGAGGGAGTAAGCTGCAGGCACAGCCCATTTTTGTCAGTTTCGTTGGCATTCCTGGTTGGTTGTTTGCTGTTTTCTTGTTTAGAGCAGCCGTCGTCAGCCCGTCACCAGCAGGATCCAACAGTCGCCAGCTTCACTCGTACTCGCCCCCCACTCCTCTTCCTCCTCCAACCTCCCTTTCTCCCTCCATAGCCTCGCGGTGGCAGCGACTACTCCCCCACCCGCACGCACGTCGCCGTGAGCATAAAGCCGTCGCGCGCCCACACGCCCCTGTCGTTTCCATCGCATTCCTTCCCAATTCAACGCCGCGGCAGGCACGGTCACCTCCCTTCCCCGCGAGCTGTCCATTCTGTTCCGCCGGCCCCGCGATTTCTTCAGCTGCCGATCGAGGGGCTCGTCCCGGGAGGCGCATTGCCTCCGCTTCCACCGGGAGGGCCTCGCCTGACAGGCTCCCGTCGCCGCCTTGGCCCCCATGACGTGCGCGCGCGCCGAGGACGCCATCTCACCGCCGCCGCCGCCGCCGCGGCGGCGGCGACGACGACGACGTGGCGGCTGCCCCAGTGTGAGTGGGACTGCCCTTCGTTTGATGCGCTTCTTGTCTCGTTCCTCTTGCCTAATCTTTCTCGGACTGTGCTTGTGCGAATGCAATGCTTCTGCGTGGGTTCCAGTTCCAGGGGCGGTCTGATCCAGAAGATGGCTGCCGGCGGCGGCGGGCGGAGATCGGCCGGCTCGGCGCGCTCGCTGCAGCGCTCGGCACATCTGGCGACTGGGGACAGCGACGCTCCGGCGCCGGCGCCGGCGCCGGAGGCCAGTTGCTCCGGGGTAAGCTCTCGGTTGACTTGCTTCTTCCTCCTATTAGCGCAGCGTTCACCCTGCACAAAATCCACAATTTTTTTTTGTCTGGATTCGGTACGACATTGTTGAGAAAAAGTTAAAAGTTAATTTTTTTCGGTGGACAAAAGCGAGATTGTAACGGCAACCGTAGCAAAGTTGGTGTCCTTTCGCGAATGCGTGCCGTGGTGCGGAGGGCAGTGTCGGCTTCAGCTATACGGTGTGCTCCCCAGCGCACTTCATGGGGGGACCTGCATGAACTGTCCCCTACCTCCCTTGTCCCTACTTCCCATTATCATAGTCTGTTTGGTCAACCAACAATCTTGTTGCTTATTGGTTCTTCGATTTGGTTTCTTCCCAGCGAATTAATGTGGCAGTTATTGTTTTTTTATGGTTTACTCATTTGTAGGATGGGATAGGTAAGAGCAATGGTGGTGGGAAGAGGCAAGATAGACACAGGATGCGGCAGTACAGGTCGCAGCTCAAGCAGGAGGTGGGTGATCCTCTTGAGCTATGATGTAATGGTGTCACCTGATATGATTCACTAACCCTGTGAAAATTGTGCAGGTCAAGAAATTGCAGAGTCAGCTTGAAGAAGAGGTCGATCTACATGTGGCATTGGCGGATGCTGTTACGCAAAATGCTGCGCCTCTTTTGAAGTCTTCTATGAAGCTTCCACACAAGGTGCAGGCTTGCATAACTCTGGCGATTACTTTCACATGTTTCCTTGTGCTTATTTGATGTCATATGCTAGCCAGTTAACACATCCAGTGACCCCGCCCCTTGAACCTTTTGTTCTGCAGGCACAGGAGCTACTGATTAACATCGCCTCCTTGGAGACTACCGTTTTAAAGCTTGAAAAGGAGCTAAATGATCTGTACTACCAGCTTTGTCACGAAAGGAATGAAAGGTTGCTTGCTGAAAATAATCAGGGATGCTTGCCATCTACATCCTCAGATGAGCACCAATCATTGTCAACTTGCACGTGTACGTGGGAAGAAGTAAGTGTCATCTGAGTAATTTTTTCGTTAGCCTCTTTCTGCTATGGGTACCACTGATAGTTTCTTGATTACCAATCTTAGCACATATCATCATTGAGAGATTTGAAGTTTGGGGGGTCTGAATCAATGAGGTCAACGAGACAGGACTTATTCCCAGAGCTTAAAGATGACCAGGATATGGGAGAAGATCCTGAAAGGTCAACAGATGGTTTCTTTAAACAGGCTGCTAGAAAAGCACCGAGATTCTTCTTTGAATAGACTTCTTGAAAAGCACCGGGATGAAGAGGTCCTTTTCATGCCTACCTTACCTCTATAGTTTTAAGATCCAACTTTGGAACATATTAGAGTTTTAATAATTTATTTATCTTTCAGCAGATGCAAGAATCATGCTCTGTGGAAAATGAAGGCACTGAAGATGAGCAGGTTGACGCCTTATCCTTTGAACAGTCCATTCTAAAGATAAATAGCATGAAAGGAGGGAATCTTTGGAGCAACCCAAATGAGCTCTCTGAGGAGATGGTTCGCTGCATGAGAAACATTTTCCTGCGCTTGTCTGAATCCTTGAAGACCTCGCCGAAGGCATCTTCTGATTATTCATCTTCCTCAGCGGAGCGTCTATCGGGCTCCACATTAGCATCTTTCTCAGATTCATCCATAATGCCCTCAATGCTATGGAGTCCTTCAGTTGATTCTAACCACAACGGCGAGACAATGAATGAAATCAGGAACTTTGATCCATATAAAGTTAATGGAAAGGAAACTCGAAGAGATATCGGAAACTATCGTTCAGCAGCTGAAGTATCTTGGATGTCTGTTGGAAAGGATCAACTTGAATATGCATCTGAAGCTCTAAAGAAGTTCAGGTTTGCTGCTGCAACCTTGGCTAAACCTATGATGAGTCCTCATATACGATTTATAATTCTTAATTTTGTTTAGTCTTGTAAATGCTCTAAAAGAATAAGCAGACAATTGAACCAGTCTAGGGATTTGGATTGGGGGAACAAAAGGAGGCTCTATTTTCGTTCACTTGCAGTAAAGGAATTAGGTTTCAAAATTAGTTTGGAATATGTTTATTTTTCTCTCTTTTGAGCCCTTAAAGAATTCCTGTCAGCATGGAATTTGCTAGTATGTGAATGCATTGGGGAACAGACTTTTCTGTCTCCATTTTGGCACACTCCTTGTGGTTTATGTTACATCTCTGACCCTGGATCTTAAAAACTGCCGATGAAAGTTCACATATCTTAGTTGGTGTTTGGATGAGGAGGCCACTCTTGAAATTGAGATTTTGATCCAAACCCTCCCTATTCAAACATGAATTTATGAATTACTGAACCCCCTAAATCTCACAACAAACATATTATTACTCCACTTTTTTCCAAATTTACATTGTGCAGATGCTGCTGCCCTACATTTTAGACCATGTGTAATGTGTTAATTCGTTATTTTGAATGTAGGTGAATACTGATATTTAAGCACGCCTTTTTTGCTCTATGTTTTGCAGATTTCTTGTGGAACAGTTGTCAAAGGTTAATCCTAGCTGTATGAATCGTGATCAGCGGCTAGCCTTTTGGATTAACTTATACAATGCTTTGATAATGCATGTAAGTAGACCTGGTTAATTAAAATGCTGGCCTTGCAGACGAGAACAAGGATTAAATTTCTGTTTATAGTTGGAAATAGAAACTCGTTCCTTCATTGCATCAGTACTCATTTTCTTTCATTAAGTGTCGTGCACTCACCAATTGCTTACTGTGGCATTTTTTTTGTTGGCATATATTAGGCGTATTTGGCATATGGAGTACCACGAAATGATATCAAGCTTTTTTCTCTAATGCAAAAGGTTTGAGCAGTATATCTTCTGCTGTTAGTCTAAGAGCATACATCAGACTGTTAACCGTGCATACTATGCAGGCTTGTTACACAGTGGGTGGCCAGTCCTTCAGTGCAGCGGAAATAGAGTTTGTGATTCTAAAGATGAAGACTCCAGTGCATCGGCCCCAACTTGTATAACTTGTTTCTCCATCCTAGTCTTCGCCTTCTGGTTTTATTGTCTGTCTCTTATTTTGCTTTTGCTTTCTTTCAGTCTTTGATGTTGGCTTTGAATAAGTTCAAGATTACTGAGGATCACAAGAAGTACTCAATTGATGAATTTGAACCCCTTTTGTTGTTTGGACTTAGCTGTGGAATGTTCTCTTCTCCTGCTGTAAGTACGCCTGCTAATCTTAGTCCTGTTAAGATGTGCACTTGCTTTAGCGAATTCATCCTGAATAAGTTGGAGAAACTATGCCCATCTTGTCCTTCATTGTGCTGTACTTGTCATAGCCAAGATCTGTCATCCTTCACATTTCTTTGTCCAATTTATCGTTGCTTGAACTGGAATGTTGCTGGGTCATCCTGTTGTGGTACAGGTACGTATTTTCTCCGCCGCAAATGTCAGGCAGGAGCTCCAGGAATCTTTGAGAGACTATATTCAAGCAACTGTTGGTACAAATGACAAAGGGAAACTGCTAATCCCAAAGTTAGTGCAGAGCTACGCCAAGGGAGCTGTTGAAGACTCTCTGCTTGCCGACTGGATCTTCCATCACCTTGCTCCTGATCAAGCTGCAGTAATCCGAGATTCTTCTTCACAGAGGAAGCAGCGGCTTCTTGGATTTCGAGGTTTCACTGTTCTCGCATTTGACTCGAAGTTTCGGTACCTTTTCTTGCCTGACAGCAGTGGCTCCCAGAAGCTAGAGCCAAAACAATCTTACAAACTTCCTGAGCCGTGTTCAAAATAGATAATAAAAGCTCAGTTGGTATATTTGGGCCATAATACCATTCTTTTTGCATAGCGGGTGGGGCATGGGATTGGCAGTTGTATATTATGATGTAAATTTTGAAGGAGGAAAGTATATCATTCAACAAAGTTCAGAGAGAGCTTGAATTGCCGTGTTTGCAAAATCAGATCCTCTCTGCACAGTTGGTGAAAATTTGGGGTTCTATTTTTTTTTTTTATTCACTGGTCCTATTCATCCTTTTGTTGTTTCTTCTTTCTTTATTCTTCATACCTTTTCCTTTTCCCCCCTTTCTGTAAAGCTCTCTGGTCAATTGATCAGCAACTTCTGCACAAATAAAGGTGGTGAGCAGTTTTCACTTTGGTTTCTCTGCACAACTGATCTATAACTTTCTGCGTACCTATATCATAGGTTTACATTGCGAATCTTCACTTTGGTTTGTCTGCTTAAATGGGGTGAGAAGATACGTTTTCATTGCAAATCTTCACTTTGGTTTCTCTGCTTGAATGGGGTGAGACGTCTGCAGGTGGTATTTTTACAACTCGTACTCATATTCATGTCAACAGCTCTTATTCCTCTTAATGCATGCTATATCCGGTTGAAAGGGCTTTGTCCCCTTCCATTTGCACCTATGAATATAAAATCCTGCGAACGATAATAATATTTTGGAAAACTTCTTTTGTGTGTAGGATTTTTACACTCACACTTTTTATGTGTAAATTAAATCCTTATATAGCACGGACGAGTAAAACACATGTTGTACACTGTAAATAAAATCCAGCATCGTCAAGGAGGCTAAACCTTAACATTATGCCAAAAAATGCTTTTGAGATGTCAAAAAATGCTTTTGAGATTGTTACCAATTTGTTTGTGATGGAGATTTTTCACATCCCAAATTTTGGAGGTTGCTGATTGCTAGGCAAAAAAGTTGTCGGTGTGCGTGGATTCTGTTTGTTGTGCTAGCAAAAAAATTATAATCCTAGAGTTAACTAAAGAAATGCCGGCACAAAGCAACATAAGTCTATGGAAGCAAAGCGCAAACCCAATCAGCAATCTGAGTACTTTAGAAGAGTTCCACGAAACCAAGAACCGAAGAAAGCCAAATTAAGGTGAATCAAATGCATCTCTTTGTTTTCCATCGATCTGAATATTCATACAAATTACATTTTTCGCATACATGCAAATAGATTGACAAAAAATGGTCCCATCATCCATCGCCTCCGCATGTAGTAAACGATAATGATATACCCCTCCGTCCCCGAAAGGAGTGATTCCTATAAACCATGCCAGTCAAACTTTTCTAACTTTGACCAACTTTATAGAAAAGAGTAACAACATTTATGATATAAATTGAGTACATTATAAAAATATATTCCATGGTAAATCTAATGATACTAATTTGATAACATAAATCTTAATTTTTTTTTTCAAAAATTCAGTCAAAGTTCAAAAAAATTGACTTACGACAACTCTAAAAATCAATTCTTTCAGGGACAGAGAGAGTACACACAACCTACATGGCGTTATTACTTTGGGACCACACCTTTTCTTATTTCCAAGTTGGGAAAAAAAAAAAAAAAACATTCACTAAGTAATTGACTTGGTCGTGACAGAACCAAATTGAAACTCAAGGTTTCCGCGGGAATTTGGAGAAATCTGGGCGTCGTTTCTCCATGTACGCATTCTTCCCTTCCTTTGCCTCCTCAGTTCCGTAGAATATCAGCGTGGCATTCCCGCCAAGCTCCTGCAGCAGCGGCGTCATCACTCGTCAGTAGTTCAACACACAAACAAAAGCTTAACTGGCTTCGTCTGTCAAGTTATACCTGAAGACCTGCATGGCCGTCATCAGCCGCGTTGAGTGCAGATTTCAGCACCCGGATGGCCATGGGGCTGTTCCTTAAGATCTGCCTGCACCATTTGACAGTTTCCTGCTCCAGTTGAGCAAGCTGCGTGTGCAGAAGCAGTGTACTTGTCAGCGCATCATCAGGATCCAAACAGTTTGTTTTTTTTGTAACTGGCGTTAGTTTTCAGCACTCACTGGCACCAAAGTGTTCACAAGTCCCATTTTGTCAGCTTCATTAGCTGTATAGAACCGCGACAGAAACCACATCTCACGGGCCTCTTCGGTCCAACCTGTGCACAAGGGAAAGAATTGGACCAAGAATATCATACTTCTTATATCATGTATATGTTGGCAATATGAAAAATGCAATACTGGGTCTACGGCTCAAAATGCTTGATGGGACAAACTATCCAGGACAATGTTATTCAGAACAAATTCTTTCTGTTGAAGGTGTTCTGTTTATTTTTTCAAACAATGTGTGATAGTAGTACTGTCTCACTAGAACTAGATTGATGTGTGTTCTAGCTAGGACACCACAACAAACATCTAAACAAGGAACCAACAGATCAGCATGATAACTCACCAACCGGGACATTATTGAAGATCCGTAACCAGCATCAAAGCTTCCAACCTGTGACAGGAAGTACAAAAGAATGGGATGTTAAATATACATCATGTTTACTGTTATGGTAAAAATAAGAAGAAACTATTAGTTAATAAACATAGACAGGGTAATTCTATTTCACTTTATTGGTATTTGGTATTATATATGTATCCTATACACCAAGATACAAAATAGATCAGCTGAAACTCACCTTGGGCCCTGTCTGCCCAAATATCGCGTTATCTGCTGCAATTGTTATGTCACACACCATATGCAAGACATGCCCACCACCAACAGCATAACCAGCAACCTGATAGTAAATGATGACATAAAAAATCAGTCTATAAGATGAAGTAAGAAAACAGGAAAAAGGATGAATGACAATGATGATCCTACCATAGCAATTACAGGCTTTGGGAAGACGGCGAATTTGCACCTGAAGAAATGATTGATCTGATGTTCTTAGTATAAAAAACAATAAC
The DNA here is from genome assembly GCA_015844335.1 of Chrysopogon serrulatus. Classification (NCBI taxonomy): domain Eukaryota; kingdom Viridiplantae; phylum Streptophyta; class Magnoliopsida; order Poales; family Poaceae; genus Chrysopogon; species Chrysopogon serrulatus. The sequence continues at coordinate 277,977 of JADLZL010008335.1, read as the reverse complement.
TCCTAATGTCCTAAAAACTATAATATTATTACACACTAAGACTACAAGAGCCAACATGACAAGCAAAATCTGCCCGGTCCAAATTTACTAAGCAGAACATCTATATATAGATATTCAGTAGTCAGGAATTCTAGTCAAACTATACATCATCATATTCTGTTTGAAGCTGAATGATGTAAATCAATTCAAACCTTACTAAAGAAATTGCCTACTACTACAAGTGGACAGAGCGTCTGCATTAAGTGTAAATAAATCATTGATAGAAGACGTGAATTTGTTTTTTTAAAGGAATTCCAATTTGTTTTTTTTTTTAAAAAAAGGAATTCCAACTCAAAAAAATTTTTAAAAGAATTCTTTGTTTTTTTTTAAGGAATTCTTTCAAAGAAAAATTCAATAACGACGATTCTCTTTCAGAAAACAAAATTTGTGCCCCATAACTTATCGAGTTTATTTACTCATGCATAAAAGTGTCAAAAGAGGTGCTGTCTGACCTGGAGATCAAGAACGTTGAGGCGGCCGAAGCTATCGAAATCAACGTATCCATCAGAATCTCTTAAAGCCTGGTCACCGCCGCTGCAGAACGCCTCGGTTCCCTGGTCAACCAAAATATCCCAAACAAGCTTATCTTATCCTTATCTCCGACAGCTTAACCCAGCTCCATGAACCATGAACGTGCAAATGCTTTCCCCCCATTCTGTTTCTCCTCTAAAAGCATTGGTAGTAGTACTGCACTACTAGTAGTAACTACCTTCCCTGTAAGAATGATGACTCCGATGGAACTATCATCTCTAGCGTCGTTGAATGCGCGCATAAGCTCCTTCACGGTCAGCGGACGGAACGCGTTCCTTCGATTTGGCCGGTTTATGGTGATCTGCAGCAGCAGCAGCAACACATACACATTGAATAGAACACAAAAAATGCAAGACCCGTCACATTGTTGTAATCCGTAAGCAGCAAACGAATTAAGTTCTTGGAAATCCACAATCCAGCAGCTGTTTCACTGTTGACAGGAATGCAGAACTTCACAGGGATGTGATGTCGACGGAAGCAGGGGGAGACTCGCTCACCTTGGCGATGCCCTCTCCTACGGCCTTCTCGTAGACGATGTCGACGAACTCCTTCCCGGACTCGTCCGTGGCAGCGCGCCACTCCGGTGGCTCCGACGGCACGTCGCCGTGCACGCGCCGGTAGCTGTCCGCCGCCGGCGAGGACGACGACGCTGCCGTGGGAGAAGGCGCGAGCGCGAGGGGACGCACACGCACGGTGGCGTGCGTAACCGGGAACGACGATGACGACGACGGAACGAGGTGGGCGGCGACGCGGGCCAGCCTCCTCTCCGCGGCGTCGTCCATGGCAGAGAGAGCTAGCCAAGGCTATCCGTATCAATGTTTAGTGATGAGGATGACGGAGTGGTTAGAGAATTTGTTTAACACACTGCCATTGTATACCGTAAAATATCCAACTTTTCGGGTTTGGCTGGTTGCGATTTCTAAACTTAGATAAAAGTAAAATCCATTTTTAGTTAAAATGTAGCCTGTTGTATTAATCAATTTTATTTAAAAATCCAACTAAAATACTAATTTTTTAAAAAAAAAATTAATTTTAAAAACGTTGCCAATTTATCTGTGAAATGGTATTTTTTCCATCCCAAAACTTTGGAGGTTGCAGATTCCTGAACATAAAACTGGAACTGTCCTCCTCCACCCTCCAAAAAAGGAGAAAATAAGCACTTTTTTCTGGGCCAAGAAGGCTGATATTGCTCAATTTCACTGCCCAATACTTCACATATGGGCTTCTGATGGGCCACCTTCCACTCCTCGACCTTCTCTTCCACCGTGACGAATTTCCTCACCGGCGAACGGCGGCGCCGTCGTCTACGGAAACCCGAGCGGACGCATGGAGATTCAGCGACATTCTTAGAGGTAATGTGCTTCACATATGCTCGCTGCTTGCGATGTGTTCGCAGTAATGTGCCTGGGGTTACATTTTCTTTTATGCCCTACTGCGTCAGTGGTTTGGATACGTTGAGATGACACGAGCTGACAGGGTTCAGCATAGGACTCGAATTTGAGGTCGCTGCTTAATGCAGAGGATAGATACGCAGTACTTGGAGGTTGTTCCTTCACGGTTCGGATCCAGCCATCGATTTTCTCATTTTGTTGTTGATGGTGGTTTGATGTTCTGACCATTGCCTTTTGGAGCTACTAAAGCTGTTTAATTTAACCTTTAATGTGACCATCATATTTTCTAGGTTTGCATGTAACTGACCAAGCCCTTTTTTGTCTGAAATTCCTGAATTATATCCGAAGAGGAACCTGAAATTCTTGAGAACAAATTGAATAGGAACGGAATGGTTGCCCATACATTGATCTTTTTGTTTCTCACACTCACAGTTCATGGAAAAGAAAAAAGGGAGTGTTTTTTTTCTTCTCTCTGATCAAAATTGCAGTAGGCACTAGCTAGGCCAAGTGGAAAGTACAACATTAGACTTGTGAAATAAGGGCAGAGAAGAGAAGAAAAACAATTATAATTAGTTAAAATACAACTGATATTTTGATACCATGTATGAAACTACTTTTGGTTTACGAATCACTGGTGTAAAGTTAAGCATGTTTCACATGACTCAGCATGGACAATAGTTCATGAGAGGGGAAAAGGAGATAAATTACAAGAGAATTTAGCAGCCTTTTTATTGTACAAAAATAAGTGATGTGATCAGATAACAGGTCACTCTACCATGTGCACTCAAAGTACACTGTTTTATTGTGTAGTTCTTACTCTATGCTGATTGAATGATGCATCATTAGGTTGGCATCTATGCTCTCCAGGCAAGAAACCACTTCCTGTATCGTTGGCCTCATGCTAGGATTATGGTTCACGCACTTGCAAGCGGCTTCAAGTACCTTCAACATTTGCTCTTCATATCCTGTTCCTCGGAGTGCCGGATCCAGTACTTCGACCTGCTTTCCTTTGGATCTCATCTCGTGTACCCACTGGACTAGTTCTTTGGATTCATATGAGATTGGAACAGGCCGCTGGCCTGTGAGCAACTCTAGCAGCATCACTCCAAAACTGTACATATCACCTCTAAGAGTGGCCACCCAACCTTGACAGTACTCAGGGGGGATGTAACCAAGTGTGCCAATCAATTCAGTCGTGACATGGGTTTTATTGGGAAGGATCAATCTGGCTAGCCCAAAGTCTGCTAGATAGGCTTTGAAGTCTTTATCCAGCAGGATGTTACTGGATTTGATGTCACGATGGACAATGTGAGGCTTGCAGACATTATGGATGTGTGATAGACCCTGGCCTGCTCCTTGTGCGATCTTTAGCCTCATTGGCCAGTCTAGAAATGTGTTGGCATCATCATCCCTGTTATGAAGCCAATCATCCAGGCTGCCATTCTCCATGTAGGAATATATGAGGAACCTTGAGTTTCCCTTTATGCAGTAACCCCAGAGTGGCACTAGATTTTCATGCTGTGCCATGGAGAGTGCCTCAACCTCTGCACTGAATTCCCTATCCATTAGGCACATTTCACTATTGAGCTTCTTGATCGCAACCTTGGAGCCATTGGGTAGCTCAGCCTTGTACACAAGCCCATAACCTCCACATCCTATTATATTCTCCTTGTCAAAGTTATTTGTAGCCTTCACAAGATCAGTGAATATGAGCTTATTTTGTTCTCCCTTGTGTCGTGCAACCATCACCATTGATTGCTCTGAATTAAATTTGGATGGAATTACTTCTATGGTATCATTGTTATTTCTCCTCATTCTGGCCATGAAACTTGTTTTCCTGAACAAGAAAAGGAGGCAAGCTAGCAAGAACAAGATGGCAATACCACCAAAACATACACCAAAAGCAAGGACAAAGAGGCCTTTTCTACTGTGTTGTTTCTTGGAGACCTGTGGTGTTGTAGTTGTACCACAATGGTTTACAAGCATGGGACCACACAATTTCGGGTTGCTATCAAAGCTTGAACTTGGAAAAGTGCCAAGCTGGCCTGTAGTTGTAATAATCCCTTCTAGATCATTATTAGAAACATTGAATTGAGACAGGAAATGCAGGTCGTTCAATGCAGCTGGAATCGTACCAGTGAAATCATTACTTGATAAATCAAGCACCTGTAGGTTTGTGATGTTGCTAATTGCATCTGGGATTTCTCCAGTTAATTTGTTGAAGCTCAAATTAAGTGTCAGGAGCCCTTTCAACTGACCAATCTCTTTGGGAATCTCACCAGTAAAGTCATTATTGCCTAGTTGCAGCACTTTAGGAAAAGAACTAGGTTTGCGGTATTGAAGTGATTGAGGTGTATAAAGAGGATAAACAGGCAGCTCAAAGACATATGGTGCAACCCTGCCTGTTTTTAACATTGGCATCTCCATTAGGGCTGTTGGAATTTCCCCTGTAAAGCTGTTGTTTGATATGTCTATATAGAAGAGGGAATCTAGGTTCTTTATCCAGTCAGGTATTGATCCAGTCAGTTGATTGTTAAATAAAAATAGCATCTCCAAGTTTTTGAGCTTAGATAACCAAGGAGGCATTTTCCCAGACAAAGAACAATCATTCATGGAAAAAACTTGAAGATTCTCAAAACCTTCAATTATGTCATCCTCTGGCATGGCTTCATGCTTAAAGTTGAGTCCAATTAGCAAGCTGGTCAGGTTCCTGCAACTCCTAAGGATCTGAAATGCACTTGTGATATTTGTAAGGGAGATGTCAACAACGGATAGGAATGAGAGGGACTTCAAATTGCTGATTTTTTCTGACAACTCGCCGTGGAACCTATTGAACGATAGTCGCAGTGCAGTTAGATTGTTGCATGAGTAGATGCTTTCTGGAACTGTTCCATTGAATTTGTTCCCCATAAGATCTAAGGTTTTTAGATTGGATAAGTTGGAGAAATTGACCTTGTTGAGTTCTCCGCAGAAACTGTTGCTCTTGAGGTCGATAATTTGGAGCTTTGTGCACCTGCTCAGAGTTGATGGGAGTTCCCCAGACATGTTGTTGTTGCCCAAAGAAATCTCTTCCAGTCTCTTAAGCTCACCTATAGAATCTGGTATATCTCCACTGAACCCATTCCTTTCAAGATTAAGGGTTACCAGATTTTTTAACTTGCTGACATCACCGATCAATCCTTCCAACTGATTATTTGGAAAAGACAGGTGTTCCAACAAGGCAATATGGAGAAGGTCATCTGGAAGAGTCCCACTGAGTTTGTTGTCTCCAGCACTTAGAGATGTCAGCTTGGAGCAGTTGCTAAGCCCTGGAGGGATACTTCCACTGAACTGGTTGTAGCTGAGTTCAAGCACAGCAAAGGATGGGACACTGACACAGAAGGTAGCTGGTATCTGCCCGGTGAAGCTGTTGTTGCTCACATTTAGGGCAATTAGATTCTTCATCACCTCCCATGTGGTGGATGGAAACAGACCCCGAAAACAAGTTGCTCGAGATGTTCAGTACCTTGAGAGGCTGGAGAGGGGTTGAAGATTGCAGATCTTGCAGGCCTCCATTGAGTTTGTTGAAGCTGACATCAAGGGCGATGATGGTACTGGACGACAACAATTCCAATGGTAGGACACCGGACAGCAAATTGTAAGATAGGTTGAGCCTCAGTAAGCCACTGAGATTGCCGAGGAACGGTGAGATTGCCCCCTCAAGGCTCCTAGATGCCAAGAAGACATCCGTGACCATCCTGTCTGGACTGCAGGTGATCCCTTCCCAAGTGCAGCAATCCGTGCTATTCTGCCATGACTTGGTGAGGCCATCGTCCTGCGAGAGCCCAGCGAGGAAGTGTAGGAGGGAGTTGCTCTCCTGCTCGGTGCAAGAACTTGTCCGAGATGCCAAGAAGAGGAGCAGCATGAGAGCAAGGCCAAGGAAACCCGTGGGAAATCTGTTGCTGTATTTCATGAATGAGAAATGGAGAGTCCACATTTTCTCAAACAATCAGCATGGAAGCATATGCATAGGTGTAAGCTGTGTCCTGAGAGCTTATAAATTTAAATGAGATTGGATGAAGGAAGAGCTCGAAGTACAAACAGGAGCAGCTGCTGTCATCATTATTGGTTTATCCGTTTTATTTGACCTTCCTGGTCGTATTCAACAAAAAAAATTGGTCAAGCACCCGGTTGCTACAGGCACATCCTTGTCTGGATTTGACATCTGCTACAACACTTTGTAAGCTGATTTCCACGTGCGAAACGGTTCGTAATACAAGGACTAGCAATCCGTGATTGATTACTTTTAGAAATGCTACAACATGTCTTGATTTACTTTGTTTGGATCACTTCTCTTATCAGTTTCATTATAACCTGCCTTTCAGACAAAATCTTGAAAGAAGGACATACACTTTGGAGGGACAAATCCCATGCAGTAATTCAAACCGTTCATTGATGTGGGCTATGAACATGTCTGCAGAAGGGCAAGTGATGGAGGGCGAGAAGATTTTTCAGATTAATGGATGAATTTACGCTGTGCGCTATGTTTCTCGTTGACCCAAGGAAACATTTACTTCTTTTTTTTTTTTTTTCTAAAGTGTGAAACTTTTACTTTCTGGTAGTCGTCATATTCAAGCCTATCTAGCTGTGGCTTTGGTACGCATTTGACAGTTGAAATTTTCCATTGTTCCGGCACCTGTGGGTCTGGTGGACACTGGATGACAACGACCTGGTGCAAATTTATGTCGGACTCGGCTGGCGATTTCAGGCCGATTTGTGTATCAAACCCAGCAAATATTTCAGAAAATAAATACTGCATACAAATTTTTTCTATCTTTTTTTTTTTTTTTTTTGAAACAAAGGCAGAGCTCTGCCGCTCAATTAAGCCGAAAGCACCTTCTCTTCTGGCAATGATTTGTGAGTTAGTGCAAATGTGGTGGGCGTATAAAGTTCATTTTTCACTCCAAATCTTCATTGTGGTTGCTCTGCTAGAATGGTTTGGGCAGTCTGCGCAAATGTGGTTTGTGATGTCAACAGCTCTTCTACTAACACGTGCAGTACCAGGCCGAAAAAGGATTTGTCTCCTTCCGTGGCTCCATTTGACCCTAAATATTATTGACAATAATTTTTCACACTTTTTTTCTGTTTTCTGCACTATGCAAAAATAAAATTATAATTACCTGTGAATGCAATTCTTCACTGGTAAAACAGACATGACCAATTTTTGGACTTCAGAGTAAAAACATGTATTATACTGTATATAAAAATCCAACATCAGAGGTGGTTAAATGAGTATACTAATATTCTGTACAAAACTGATGCTAGTATCACTTTTATTTTTGGAGATATTTTTCCAAAATAAAAGGATATGGCTGCTAAAAAGAAAATTCAAAATGTTATAACCACGCCGCGCCCGCGGCCGGCTAGGCCTTCCCTCATGGCCTCACCAAAAAAGGTCGTACTTCCTTTCATGGGCCCTGTTGTCGGCGAGAGCGGCCCATACTTACGCGAAATGGCCTTTTCTCGCTTCACTACTATTTTTTGGGGCAATGTTTGGAGTTTCTGCGGTGGGCGTAAATTTTTCACTCCAAATCTTCATTGTGGTTGCTCTGCTAGAATGGTTTGGGCAGTCTGCGCAAATGTGGTTTGTGATGTCAATATCTACTAAAACGTAAGGCCGAAAAAGGATTTGTCTCCTTCCGTGGCTCCATTTGACCCTAAATATTATTGACAATAATTTTTCACACTTTTTTTTTCTGTTTTCTGCACTATGCAAAAATAAAATTATAATTTGTGAATGTAATTCTTCACTGGTAAAAACAGACATGACCAATTTTTGGACTTCAGAGTAAAAACATGTATTAATATACTGTATAAAAAATTCAGAGGTGGTTAAATGAGTATACTAATATTCTGTACAAAACTGATGCTAGTATCACTTTTTTTTTTGGAGATATTTTTCCAAAATAAAAGGATATGGCTGCTAAAAGAAAATTCAAAATGTTATAATCCTTCCCTCATGGCCTCACCAAAAAGGTCGTACTTCCTTTCATGGGCCGTGTTGTCGGCGAGAGCGGCCCATACTTACGCGAAATGGCCTTTTCTCGCTTCACTACGTTTCGCGTTTCCGCTCCCTTTCCCCGCGCCGCACCGGCGAACGGCGGCGGCGCCGTCTCTGGAGGTCCGCGCGGCCGCACGGAAAACCAGCTGTGCGCCTACTAGGGTCAGTTGATCGCCTCTGTTTCCTTCTCTTCGCTTTTTGTAATGTGGGGCGATGTTCTTGGGTGGGACTACTCTCTACTCGATTCGCCACTTCATCATAGATTTCGATGAGTTGAGAGTGATTTTCTGAGTAGATAGGGTTTTAGCAGAGCGCTCGACTGTCGCAACTGCAGGCGGATGAGGGGGCGCCGCAGATTGGGGATGGGCCTTCACATTGGGACGCATTATCGACCTTTGCTGTTTTGGTGTTGGTGAGTCCCTCTATTTGATTGTCGCACTGTTTCGGTCCTGAGTTGTCTAGGATGCTGCTGCTTTCTGATCACTAGATACCTTTTCGTTTTGGATTTAATTAGCAGTTTTGACCAAATCTTTTTTTGAACCAGAAGTTCATGGGAACAAATCGAGGTGGAACTCTGTTTCACTAATGATTAATCTTACAATGTAGCTTGTCATGAATTGTTGTGGACGGTTGTTCACAAGAGGGGGCCAGAGAGATGAATTTACAAAAGTCTATCAGTCTGTTAAGTTTTACAAAAGTTTGTGTGATAAGTCAGCAGAACTAGTGCTTGTGAACCTATACATCTTATGCACACATTACTCTGTGTTTACTGAACTATCTTTCATGCTCAGGTTGGCGGCTATGCTGTCTAGGCAAGAGACTACTTCCTGTATTGTTGGCCTCATGGATGGATTACGATTAACACACTGGCAGGCAGCTTCAAGCACTATCAGCATTTGCTCTTCATACCCTGTGCCCCGGAGTGCTGGATCCAGAACTTCAATCTGCTTTCCTTCAGATCTCATATCCCATACCCACTGGACAAGTTCCCTTGCCACGAATGAGATTGGAATGGGTCGCTGACCTGTGAGCAGTTCAAGCAGGACTACCCCAAAACTGTACATATCACCTCTTGTAGTAGCCACCCACCCTTGCACATACTCAGGGGGAATGTAACCGAGAGTGCCAACCAATTCGGTCGTGACATGAGTTTTGTTGGGAAGGATCAATCTGGATAGACCAAAATCTGCAACATAGGCTTTGAATTCTTTGTCAAGTAGGATGTTGCTGGATTTGATGTCACGGTGAACAATGTGAGGCTTGCAGACATTGTGGATATAGGACAGACCCCAGCTTGCTCCTTGTGCAATCTTTAGCCTCCTTGGCCAGTCAAGGAATGAGCTTGCATCATCATCATCCCTGTTGTGAAGCCAGTCATCCAGGCTGCCATTCTCCATGTAGGAATATATGAGGAACCTTGAGTTTCCCTGGATGCAGTAACCCCAGAGTGGCACTACATTGTCATGCTGTGCCATTGAGAGTGCATCGACTTCTGCACTGAATTCCCTATCCATTAAGACTATTTCATCACTGAGCTTCTTGATGGCGGCCTTGGATCCATTGGGTAGTTGTGCCTTGTAAACAAGACCATAACCTCCACAACCTATGATATTGTCCTTGTCAAAGTTATTTGTAGCCTTCACAAGATCAGTGAACATGAGCTTATCTTTTTCTCCCTCGCCCTGTGGAACCATCACCAAGGATTGCTGTGAATTGAAGTTGGATGCCATTCCTTCCATAACATCCTCGTTATTGCTCTTGTTTCTGGTTATGAATATTCTCCTTAAGAAAAAAAGGAAAGACGCCAACAAGAATAGGATAACAATCGCTGCAAAAGTTACAGCAAATGCAAGCACAAACATGGCCTTTTTGTTATGTCGTTTCTTATAGATCAATGGTGTTTTTGCTGAACTGCAATGATGCACAAGCATGGGACCGCATAATTTTGGGTTGCCATCAAAGCTAGAGTCTGGAAATGTGCTAAGCTGGCCTACAGTTGGAACAGATCCGTCTAGGTCATTATTGGAAATGTTGAATTGGGTAAGGAAGTGCAGATCGTTCAGTGCATCTGGAAGTGTACCATTGAGATTATTACTTGACAAATCAAGTATTTGCAGGTTCGTGAGCTTGCAGATTGGCTGTGGGATCTGTCCAGATAACTTGTTGAAGCTCAAATTGAGTACAAGGAGTGCTTTTAGTTGACCAATCTGTTCGGGGATGACACCAGTGAAATAATTGTTTCCTAGATTCAGTACTTTAGGAAAAGCACTGGTCATGCGGTATTGAAGTGATTGGGTCTCATAAACTGGGAGCTCAAACGTCTTTGGTTCAACCTTGTCTGTTTGTAGCATAGGCATCTCCATTAAAGCTGTTGAAATTTCCCCTGTAAGACTGTTGTTTGATATGTCTATATAGAAGAGGTTGTTTAGGATGCTCATCCAGTCAGGTATTGTCCCTGTTAGCTTATTGTTATATAATAATAGCATCTCCAAATTTGTGAGCTTTGATAACCAAGGAGGTATTTTTCCTGACAATGAACAACCTTCCATGGAAAGAACCTGAAGATTATCAAGACCACTAATTCTGTCATCCTCTGGCATGGTCTCATGCATGAAGTTGTACCCAATTAGCAAAGTGGTCAGGTTCCTGCAATTCCTAATGATTTGAAATGCACCGCTGATATTTGTAAGGGAGATGCTAACAAGTGATAGGAATGAGAGAGACTTCAACTCACCAATTCTTTCTGACAATTGGCCGGGGAACTTGTTCCAAGATAGCCGCAATGCTATTAGATTGCTGCATGAGTATATGCTTTCTGGAATTGTTCCAGTGAACTTGTTCCATGCAAGATCTAAAGTTTTTAAATTGGTTAGTGTCGAGAAATTGACCCTGGTGATCTCTCCACTGAACGTGTTGTTCTTGAGGTCTATGGTCACAAGTTTTGTGCAGTTGCTCAAAGTTGAAGGGAGCTTTCCAGACATGCGGTTATGGTCCAAATGAATTCCCTCCAACCTCTTGAATTCACCAATAGAATCTGGTATACTTCCACTGAATTTATTTCCTCCAAGATCAATGGTTATCAGATTTGTAAGCCTGGTGATGCCTCTGAGTGATCCTTCCAACTGATTATTAGGAAGAGATAGGTGCTCCAATGAAGTAATATTGAAGAGCTCATCTGGAAGAGTCCCTGTGAGGTTGTTGTGCCCAACACTGAGAGATGTCATCATGGAACAATTACCAAGCCATGGAGGGATAATTCCACTGAATTGGTTGTAGCTGAGTTCTAGCACTGCAAAAGATGGTGTGTTGGCACAGAATGTTGCTGGTATTCTCCCAATGAAGCTATTATTGCTGGCGTTGAGTGCAACCAGACTATTCATTGACTCCCAAGTGGTGGAAGGAAACAACCCTGTAAATAAGTTGCTTGAGATGTTCAGTACCTTGATAGGCAGGGCATGGGATGAAGATGGCAGTTCCTGGAGGTTCCCGCTGAGTTGATTGAAGCTGACATCAAGGATGATGATGCTCCTGGAGAACACCAATTCCATTGGTAGGCTTCCGGACAGCCAATTGTACGATAAGTTGAGGCGCAACAAGCTACTGAGATTACCAAGGAAAGGTGAGATGAATCCCTGAAGGTTCCTAGAAGCCAAGAAGACATCAGTTACCGTCCTGTCTGGACTGCAGGTGATCCCTTCCCATGCGCAGCAATCTGTGCCATTCTTCCATGTCAGAGTGAGGTTGTTCTCCAGTGAAAGCCCACCAAGGAACTGTAGGAGAGAGTTGCTCTCTTGCTCAGTGCAAGAACTTGTGTGAGAGGCCAAAAAGAGGAGCAGAACAAGAGCAAAGCCAAGGAAAGATGTGGGAAAAGTGTTGCAGCACTTCATGGTGAGATGTGGAGTTCCTGCATGGGTTTTCTCCAGAAGTCAACATGGAAGAAGGCAGAGGCATAAATTGTATCCTGAGAGGCTATAGGGCCAAAGGAATCTGATTAAGATAGAGCATGAGGGCAAGCTGTTGCCTAACTGGACAAGGCAGTCACCAAAGAAAATCTGGGTTGAGGGTTGGTTGCTACAGTTACAGTATTTTCTCAGTTCACAACATGACACTACATCTGAGCCGCTGCTACAGTCTGTTGATAAGCTTGACTTCCTTGCATGAATAGATCAAACATAACTGCACCTGTCATGGTTGCTGACATTTTTGGTTTTGCAAACATGTCACGTATTAACATCACGAATGATAATTCGTGTACTAATCATCCATTACTTATTCCTTTTGAAACTGTTAACAGTAACATCACATAGTATTCTGTTTCATTTGGCATCGCTTCTCTTATGGTCTTGCCTGCTTCACCATACGGAACCTGTTTGGTTTTTGTTGTTGCATACTACTCCATACTCATATTAGTTGACGTTTTGGATAAGGTTTGGGTCAAACATTGAAAACATAAACTAGCAATAACTTTTAAAATATTTAGTTTGAAAAGGTAAAACTTATATGTATAGATTCACCTTACTTTTATAAAAGTAATTTTATTTTTAATTTTTCTTATATATTTCAATAAAAACTGATGGATAAAGTTAGATCTTGAAGACCGTGTACAACTAATATGAATATGGAGGGAGTACAGAATTTGCAACAGAATTTGAGACAAGGATGCACCCCCTTCTGACCAGGAACATGCATTATTTTGCCAAAAGGAGGATCTATGTGAGCTTTGGATCGGTGATGGTGAGGATGATGAAACCATCCATCAAGATGACATTATTACAATTTAAAAGCAGTCATTGATGTCACGGCCGACACTGGGCAAGTGGAGCTGCAAGAAAGGTTGCAGATTAATGGAGGAAATGTCGCTGAGCTCTCTTGCTGCTTCTTGACCCGAGGCGTTTACTTTGTAGCCGTTGTCGTCACCCAAGGTTAGCTGTGGCTTAACGCAAACGTTTGGAAATTTGACGCAAACGTTTGGAAATTTGACGCAAACATTTGGAAATTTTACATTCTATATGGCCTGCTTCTGTCTCTGAGACATATACAACTTCTTTCTTTCTTCTTTTTTTTTTCTGCGTGAATCAGAGAGAACTTTTGATGGTGTCATGGTTTACTTATGGTAGAATATTTGGAAAGAGCAAAATAGAATAGTTTTCAAACAAAAAGACCAACCAAGATAAGTTGCTTTGCTTTGCAAAGATGACATACATCAATACCAATCAGTTGGCTGCGAGTACGAGCCTACGAAGCCGTCCTTAGAAAAAGGCAAATTGCCATGGCTAGTTCATTTGTATGTTTTCGCGCAAATACAGGTGGACGTACGGTTCTATACTCTGCTAGGATAGATTCGTCAATGGTTTGTGATGTTTACTAGCCTCAATAGCTCTTCTCCTCCCTCTTATTGTAAAAGATACCACTACTGTTTAAGACAAGATTAAGTCAAATATGATAGGTATTTTTGACTGGTGACTGGATGGAATACATCATGCATTATTTATCATGTCCAAACGAGTAAGCCTCTCTATTTTTTTTGAACTTAAATACTCCCAACCTCGAGATGCAAGTTGTGTTTTGATGGGAAAAGAAAAATTTTATGAATTTTAACCAACAACTAAAACAATTAAAAGGATAACTCACAAAAAATAATCCACATTTTTTCCTACCGTTAAACAATGACAAAATTATATATTTTGCCTAAACAACAACAAAAAAAAAAACAAAGACTTGAAGTATTGAAGAAGTGTTATATCGCAATCGGCATTGAAAAAAAAAACTCCACGGTCATGACAATAAGATTCAACGCAAGAAGAGCCCGTGACGTGTCAGTGCCGTCGAGGTTTCCCGCTGCCGGAAGGCGCCTTCGTCCGGGCTGCCACCTTCCTGTAAACGTAATCCAGATCAGCGTCTGCCTCCTCTGGGGTGAGCCGGAACGAGAAGCTGCCTCTCTCCGCCGGCGGCTGCTGCTGCTGCTGCTGCTGCCTGACGAAGCGGTTCACCGCCGCTTGTTGGGTGGCAACGTCCCATCCCCCGAACACCTCCACGCCCTGGCGGAAGAGCTCGTCGTCGTCGTCCGGTTCCAGCGGCACGGCGGCAGAGGGGGCGGCGGACGACGAGGACGGCCGTCTCGCCTCGGCCGGAAGGTGCGGCGGCGGCGGGGCGGCCGGTCCTCGGATAATAAGCCTCGCTGCGTTATTGCTGGCGTATTGGGAGTGGCTGCCGGCGGCCGGATGTTGTTTGCTGCTGCCGCCGCCGCCGCCGATGACGAACGATGATGATGAATGCTTGACGCGGATTGCCTTGCTCGAAGCTGGTGGTGGATCCACGGATGATGATACCTTGTGATCGTCCTTGCTCGACGACCCACCAGCACCCGTCCTCTCCGCCGCCGGCGCGCCTCTCTGGCTGCGGTGCGCTCCGCCCGCTGCGGGGTCTGTGGCGCCGCGGCCGGCGTCGATAGTTGACCGCGCCGCGGCGAGTTCTTGAGTCAGAGCATCACCGTTCGCGCCGTGCTTCCTCCGCTTCCGCTTGTGGTCGTGGTCGCGGTCGTGGTGGCCTGTCACCGTCGGCGGCGGCTGCGACGAGTGGTGGAGACGGACGGCGGCTTCATCGCTCGCGGTCGCGGCCACGACGCCCGGCTGGCCGTGTGTTTCCTCCGGCGGCATTGCCAATCGACTGGAGTCCGACCGGATGCCTGCACCCTGCTGCAGCCTTGTTCTTGGTTTTATTTATAAACAGGAAACTTGACCGTGGGTTCGAATCGGATTCAGCTCAGTATACGAGTTGTGGAGTGCTACGATTGGGTTTTGTAACAAGATTAACTAATTGCTGCCTATCGGAGGAGGTGGTGGAAGCGACGCCTGCCTCCTCGCTGTCGGTCGTCGCCGGCGACGCACCCACGTACACCAAAAGCAGCCAACTCAACTGAAGAAGCAATTATTATTTTGATTTTGTGTGTGTTGTGTGTGTGTGTGTGTGTGGGGGGGGGGGGGGGGGGCGTGGTCGGGGTGCAAAATTTAGATGACATTATGCACTCGGCGACATTTTGCCCTGCATATGGTTGGGCTTATTCTACCAACATCTGGCACTGCCTATGCACAAGGAATGGATATAATGCTGGTATTTTGTATCTGAAACCCATTTCTGCAGATTACTGTTGCATTCTAGTGCCATCAGTTCTTATGCACTTTATATTTGATGCAACTTTTCCTTTTTTTTGAAACGGATTTGATGCAACTTACTTTGGGGGAAAAACCCAAAAGTTAACGGGAAGACAGCATCTATCTTACGACTAAAAAGCCCCAAATGTCATCGTCATCGGCCCTTAATCGGACCGCTCCCTCCTAATCACCCTGCCCGCGCTAATCGCCCGTCCTGCTCCCTCCATCGTGCGTTTGTGGAACCGCCGCCCCACGCACAATTCCCAGAGACCCAGATCACCGCCGCGCACGACGCCCACCTCCGAGAGCCCCTTCCATCGCTGGGGTCTCATCTTTGCGCCAACGCCGCCCGGCTGCCGTCTCCCCGCCCCGACGCACGGGTCACGCGCGCCGACGGGCGGGCGCCCGCCAAAATCCACGACGCGAGCATCGTGCCACCGCTGGAGTCGGTGTGGGGCTTCGCGGATCCGCCACCCGGTCTCCTCCGCGCAGATCCACCACCCGGCCTTCTCCTCCCCGCTGCAACCGCTCCCGGGCCCTTGGAAGGTGAAGACGTCGGTCCTGTCGTCCTCGTCGTCGCCGCACGCCTTGGCCTCCCTTGCCCGTCGCACGTCACCGGTGAGTCCTCCGCTACCTATGCTGTAATCCAGGTGTGTGGAACGCTCCTCATCCCTTGCTGCTGTGTGAAACCAAGCACCCAACCCTAAGCTAATTGCCTATCTGTTTTCCGATCAGATCCAATTAGTAGTTTCCTTTTCCTAAAACATTCACATTTTTTTTGTTTTCATTCAGTAAAAGGAACTTAGTTGAAGGAAAGAAAAGTAGCAGCAGAAACCTGAACACATCTGTTTTCATTCAGCAAAAGGAACTTGATTGGAGGAAAGAAAAGTAGCATCAGAAACCTAAACCTTGACAGGCACAAACTCTGTTTTTTGTTCCATTGTCTTTGTTGAAACCTGGTGCCATACAGAGCAGACTTAAATCTCCACATGCTAAATGATTTCTGCAGTGTATCTAATCTAATTTTGAAAAGAGATCCATCTCAGAATTCAAATATTGAGTATCAATGCTAAAAAAAACTGAAAAAACTAATCCCGATCCTATTCAGATATCAATTTTTCAAGTTCCATGGTAACTACCCCTCCGAAGTATTTGAAGGTGTGTGAATCCTGATCCCTTGAGTTGATTGCCAAGAAGGAGACATTTCGATTCATAAGGGCAATTGAATATTTGAATTTGGAACTGTATAGCTGCATGATCAGGATTCAACATTGCCATAGTGATTTGGAAATTTTGTTTGGTAGTCTGAAAGGTTTTAGTTCCATGCAAGCGCCATCCACATGAAATTAAAACATGATTAAATGTTGAATCCTTTACAAGTTTATATAATTGCTGAGTTGATGTGCTGAAAAAAATTAAAGAATCTGCTTGAAGATACAATATTGGATTAGTAACCATGTTTTCTGATTTCTTATGTGCAGTGCAAAGCTACATCAGCTCTAAAGAATCTGAGTTCACGACCCCAGTTTGCACCGGCACCCTTTCAGGTAATCATCACTTCATCGAGGCTTTTGCTTTTGTCGATAGATGAGAGTCATGCCTGTGTAAATGATCTTTGTTAACAAAAAACATTTACTTCTCTGCAATACTTCTCTGCAATATTTTATTTAATGCTGAAAGAACTTAAAATGTGAAGAACAACGCCTCATTTATGGGAGAAGATCAAGGCTTATGCAAAGAAAATTAACAGAAAAATAACTTAGTAATATACAGTCCTATTTTAGCCATCTCCCTATATCAATATTGTGCCGTAGAGCCAATAGCAAGCCATTCTCGCTGGCACTCGAGCTCTGTCTCCATCTGCACCAGATCTTGTCATCCGTCTCAGCACACACTCCCCTGCTCAGCTCTAGATCCTGCACAAGGGAAACGCAACTAGATTTGCATTTCAGGTTTGTGAATTTGCTCTGCATCAGGAAGCCTCAAGAGATCTGGGTAAGCTACCTAATTAATAGCAAGAAACACTTTGTGCTCTTTTTGTATCTTGTCATAGTCTATTTGGATGCTTGTCTTTGCTCAATCAAGTGATTATTAGTACCATCCAAGTATTGTTCTGATGTTTAAAAATAATCTTGACATTGGTGATGAGATGACATTGGCCTGCTCTTTTTTGATGGGTGAGTTATGTTTAAAAATAATCTTGACAGTCTTAAAGATTAGTGATGAGATGACACCGGCCTGCTCTTTTGATTGGAGCTGAATTATGTTTAAAAAATAATCTTGACATTCTTAAAGATTGGTGATGAGATCACACTGGCTTGGTCTTTTGATGGGAGCTGAATTATACTAATACAGTCATGCTTCTTTCGGTTCAGTCAAGATATACAGTCATGTTCCGAATATTTTTTTCTTACCTGTCGCACGGTGGTGCTCAAACGCTGGACGCCGCAGCTGGTTCTTCTTCTCGAGTCGTGTGCCCCCCCCTCGGTGAGCTCCTCTCTCTACGCCTCTGTGTTATTGTCCCGATCTGCAAAACCTTTGCTCCTGTGTTGTGATGCGACAATATAGAAAATAAGATTGACGAAATTTGGGATGTGTATCCATCATCAGTCGTGTTGGTGGTTTTTGGAGTACAGATCTGCTGCAGCTATGAACTTCGAGCTTGATCCTACAATCACTGCACAATTCTTTGTCTTGCTTTGTCATCAGTCATCAACCACAACAAAAATCACCTAGGAATGGGTTCCAATCCATGAATGGAGAGGTCATGAGGGCGATGATGTTCTACCTTTTCTCAATTGCATGCCATTGTGATATGGAATGACTAGGGATAGATGGATTAGCAGAGAAACCCTAGATAGCCGCCGTTCCTCGGGACTATCTTAGGGTTCTTCTTGCTTGACTCTAACTCGATACATGATGGTCTCTTTTATAGAGACAACTTACTTGACCCCTAAGTAATATCCTAACCAAATCAATCTAACTTATCTCTTTCCTAACAAACCAAACCAATCTAATCCAACCCGCTCGGTACTGTTCACGCGATACTATTCACGCTATAGTACCCATGTGGGCCCTTGGGCCGGCTCCACTTGCCATAACACTACTCCACCCCTCCCAAGACAGCTCGTCCTCGAGCCGCGGCTATTGGCCGGAGGGTCCGCATGACGAGGTTGTAGGGCGCGGCGATGTGCTTGGCATACACGAAGATCTTGTCGCCGTCCCGTGGTGCGGTAATTGCCTCCCTCCACGTGAAGAACATGAAAGACCGAACCAGGCCGGTGTGCATCCCTCCCGGATCCCACGTAAAACAAAAAAGTATACCGGTCTGCACAAGGCTCGAACCCGAAAGCAAAGAAGAAATAAGCAAAGAGCCTAAACAAAGCAAAAGAGCATAGCAAAAGAGCCCGGCCATTGGCTCTTGATGAGCCGATGCTTTCAATAGGAAGGCGCCCACCAGCCCGTAAGACTGCCGTCCCACCTCGGTCCCTCTCGGCACGATCACGGAGGGCTCCGTAGTAATCACCGCAGACCACAAATCATGCCGCAGATGGCGCCGCCCGGCGAGAAGATGCAACAGCCCATGGAATCCCTTGGCTTTGGCACCCAAATGGAGGCACGCTATCGACGGCCAGCGATGTGGCACCACGTCGCGGATGGAAGATGGGCTCCACGGCGGCGCGCACGAAGACGAGGCATTGGCGGACAAAGACTGCAGCCTCCCCGCCGCCGATGGCCAGCGCCGGCAGCCCCGAAGGAGCCATGGCCCAAATGACGACGACACTCGAAAGGGGTCCCGACGGCACGCGCTAATCCCGAATGGTTGACGCCACCACGCCCCCCTACTGACACCGCAAGATCCACGCCTGCGCTCATCGCACCGAGGAGATGCGCAAGCCCCCGAATCGGTAGCAACGAAAACCTCCGCAGATGCATTCATGGAGATAACATCCGCCGCCGCCGCAATGTTGCCGCTGCGAACGTGAAGTCGTGGGCCGGCATCTTTGGCATCGAGATGTTGGGCATGGGTACCGCGATGGTTGCCGGTGGAACTTCCTGCGAGATTAGTGGTGGTGGTGCAGCAAAGGGGGCACCGCCCCCCTCGGCCACCTCCACGCCCAAGATGCGAGCTTCATGGTCGCCCGGGTGGTGAGCTCAGCGAGGACGCGGTCGATCTTGGCGTCGATCGCCGCCATCGCCACACAGATCGATGCTAGGGCCGGTCATGGTGGATGACGATGCCCCCGCACCGGATCTCTAATACCAAATTGATATGGAATGACTAGGGGTAGATGGATTAGCGGAGAAACCCTAGATAGCCGCCGTTCCTCGGGACTATCTTAGGGTTCTTCTTGCTTGACTCTAATCGATACATGATGGTCTCTTTTATAGAGACAACTTACTTGACCCCTAAGTAATATCCTAACCAAATCAATCTAACTTATCTCTTTCCTAACAAACCAAACCAATCTAATCCAACCTGCCTGGTACTGTTCACGCGATACTATTCACGCGCTACAGTACCCATGTGGGCCCTTGGGCCGGCTCCACTTGCCATAACACATTGTGCAGTCCATACAGCTGCAACATGCAAGTATCTATATCTAATCTAATTAGAGCTGAGCCTCTCCCCTCCTAAAACCTATTAATTCTCTGTTTATTTTGGTGGCTTGTATGCCTAGGCAATCGGTTCTGTGTGTTGTGCACTAAATGTTGTGTACACTGAATGATTACGTGCTGATTTTAGAACTTGGCATTAGGAGGAGAATGATTCCTTATTCTAAGACTTAATTCGGTTGTCAAGGGAATATTTCTTATGCTTGTCGAAGTCTGATTATTGGTGTGATAACCTCAAAAGGTTGAATGTAAGTACCATTTGGTTTTCGAAAAACTGCCTACTGTTGCAATTCTGAAAATGCCGTGAGCTAAACTTAATTTCCGTTGTGCCTGTATTATTTTTTTCTGCTCCAAAGTATTTTTTTTTCTATGACCATTTTGTTGCTTTTAGCATGTTGTGAGCTTTGAGTCTTGCAGAGGTTATCGATAATTGAAGTTGGAGAGGTCATTCAAGAGCATTCAGTTTACATGATTGTTGGTCCTAAAAGTCAAATCTCAGCTCTTCCCTTCATACTGCTACACTATATGCTTTGGGTAGTGTTTCTGAAACCCAGTGGTAGATAGCAAAGCAGCAATTCTTCTTTTGGGTAGTGTTCTTTTATTAGCAGGACCTAAACTGTTAGCTTTATACGAATTTTTCTTGAGTTTACATTAGCCTGGAGGTAGTATACTATGCTTTTAACTTTATGTTTATCTAACCCTTCTTGTACAAGCATGCTCCTGGTTAATCTCATATACAATAGGTACACTACAGGCAATTGCAGGTTAATTCAATGGAAAATAGTGGCTCTCCCCGCACCGTTGGGTGACAAGACTAATACTACTAATGCAGGTAACCAAAATAAATGGGTAATTACTATATTCAATTCAATGTATTGTTTATATTATATAAATGATATAGGATGTAATATTGCAGGAAACAATACTGCAAAATGCAAGAGAGAAAGAGATAAGGCTCGATGGAAAACAATGCCTCAAGAGAAAAGGGATGAAATAAATAAAAACGTCGGGAATCATATAAAAAGAAAAATGAGCGACACCAACCTATCAAAATTACCAATGGTTGTATAGTAGAAATGTTGATGAATAATAATATAAAAATATATATTACTATTCATGTTTCTTATATGTGATGTGTCACAATTGGTAGATGATCATGATGCATCGGACAAGGAAAATATGGATCCTAATGAAATAGATGATTGGTTGCATAGCAATGATGAGCTCCGCACAAACAATTTTGATGATGTATCTGATCGGTTATCAGGTAATTATAAACTATTGGAAATATGGCATCAACGTCTAAGATTTGTCAAAAAAATTATCCCAAAGATTGGAGTATTGGACTCCATGCACGAATTTTGCCTTTTGCCTTTTAAATTAAATGTTACTTTAACATTGGTATGGTATTTTATAATATTATTATCTTGTTATATGATCTGTATATTTTAGTACAAGGTAATTATCCTGTATATTTTTAGTACAAAGGTAATTATCCCGTAGCAACGCACGGCATGCTACCTAGTTGTTTTATGAGAGACTAAACAACAAACAATCTTAAAGGCACTGAATTATTGGAGATATAGTTGTGTAATTGACATGTTTTATATCCATACTTCCTGACACTAGTTGTACTAACTCTTTTAAATTATAGTTTATATTTGACCTTTTTACTCTAAATTTGACTAGTCGTCTTATTCAAAAAATTATGTCAAATATTACATCTTTTGTTATGGCTTGCTCTGCTAATAAAAGCTCTTCAAAAATGACTTAAATTTAATTATATTTGTATAAAATTTTTGAATAAGACAAATAGTCAACTTAGGATAAAAAAGTAAAACGAACTATAATTTAGAAGGGATGGTGTATTATTCATCCTGAAAATATGGATATCATATTTATATGTGACATACGCAATGATACATTTGCTTGATTCCAATTGAACATCAAGCGTTGACTCCATTAAATTTAAATCCAGTGTTCTATGCTCGAGAGTCCAGTAGAATCGGTTATATGATATTTGCGAGGATGTCTTCTTACCGAAAATGGCAAACCCAGAAAAGAAAAATCGCTCTTTCCCCTGGGCCAACAAGGCTCCAGATTGCTCAATTTCCTTTCACTTCACGTCTGGGCCTCTCATGGGCCCGCCTTCTGGCCCATGCTCACTCGCCTCCAAGCGCAAGTTGCGTTTCCGCTTCTTCCGTCACCGGCGAGCTGAGCTCCTGCCGTTCCGCACCGGCGAACGGCGGCGGCCCCGTCTCTGGAGACCTGCGCAGCCACACGCAGGACCACAGAGCACCTATATGGGTTAGACGACCATCTCTCCTGATCACTCCTCCTCCTTTTATGGTTTGGGGCTAATATTTTCGATTCGCTGGTACACCGTCGATTTCTTCAGAGATCCGTCTAGGTAGGGTTTAACAGAGAATTCGATTATGAACTTCCAACATCTGGCGGAGGAGGGATTTATAACTCATAAATCCTTGGAATGGGGCCTTCACATTGGGAGCCATTAATGAGCCTGCCATTTCAGTGTTGCTGACCTCCAGTTTGCTTTCATTTCTTTGCCTCCACTATTCCGATCTGAACTCTGATTTAATATTGTCATTCTGTAGATATTTTCATGTTGCATTTAATCTGTAATTCTGCCCTTGCTGCAGTGGTGCTCATATAACTGACCAAGTCCAAATTTACGAGAATGAATTACCTGGAACTCGAGAATAAGTTGAATAGGACTGAACAGTTGCCCATAGTCTTTGTGTTTCTGGTGATTAATCATGCACTGATGCACATTAGCTCATGGAGATGGAGTACAGAACTGTAACTTGTGTCTCTGAGAATCATCATGTGCAATAGTTCATGAGAGGGGACAAGGGAGAGGAATCACAAAAGTATGGTTGCCAGTTTAAGCAGTTAAAAAAGAAGTAACGTGATCAGTCGACTGAAGTAGTTCTTGTGAAAACTAACATATCTACTCTATGCACTGAAATATAACTTATCGTTTACATTTGTATGTTACTTTATGTTTGACTGAATTTTATATCCTTAGGTTGACGTCTATGCTGTCCAGGCAAGAGACTACTTCCTGTATTGTTGGCCTCATGGATGGATTATGGTTGACGCACTGGCATGCAGCTTCAAGCACCTTCAGCATTTGTTCCTCATACCCTGTGCCCTGTAGTGTTGGATCCAGAACTTCAACCTGTTTTCCTTCTGATCTCATCTCCCATACCCACTGGACAAGTTCTTTTGACACAAACGAGATTGGAACAGGCCGCTGGCCCGTGAGCAGTTCAAGCAGGACTACTCCAAAACTGTACATATCTCCTCTCAGGGTAGCCACCCACCCTTGCCCATACTCAGGGGGGATGTAACCGAGAGTGCCAACCAACTCAGTAGTGACATGTGTTTTGTTGGGAAGGATCAATCTGGATAGCCCGAAATCTGCAACATAGGCTTTGAATTCTTTGTCTAGTAGGATGTTGCTGGACTTGATGTCACGGTGAACAATGTGAGGCTTGCACACATTGTGGATGTATGACAGACCCTGGCTTGCTCCTTGTGCTATCTTTAGCCTCCTCGGCCAATCAAGAAATGAACTCGCATCATCATCCCTGTTGTGGAGCCAATCATCCAGGCTGCCATTCTCCATGTAGGAATATATGAGGAACCTCGAATCTCCCTGGATGCAATAACCCCAGAGTGGCACGAGATTGTCATGCTGCGCCATGGAGAGTGCATCGACTTCTGCACAGAATTCCCTATCCATCAGGCAAATTTCACTGCTAAGTTTCTTTATGGCGACCTTGGAGCCATCGGATAGCGCAGCTTTGTAGACTAGCCCATAACCTCCACAGCCTATGATATTCTCCTTGCCGAAGTTATTTGTAGCCTTCACCAGGTCAGTGAATGTGAGCTTATTTGGTTCTCCCTTGCCTCGTGAAACCATCACCAAGGATTGCTCTGAATTGAGGTTGGATGACATTCCTCGTATGGCATTCTCATTGTTGCTTCTGTTTTTGTTCATGAAACTTGTACTCCTGAAGAAGAAAAAGAAGCAAGCTAGCAAGAATAGGATGGCAATACCTCCAAAAGTTATGCCAAATGCAATCACAAAGATGGCTTTTTTGTTTTGTCGCTTCTTGGAGCTCAATGTTGTTTTACCTGAACTGCAGTGATTTGCAAGCATTGGACCACACAGTTTTGGGTTTCCATAAAAGCTAGAGTTCGGAAATGTGCTAAGCTGACCTGAAGTTGGAATAGAGCCATCTAGGTCATTATTGGAAACATTGAATTGAGAAAGAAAGTGCAGATCCTTTAGTGCATCTGGAATTGTACCATTGAGATTATTGCTTGATAAGTCGAGCGCCTGCAGGTTTGTGAGGTTGCTGATTGATTGAGGTATCTCTCCATATAATTTGTTGAAGCTCAAATTGAGTGAAAGGAGTGCTTTTAACTGACCAATCTCTTTTGGGATGGTGCCAGTGAAGTTGTTGTTGCCTAGATTTAGCTCTTTAGGGAAGGCATTGGGTATGCGGTATTGAAGTGACTTATCCTTATAAACAGGCAGCTCAAAAACCTTCGGTGCAACGTTGTCAGTTTTTAGCATTTGCAGCTCCGTTAATGCTGTTGGAATTTCTCCTGTAAGGGTGTTGTTTGATAAATCTACATAGAAGAGGGAGTTTAGGTTGCTGATCCAGTCAGGTATTGGTCCGGTTAGTTTATTGTTATATAAAAATAGCATCTCCAAATTTGTGAGCTTTGCTAACCATTGGGGTATATTTCCAAACAATGAACAATCATTCATGGAAAGGACCTGGAGGTTCTCAAAACCATCAATTATTTCATCCTCTGGCATGGCCTCGTTCTTGAAGTTTTTCCCAATCAGCAAGGTGGTTAGGTTCCTGCAACTGCTAAGGATTTGAAGTGCAGTTGTGATATTTGTAAGGTTGATGTCAACAAGTGATAGGAATGAGAGAAACTTGAGACCGCTAATTCTTTCTGACAACTGGCCATGGAACTTATTTGCAGATAGCCTCAGCGCGATTAGATTGCTGCATGAATATATGCTTTCTGGGATTATTCCAGCAAAGTTGTTCCACACAAGATCCAAGGTTTTTAGGTTGGGCAAGTTGGAGAAATCAACCTTGGTGAGTTCTCCACTGAAATTGTTGTTCTTGAGGTCGATGGTTATAAGATTTCTGCAATTGCTAAGAGTTGAGGGAAGGTCTCCAGACATGTGATTGTAGTCCAAATGAATCTCCTCCAGTCTCTCAAGGTCACCTATAGAATCTGGGATATTGCCACCAAATCTATTCCCTCCAAGGTCTAGGGTCACCAGATTAATGAGTCTGCTGATACTACTGAGTGATCCTTCCAACTTATTGTTTGGAAAAGAGAGGTGCTCCAACAAGGTAATATTGAAGATCTCATCCGGAAGAGTTCCACTGAAGTTGTTATGCCCAGCATTAAGAGATGTCATCATGGAACAATTGCCAAGGCCTGGAGGGATACTTCCGCTGAACTGATTGTAGCTGAGGTCAAGCATAGCAAAGGATGGTGCACTGACACAGAGCACAGTTGGTACAAGACCAATAAAACTGTTGTTACTAGCGTTGAGCGCAACCAGATTCTTCATGACCCCCCATGGACTGGATGGAAATTGCCCTGTAAACAAGTTACTTGAGATGTTCAGTACCTGCAGAGGCTGTACAGAGGATGCAGATGGTTGATCTTGCAGGTTTCCACTGAGCTGGTTGAAACTGACGTCAAGCACGGTGATGCTGTCGGACAACACCAATTCCAGAGGTAGGCCACCAGACAACAAATTGTAGGATAGATTGAGGCGCAACAAGCCCGTGAGGTTACCGAGGAATGGTGAGATGAACCCCTCAAGGCTCCTAGAAGCCAAGAAGATATCTGTGACCATCTTGTCCGGACCACATGCAATGCCTTCCCATTTGCAGCAGTCTGTGCCATTCTTCCATGACGCGGTGAGGTTGCCGTCCTGCGAGAGCCCTGCAAGGAACTGGAGGAGGGAGTTGCTCTCCTTCTCGGTGCAAGAGCTTGTGGGAGAGGCCAAGAAGAGTAGCAGAACAATAGCAAAGGCAAGGGAAATTGTGGGAAATCTGCTGCTGTATTTGTCGCGTGAGGGTTGGAGTGACAGCATGATTTTTTGTCCCCAAGACATGAGCATGGGAGAAAGAGGCATAAGCTGTGCTCTGAGAAGTCATAATAAGTTCATTTTGGTGTCTGATGGAGAAAGAGCATGAGGGTTGAGGAACAAACAGAGCAGCTGCTGTCTACTCTCTGTTGGATCCTCTCAGCCAGGTCGTTGTTAAGTCACCAAAAGAAAATACTAGTCAAGGATTAGTTGCTACAGAGTTTTATGAGTTCACACCATGGTGTCGTGTCTGAGCTGCCTGGCTTCCATTCCATGCGTGAAACAGGAAGACAGTAAGTGTAAAAATCATCCATGATTAGTTCAGGAACAGACATTGTTTTGGGGCAACAACAAATTCCTCCAATCTGCAACTGCAAGGTATGAATCCATGAGCATCATGTGAAACGTGCATTCAAAGCAGGGTGCTCATGGTTTCTTGGGTTGCTTATCCTTCTCTTCTCTTAATGAAATACTACGTGCCTACAGCGTTCTTGGGGGGACAGATTCAAAGCAGGCATCCATGTCATGGTCGACGCGGCTGCAGTAGGGCAAGCACACGGAGGTTGCAGATCTACGGAGAAATTGTCGCTGAGTGCTCTTGCTTCTTCTTGACCCGAGGCGTTTACTTTTTTTCTTTTTCTAGCTGTCGTCATCATCCAAGAGTAGCTGTGGCTGATGTAATTCTATTGCAACTGGTGGTTTTGCGGTGGGCTTTGGACGACGACCTGTTGCTTGGTGTAGAAGTGAGTCAATGAACCTAGCCGGTGTTTCAGACTGGGACAAACAGCTCTGAACAGAAAAATATTGCATGGATTTGACTTTTGGCGGCTACGTATGTTTTTGTATATTGCAGATGATTTTGTTTGGGAGCTGGTGGTGCGATTGATCATGTATTTTTCTACCTATATTTTTGTTACTTGGCTGTCGTAGTTCGGTGCTAGTGGCTGATATTCTGCAGAACTTTCCCTATTGTTTATCTATGCGTCATTTCTATACTTAGCAATTGGGAACTAGTGCTAATGTGACTTCTGCAAAGTTAAACTATGACCCTGAATAATGATAATCCCCTACTGGAAACCTTTTGAAAGGCATCAAGTCCTATGAAAAGAATTTCCATGCCTTTGAACTATGGGAACGACCTATCAAATTATTGTGGAGTTTTCTATGCAATGAATTTTCAAAATAAATTTCAAAGGAGTGGTCAAATTATTGTGGAGTTTTCTATGCAATGAGTTTTTAAAAAAAAATCAAAGGAATGGTTTTATGAAAACTGGGAAAAATTAAAAAGAAAGAAACTGACAGCGGCAATCCTGTTGAGGTGAACCTGGGCTATGTGCTGGGCTGTTCTGGGCCGTCAGGTGCCAGGCCATGACCTATGAGCCCATGATCTATTGGGTTCCCTGCAAATGGTCCCTCTCTCTATCTCGGTCGCCCCCCATGGGGGGCCACAAGTCCAGAACTCCTGGCCGGAGCCGGAGTCGGCGACGGCGAACGACGGCGCCGTGGTTTCTTCGCCGAGCATCCGGCGGCAGCCGCTGCAACGGTTAGTCTGGTCCTCGCGCCTCCCCCGTACCCTGGTTGGCTACTTGAACCGGCACCCGTGCATGTTCGTAGCTTCGTATATTGGACTTGCTCGCCCATTCCACGGTGCGTCGTGTTGCCGTGTTAGAGCCTGTTTCTCGTCAGTCGTGGATTGGTTTTCCGTGCATCAGTGAAGGATTAACCGGCCCGAACTGAAATCCACTGTGGGCATTGGGGTTTCAGCTTAAAACCAAGCAGAGGTGTGGTGGTCGCTGCAGAAATGCAGACGTAAGAGGGCAGTGTGAGAACTTGGTCGTTAGCTCGATTGATCTCCTTTGCTTTTAATAAAAGAATAACTAACTGTTTTCACAGCTGTCTACTCCTTGTTTTCCTTACTTCGCTATCTGCTCTGCAGTATTTACATGATTAAACTGGTGATATAACGGTCTTTCCACACATTTTGCAGAATATGATGCATATTAATGTCTTGTATTGAGTTCACACTAGAATATCAGTCAGTAATGCATAAATAGTTTTGCCTTTGTGCCGTATTGCAATTGGCTACAGAGTTTTATGAGTTCACACCACGGTGTCGTGTCGTGTCGTGTCTGTTGCCTGGCTTCCATTCCATGCGTGAAACAGGAAGACAGTAAGTGTAAAAATCATCCATGATTAGTTCAGTGTAAGCAGAGGAAGGAAGCAGAGTAATCGGAGGGAAGAGAAGATTCGCACGGAACCATGGAGTAGTAGATTAGTTCAGAGTTCTGGTTGTTGTAATTGTTTGTTACCCTCTCTCGCTGCTAGTGGCTCTCCTTTTAATACATCGGCAAAGCCGTGCGTGGCCTATAGACGCAGCTGTGTCTAATGCCTAAAGCTCACGCTACTCGGGTCCCGAGATGAGCCGGTTCGAACGCCTAAATCCTAAGTTCTAGAGCAACTCCAACCACAGGCCTTAAATCAGGCCCCAATATCTCGCTTTTGGAACCGGCCTGCAAAATTTGAGGGCCAAAATTAGAGCCCAACTCCAACGGGCCTCTCAATCTCGGCCTGCAAATCAGCGGGACCCATATGTCAGAGCAGCTCGAGCCCTGTCCGCGGGTGGGCGGCGTGGCGCCGGGCGGCTGGGCGACGTTGCGGCCGGGCGGCCGGGCGGGCGACGTGGCGGCCGACGGCTCGGCGACGTGACGCCGGGCGGCTGGGCGACCGACGAGCTCCGCCCTTGTATGCTCCGCAGCCGATGCACTCCATCGCTGCGGAAGGTACGAATATCCCATCCTATGCTCCGCCCTCCTGGCCGGCCGCCCGACGAGCTCCGCCTGATTGGCTCCATCTCGATCCACATGCAGTTGCAGGCAAGATGCCCATTCTCGTCGCCACCAACATCGACTAGGTTCTGAACGTGGAAGGGACCGGCCGCCGGTGCCTTTTGCCCAATTCTCAGTATGTCCAACAAGGTTAGTTCGTGATTGCTTCTGCAAATTATTGAAAATTCTAGTTTTCTTCATTGTTGAGTTCTTGCTCATTGCAAAATTCACCGGTGATGGATCTTGCACCCCTACTGAATTATGCAGCATCTTGTTCTTGCACCCCTACTGAATTATGTGGAGCCTGCTGCATCCAACTTGTTAATTGTTATATACATACACTTGTTATTACTGGACACAAATGATTGCGATTTATTAGTAGAAGATCTAGTCTGTGATGCTGACAGCGAGCTGACCTGTTAATTACCACCACCCATTCACCACACTCACACATCCTCTGTTCACCATGAGCAGCATAACACACCTGAAAATTTCAGAGAAAAATTCCTTTAGATCTGGAGACATGTTTGCTGAATACACTTTGCAGAATGTGTCCCAAGTCTCTACTCTACACAAATGACTTGCCTCTGCATGTATTTACTAGTATAGATGAAGGAATGTGTCCCAAGTCTCTACATAGTCAAGGAATGCAGAAATCGACGATATCATTTATTAGTAGAGTTGTTGACGCTGACAGTCCTATTTTCAAAGCATGAGCACCACACAGGCAGTCCTCTGTTTGATGCAACCAGGGCTGCTACAGAGTAGGTAAACATCAGAAAATTCAGGAGAATCCTGTAGTTGTGGGGACTTCTTGCTAGTATAAGTTGCACATTGTGTCCCAAGTCTCCACACATTGCTCTGGCTCTGCATGTTTATGTTTACTATGACTGAAACACATAATACAGAAGGTTGGAACAAGGAGATGTTTCTTACTGCAAATTCAGAGCTAGTATGTCATGTCATCAAAATAAGTTCTTTGCTCCTGTTTTATTAATGTCTTTTTTTTTGTTGCTATGGCGATGTCAAGGTTTGGAACTAAAGCTCGTCGATGGTGGGATGACGAGGATGAATCTGATGTTGACGACCTCTTCATCATTGCTGGTCTTCTTGAGGGCTCGAGGAGAAACAAGCGCAAGAAAAAGTTTCGTGGATCGTTGCCGGTCGCCGCAAAGTGCCACGGGACATTTTGGGAGGTCACAATCGCATCTACCCGACTACTTCGCGGACCGGTGTGTATACAAAGTGAGAGACATTTCAGAAGGAGGTTTCGGATGTCCAGGTCGCTCTTTCTGCGGATTGTGGATGCAGTGGAGTCTCATGATGACCATTTCCGTCAGAAGCCCGATGCCATCAGAACTCTTGGTGCCTCTCCCATACAGAAGGTTCTTGCCGCCGTTCGGATGCTTGCCTACGGTATCTCAGCCGACTTTTTGGATGAGTATGTGAGGATGGGAGAGAGCACCATCATTGAGTGTCTAAAGCATTTTGTGAAGGCTGTCGTCGAGGTCTTTGGTGAAGAATACTTGAGAGCCCCCAATGCCCAGGACACAGCCAGGCTGTTGGCAATTAATAGTGCAAGAGGGTTCCCAGGTATGCTTGGTTCAGTTGACTGCATGCATTGGAAATGGGACAAGTGTCCAGTGGGTTGGAGAGGAGCATACGAAGGGAAAGAAGATGGGCCAACCATGATCCTTGAGGCCGTTGCATCACAAGATCTATGGATCTGGCATGCATTCTTCGGCCTTCCAGGTTCTTTAAGTGATATCAATGTTTTGCGCCGCTCTCCACTCTTCCAAAGTCTGACTTCTGGGACGGCACCACAAGTGGAATACACGGTCAATGGAAACAAGTACACAAAGGGGTACTATCTTGCCGATGGGATATACCCAGCCTGGGCAACATTTGTCAAAGCTTTTCAAAGACCTCAGGGCAACAAGAAAGTCCACTTCACAATGGCACAAGAAGCAGCGAGGAAAGATGTCGAAAGAGCGTTTGGGGTACTCCAAGCTCGCTTCGCAATAGTGCGGGGTCCTGCAAGAATGTGGCACAAGGAAGATCTATGGTACATAATGCAAGCTTGTGTAATCTTGCACAACATGATAATTGAGGATGAGCGAGATGAGGAAGATGACTTCAACTACCATCAAGAGGGTATCCCGGTGTTGCAACCTGTGGACTACCAACGCCGTAATCCTCTTGTGCTAGAGGACTTCCTGAAGAGACATGACGAGATTGAGGATAGGTCTTTACATGAGCGACTTCGTGATGATCTTGTAGAGCATTTGTGGGCAATTCATAGTTCTAGGTAGTTTGAGATTCTAGTGATTTTGTAATAAAGTTGATGAGATACTATTTTTGTGATGAGATATTCTTGCATATCAGGATGAACTCTGAATTGTTTATGGAAAGTCACTGTTAACATTTGTGATGTATGAGTGGCTGAAACTACAGTTTGTGATGTAAAAAAAAAGGTTAGTCCTGTGTTGAGGTTGAGGTAGGCATAAAAGACACCATGTGTAGTGTGCTGCAGTCTATGCACGGCCATTATTACCATTTGAATCAAATATCACCCACTGCTACTCATGGCTTTTATCAGTAAACTATGCTTTGACTCGAATTGAAAGATGCATTCACAGTTATTTATGCACACAAGAATAACTCATGGCTTTTATCAGTGTGCTGGTTCGAAGTTGGCAGCCGAGGCACAAATAAACTGTTCTGGATTTACAGGAACTGCTATTGAAATCTGCACAAACCACATGAAAACCTGTACAAACTCTGTCAACAGCTGACTGCTGTTTCTATAGCTGAACAGAAACAGTAAACACCTTTAAAAAAACAGAAACTTGCTATTGTTCCACAAACATTGACCCAGGTACTACAAATCCAACAGAAAATAAAGACTTCACTGAACTATCAACTGAACTGAAAATAAAGCATCACTGAACTAGAAATGGCAACTTGCACAAAGCCAAAGACTGAGTACTGATAAATAAAGACTTCACAAAACTGTTCATAAGTCAACTGAACTCATAACTAATATAAACCAGCTGTGAATAAACCAGCTTGTCAAAATGCAATATACCGGAAATGGCAAGTGTTTACAAAATCCTTCAACTAATAACTCATAACTGAACTGCCTGAACATGGCAAGTGTAGGTTTACAAAAACCTACACTGCACTCTCACCCCTAGCCGTCTCGCCTACACTAGCACTCATCGCCTTGACAATCTTCGCCCTCTTCGCCTTGACATATGCCCTTTGATCATCATCCATGGTGGTCACATCACAAAACATGATCTTTTGTTCCTGCTCCCACTGCAGCCGCTCATCATCCATCCGGCTCCTCGTTTGCTCAACCATCATATCCTTCTCCTACCTTTCTTTCTTCATCATATGTTCCTCGGCCTTTATTACCATCAGTTTTTGCATCATTTCCTTGTACTCGTCATCTCCTTCATTGTTTTTCAGCTTCTCTTTGGATTGCTTTCTACCCGGAGGTCGGGCTTTCTTGGCTGAAGGGAGTGAGGAGCTCTGTTGGCCTTGGGTGGTTGAGTCATCGTCCTCTTGTTCACTTCTTACCGGGAGGTTGACCTCTCTGGACTTGGCTGGCCCCTTGTTGCCTTGAAGCGTTGATTCAAACTTCTGAGTGTGCCTCAATGTGAGCCAGCAATGTTCGAATTGACAATTTTTGCCGTTGGATTTTCTGGCATACCTTGCTTGGGCTTCAAGCAGCTGCAGCAAAGATCAAGTGCATGATTAGATATATAGCAATGACAAGATAATGGATGAACCAAGTGCAAGAACAATTACATGCTCTTGGTATGGAATGCCACTTGGATGACGACGCTCGACCTCCTCGTAGTAGCCATGGAATTTCATGCACTCCTTTAGTATGATCCCAAAGCGGTGCTCGAGTGAATTGGGAGTCCTATCGGAGTCAAAGTCCCCTGCTCGTGTGGAAATGATTAGCGATCCTCTCCCAATTAAGTTTTTCCCCGACCGCTGATTGCCTATGATAGGATCATTGCTGATATTAATCCAAGATTTGCAAAGTTGGATATCTTCAAGATTACTGTAGTTGCTGCCTCGTTTGGATTTGCCACCAGTACTTGGAGTGGTATCCTGCTGCCTTGGCAATTCCAAATCACCATCAACTCCTTGTGTCAACATATTTGAGTAATATCCACTTACTGGTTCACTTGAAGCCCTTGCTTGCTGCAAAGAAGTATACAGAAATATGAGTGTTAGATTATATCCCATAATAAAATGCTTATAAGATACCTGTATCTGTATGGAAAACGAATATGCAGCCTAAAAATGCTCAAGACAGAGCACTTGAGAACAGTACATGGTTCAAACACTAAAACATAAGGTAATATTAATAATAGCACTTGGCAAAAACGTCCATAGAGCAGCATGTGATTGAGCAGAAAAACCAGCCAAAGATCCCATCATTTAACTAATGCAGAGTGAGGAAAAGATAATATTCAAGTATCATAGGAGTATCACAGGAGAAATTTGAACTACTTGCAGCCCTGGAAATCACCTAGTTGCACAGATTGAAATCAAGTGCTTACCATGAATTTGGGTTGGTTGGTTTCCAGGTTTAGAGGGAACAAATGCAGTTCAATGAGCCAGGTTTAGATGGAACAAATGCAGTTTTCAGAAATAGCATAGAACATCACCTCTAGGGAATTACCAAAGGCAGATAAAGCAAGTGGACTTGTGCAGCGAAAATCTAAGGCATATAGAAAGTTAGAAACAATGTATGCCTGCACTGAACAACAAAAGATATACCACTAAACAGTCTCACAAATTAAAAAGTGCAGCATGCAAAGTAGTGTAATCCTGGAATGTGCCAAAGTAGTGTAATCCTGGACTGTTGCAGAAACTACCATAGAACAAAAAAATCTTGGATCTTCATTTTCAAAAGAAACTACCATGAAAGGTACAGACAGCTCAAAGTCTGAAACAAGCTCAAAGTCTGAAACAAGCATATGTTGCTATAGAACTAAATTGATATAAAAGTAAGATAGGAATTGGAAGCAGTAATAAGAAACCAGCAGCATTTCTCAAGATAGATACTCCTGGCTGCTTGTTGCTTTGTCCATGTATCTTGGGAATGAAATTAGCACAACTCACCGAGTACTCAGGCGTCCAATGAATCTGGCTGAAGTCGTCGTCGGCAACCTCATAGACGTTTGCTTGTGCTGGTGATGATGTGGTGCTGCCGGCGTCCCATGTGCTGCTGCCGGCGTCCCAGGTGCCGGCGTGAGGCTCCATGAAGGTCAATGCGCGAGGACCGAGTCGAGGCGGGTCGTTGCAGAGCCGAGGAGGTAAGCCGCTGCCGCCGCCGCCGCCGGGAGAAGGCATCCTGCCGCCGCCGCCGTTGGGAGATGGACGTTCTTGGGTACGAGACAGGTTGGTGTCGACAGGAGCCGAGGTAGGACGGGGATGCGGCGCGATGAATGCACGACGTCGCGTGGGAGCCAACGCCGGACGGGGAGGCAGCCCGCCTCCGGGGATTCCACGGGACGCGCCGCCGTCCATGGGAGAGGAACCTGCAGGGAGCAGCAGCAACATCAGTTTCTTTGTTCAGCTTTGCTTGCTTGCGCGCGTCGCCGGCCACCGCTGCTAGCACGAAGGGAATAGGACTATACGTACTGCTCCTGCTCCGGCGCGTTCGTGGATCTTGGCGGCGCGTCGCGGTGGCGGATCTTGGCGGTGCGTCGCTGACGAGACGCTCCGGCGCTTGGCGCGCCGGTCGCGGATCGCAGCCTCGCTGCTCAGCGCGACGGGCCTCCCCGCACCGGCTCCGGTGGACGGGCGCTCCGGCGCTTGGCGGTCGGCCTTGGCGGCGCAAGCGGCACAGCCTTGCGGCGCCGGTCGCGACGAGGCGCGGTCGCCGTGGGAGGGGGAAAAAGTGGGTGGGACCCACGGGATAGGGGGTGCCAGATGTGGAGGCCTGATATCAAATTTTGAGGGCACATGTAAAATAGGGGCCCAACTAGAGTGTCCATTGGAGTTGGATTTTTGTCCAAACTCCTAAAATTTAGAGTAGAGGCCCAAGTAGGGGGTTGGGCTGGAGATGCTCTAACGCGGTCACTCCTGCGTGCCGGACCGGCTGCAGCCTTCTTCGGTGCAAGATCCCTTTCTTCAGATGTTGCCTGCTCGTGG
This sequence comes from Chrysopogon serrulatus, assembly GCA_015844335.1. NCBI lineage: Eukaryota > Viridiplantae > Streptophyta > Magnoliopsida > Poales > Poaceae > Chrysopogon > Chrysopogon serrulatus. The sequence continues at coordinate 243,037 of JADLZL010008335.1, read as the reverse complement.
CTGCTGACATTCAGGAACAGACATTGTTTCGGGGCAACAACAATCTGCAACTGCAACGTATGAACCCATGAGCATCATGTAAAACATGCATTCAAAGCACGGTGCTCATGGTTTTTTGGGTTGCTTATCCTTCTCTTCTCTCAACGAAATACGTGCCTACAGCGTTCTGGGGGGTTCAAATTCAAAGCAGGCATCCATGTCATGATCGACGGGGCTGCAGTAGGGCAAGCAAGCACACGGAGGTTGCGGATCTACGGAGGAATTGTCGCTGAGTGCTCTTGCTTCTTGACCCGAGGCGTTTACTTTTTTCTAGCTGTCGTCATCGTCCAAGAGTACCAGAGTAGCTGTCGCTGATGTATGCCTCTGCAAATTCAATTCTCCATTCTATTGCAACTGGTGGTTTTGCGGTGGGCTTTGGACGACGACCTGTTGCTAGGTGTAGAAGTGAGTCAATGAACCCAGCTGATGTTTCAGACTGGGACAAAAAGCTCTGAACAAAAAATATTGCATGGTTTTGTCTTTTGGCGGCTATGTTTTTGGATGTTTTAGACGGTTTTGGGCGTGATTGGTTCATGTTCCAACCGAGCCTGGCTCAAATTTTTTAACCAGGCCCGTGCTGGCCAGGACGACCACATGCAGAGTCAATTTGATTGGTTACGCGTTCGCATGCAGCCTGGCTCATGATAGTGTTTGGTTGCCTGTATTATCCCTAGCCAGGCTTCTGCAGTGCAGCTTCCGAGTGTTTGGTAGTCGGGTTAAGGCATGTAGCCAGGTTCTGCTAGTGCATCAACACGCCCTTAGCCAGGCTTAGGGAGAACGAGGAGGCCGAGCGTTTCTGTGGAGCCAGGCTTGGCTAGCTGCCGCGACGTCGTTCGCTCACCTCCTCATCTCCTCTTCCACCACTCTGCGTTGTTGCGCGACCACCACTGGCGAGTGCTTCTTCCACGGTCGGTCACCACGAGTTAGCGGCGCAACCACCGCACCCGATCTATACTAAGCACCAAGCGAGCAATGCCAGCCACCATGCGAGCTTCGCCGGCCCCGCGTGAGCTCCACCGCAGCTCTAGGGTGGCTCACTTGGGCAGCGGCAGGACACCGGCTCCTGAATCGTGCCCTCCGTCGCTAAATCGTGCCTCCCTGCCGCCGTATCTAGCTTCCCTGCCTTCGAAACAGCGTCTGCACCATGGATGAGAGAGCTCGTGGCCATGGATGAGAGCTCGGCCTTCGCGCCTTCTGCTCTCCTCTTCCATTGCCTGCTCTAGCGCCTTTTACTCGTGGTGATGTATCGGCCTTGTACTCACGAAAAGTCGCACGAGTGAGCGGCGGGTTACAGGACACCGACAAGCATGAGCGTATTTTTCATTCAAAGTCGTTAAAACGCTCAAATAAATTTAATAACCTATTCATACCTAAGGGTATTTTTGACTTTTCACACTATAGTTTAACACCATTAGAGTCAAATCTGATGGAAGTGGTGTGAAGGGTAAAAGAATTTAGAGCAAGGACATAGGTGAGAGTTTAAATTTTCTAGTAGTTTGTACATAATTGCCATTTTTTAATGCCACACTAGTAAAAACCTCTATCTTCTTCCCATTACAAGTGGCATTGGGTAATTTTCTTCAAGTTGTCTATTTCAAAGGCCAGTGAAAACAGGTTTCTTCCTCCTCCGCACCTCCCCCGTCACCCCCAGTTGGCTGCTTGAACCGGTATCCATGCGTGTTCGTAGCTTCGTATACTAAATTTCTTTCGCCCATTCCGCGGTGTTGTGCTGCTGTGCTAGAGCCTATCTCTGATCTCCATCCGTTCACGGATTGGTTCTCCGTGCATCAATGAAGGATTAGCCTGCCCAAAACGAAACACCCTGTGGCCTGTGGGCATTGGGGTTTAAGCTTAAAAAACCAAGCAGAGATATGGTGGCCGCAGCAGAAAACTAACTGCCTACTCCTTGTTTCCTTACTTCGCTATCGCCCCACCCCCCACCCCAGTTTGCACAAAATGGTGCATATGTATTGAGTTAACACAACAATAATATTAGTCAGTAATGCACAAATGATTTTGCCATTGCACTATTGCAATTGGCTCTTGATTTCTCGCTTTTCTATCCAAATCTCTTCGGTGTGATTTTTCCAAATCTTTATCTACAACTAATTAAAAATAAATTGAGAAATTTTACAATGGTTGGAAAAAATATGAACTATCCATTGAGTGAGATCAGATAGTGAAAAAATAGAAGGTACTGAACTTGAGGTACCAAATAGATGGGGATAATACCAAATCGGGTGGTACCAAGTACCAAAATATGTGAGACAATACCTATTTTTTATTTTACATTTTATTTTTTTTAAAAAGGTAAATTGGTCATTTAGTACTGTCGTAACTGCAGAAATGGGACAACTGCTGAATGAGATACGTGTACCTATATTTGAAAACATTTCTTCTTTAATTTTCAAAGGGAAATAGCGTATATGATGTCATCACGACGCAATCATGCATGAGTCATGGCTCAAGAGAATTAGCACGGTGCACGCCTCAGGCCGACTTTAAGCACGCCACATGGCTTCACACCCTTCGCACGAGGAGGCCCGTGATGAAGGAGCGGCGGTCGGAGTGCTTGGTCCTGGTCGAACAAACAGCACCCAACACCTCGACGAGCTGGTCCCACTTCATCTCGGCCTCCGGCGTCGCCGACTGTGGTCGCGGCATGGTCGCCGACGGCAGCCTGGCCATGCCGTTGTCGAGCAGGCCATCTAGCTTCCCGTGCTCGAACGATAGGATCTTGAACGTGGTCCTCAGAAGTCAGAACGGCCGCACACTTGCCGTCTTGAGCCTCGCTGTGGCGTAGTCCGCCGCGGCACGATCGCCGCCAACCACGCCATCTGTCGTGTTGCGCGTCGCCAGCAAGGTCCCCTTCGGGGCCGCGTGCCCCACATCAGGGGTTATTGTTTAGAAACGCACAACCTCAATTACTAAAAGGCCGTCTACAATGTATTTTTTAATTAATTACTTTTTAAAAATGAAAATGATGTAAGTACCTGGAGGTACCACGGTATTTATTTCAACCATTGTAAAAGATCTCAAATAAATTAGTATTTAGATCCAGAAAAGATATGAGGTGCCACATTGGATGATATATGCAAACATCCCCGAAGAGTGGTAAATGTCCAGCCCTACCGGTAGGATGAACGGAGCCCGTCGTGAAATTTTCTTTTCACCACACGGTGAAACAGCATTGCCGCTACACGGAATTCGCTGCCCCGCCATATGCCACTCCTGGGACAATTTTTCTCTCGCACCCAGCACCATGCCACTTCAGTTTCCCGCTGGCCCCGTCCGTCGCTACACCCTTCAGATTTTCCTTCTATGTTATATTTTTTCTTTTCATCAAATTTTACTTCCTCCGTGCTAAATTATAAAACGTTTAACTTCTTTACTATATATTTGATCACTCATCTTATTTAAAAAATTATATAAATATAGTTAAATTTAAGTTATTTTTTAAAAACTTTTATTGATAAAGTGAGCCACAACAAAAAAAACTGATATTTTGCAAAACTTTTTAAATAAAACGAATAGCAAAACTTGATGTTAAAATCAAACATCTTATAAATTAAGACGAACGGAAACTACCGTATAAGGCACAACTGCACCACGTTCACATCACTAAGAATTTCGTTTCTTAGTCATGCCATCGATTAAGAAAGATGTGAGCAACGGATATTTTTGTTGTGACTAAATACTGAAGGAAATAAATTGTTGCCTAAAACTGTATTCTGGCGCCGCCTCTTATTACTGTATAAACTATTGTTTGCATTTCATATTAAATTAAATTGTTCATGCTTCGTAAAAACTCATGTAATATTGATGATTACCTACAGACCGAATGTTGTGAACCCCACGTTCAACGCATTATTTTTAATACTACAACACGCATCAAACTCAAATTATTGTGGAAACATAAATTTTTTTTCCTGTTGCAACACATGATTATATTAGGAGCTAATGGTTACAAGAGTCATTAGAGCATCTCCAACAACTTGGTACTCCTACTTGCTATTCTTATTTTCTTGGTAAAATTATAAAAAAATCCTCTCCAACAACTCCTCATTTATCTCAAGTTGCTATTCTTTCCTCCTTACACGCGGATATATCCTTGTGCAGTCTCGACTTGCCATAGAGCTTTTAGAAGAGGTGGAAGGGTGAAAAAAATAATTTTGTTTCTGCCTGGGGTTCCCGATGTAAGTTTTTAAGAGGTGGAAAGATATAAACATAATTTTATTTATCTCGGGGTTCCTGATGTAAGTTTGATCTGTGTTTGGCAAGTGAATTATACCAAACTATTGGAGAGGGACTCTTTTTTCACTTGCCATATATTTTAGAGAGTTGTCAAATTACAATTTGCCAAGTAAATTTTGGCAAACTCTTGTAAATGCTCCTTAGGTTATTTCAAGAGTAGTGAGTTCGTCAATCTCGAGGATTACCAATAATCTTTAAAGATGTTCATGTAGAGTTTATGTGCGTATATTCATATAGATAAGTGTGTGTGTGGTGTGACTGTGTTGTGCTGCGTAATTAAGAAAAGCCCTAAGCGTGGGATTTGGTTGGCTACAAAAAAAAATTGTAATGCCAAAGATTTAGCAAATACTAAAGATTTACCAAGCTAAAATTTAAAGAAAAAATTTATTAAAATTTTGGCAAGCTAAATATAAGTTGACAAATTTTGTTAGCCACTTAAATACTAGTTAAAAGCTATTGTTTACTAAATTTTTAATATAACAAATTTTAGTAGCCAACCGACTCAGATTTCATCCGTTTTTTTCTCCGTAATTTAGTAAAGATTCAACCAGTGATAAATCCTGATGCATAGGCTGGCCCGCAGCCCGCTCGAAGGAGGAGCCCGACGTGCTGCACCCGTATTTCTAGTTAACTAGCAGGAACCCGCGCGTTGCCGCAGGCGCAACCCATGAAGTTGAAAAGAAAAACTCGTATTACAGAATTGACAATGGGCCAAACATGATTTCAATAACAATATGTCGATGTCTTCTAAAGTTTAAATATATAAAGAGCAAGAGTGCGCACTATACACAGTGAAATGGTCCTGATAGGAGAAATTATAAAGTAAGCTAAATGCTTACTGAGAAAAGCACTGCATGATTTGCTATCATATGTATAGATCGTTTGATGTATCGAATGCTACACAAAAACATCCATGTGGCTCCAGTTTTTTCATGTCATTTTGCACACAGAAAGGGACAAACAAAACACTAAGATCTGGGGATAAACAATAATCCAAAATTCTTGCCTCTACTTTTGATCTTTCATTTTTGCAGTACTGAAATTCACTTGTAGTCTGATCCGTAGCATTCGGTCGAAATCCTTCATGTATGAATAGACAATAAGATTTACTATGTCTGCATATGTAGCTAGAAAATGTGGAATATAAGAAAAGATAATCACTAAGGATAAGGATAACATGTTTGTAGTAAAAAAAACGAAGCGAATAAAAGAGAAGCATAGACCCACTACAATAGAGGCAGAACATTCCATCCACCTAGGCGGCAAGCTTTAAAGGTCATACAACACCTGGTAGGCGAACTAAGCCCATATAGAATCTATATTTATGTTTAAGAAATGATATTCGGTATGGATTTAATTCTACAGTATAAAGGGGTGTATGGCATGAAATTACAGTCACATGAAGTGTCCAGGCATAGGCACTGGTTGGGATAAGGAAATCTACAAAGGAACCTAAACAGGTTGTATTTGGCGTGGGTTCATTGTTACAGTTATTTGGGAAATGAGTCCCAAGGAGTGTGAACTGACTGAAAATATAATCAGTTGGGAACTAAAACAGTAAGTTACCAAAGAAACGAAATAATACGGTATGTAGAAAGATTTACCTGCATTGACTAAAATGGCAATCATATAGTTCCTTTTTGTTTACGTCATTCAAACTGGAATGTGTTATTTTTGTTAGCATCTTTGTTATCATTTCCTGGTGTTTTACATTAGGCCATCAATATCAGTTTGAACCTGCACACATTTGTAAACTGGATTCAGAAAAATTAATCTTAGGAATTGGGAGCTTAAATGTTAAGTCTACAAAGCAAATGCCTTAACAGGGAAATGATCCCCAAGCAGGAGGAGGCTGCAAAGGTGATCGTAGAAACGAAAGGGAAGCAAATTCACCTAAAAAGTTAACTGTCAATGCGAGCAAACATATATGATAGGAAAATATGATCAGGTAGTCGAAGCTGGGTGTTGACACGAAACGTGATGCGTACCGTGCCTCACACACACAAGCCGGAAAGCTTGGCTTCAATCGGTGCCCTGACGGTTTGGAGATCCGGAGCGTGCCGGTCGGTTTGATCTGAACCGACAAGGGACAAAAGATTGTTAAATACAAAATCGAACGTCTTGGGATAAGACCGCATAGTTCGCATATACGGCCCCCGAAGCCACTTACGGCGACATACGACTATAGAAGGCATGCGCCAATCATGCATATGATTCATTCGGCTAGTATGAAGACAAAAAGCGTAAAGCATTGATTACCGAACGCGCATGCATGAGAAGACATGTTCGAACAAGTGAAAATTGACTACAAGTTAAAGCATAACCAAGCTCGGCAATTCAACCGACTTCGGGGTCCATGAAGAAGGAACATACAAGCTATCACGAGTAAACCAATCAAGAACTTGTATCTGCCGCACGCGATACCTAATCCTATCAAAGTCTAAACGTTTCTAACGTGCAAGAACCCGCAACATGTAACAATCTAGATTGATCTATTTCGGCTACATAAGCATGAGATTTATTTATCATAGTAATAAAAGAGTAAGAACGTTAGAAGGTAAATAGATCTATAAAAGTAAAGAGCCGAAACTAACCCATCTAGATTGGAAAAAAAAGTGTTACAAATATATATAAAAACATTAAACGCATGCAACACGTGATAACTTAATGAATCTATTAGATCTTGCCAAGTCTAATAGAGCCGATAACTATCTTACTTCGCTGAGCTATCAAGCAGACGCCTGCCGCACGGCTATCTAGTCGAGATAAACGAAGCATAAGCAAAGACTTCTTGATCAATATCTAAATCCACCGCATGATACTAGACATGATGGCAAGGTTGCCGGTACTTACGGAGGTCGACGGATCGATGGCTCTTCTCGAAGAACTCGACGACACGACAAAGGACTCGAAAACTTGGCACGGGGCCGGTTGTACTGATTTGATTGTGAATATCCCCTTTACAATGGTCAAGGGTTTATATTTATACCCTGGACATAACATGAATCCTACGAGATTACGATTACACAATGTATTAAAGGTAACTCAACAAACATGGCGATCCTTTAGCTATGGTCTTCCCCGGAGTCCTTGATCGTTACGCTTCTCGCTTTCTATTCGGCTTCTCACTTGCCACCTTTTACTTCCCGAATGGAGCAACCGCCTTCAAGGATAGCCGACCGCATGAGTGCTTGCCGAATCGCCCAGAGTCAGCCGACCGCAGGGACACTTGCCGAATTGTCCAGAGTCAGCCGAATGGAGGCTTGCCGAATGCTCCTGAACACTTGCTTCTCGCGAGCCTGCCATGTACTGGCCCACCTGTCATATTCTCGGCCTTTACCAAAATCCAGTGTTAACACTGGGTAAGCAGTCCCAAATTGCAATAAGGTGTGATAGGCTATCTCAAGTGGTAGCATTATTAATCTGACCATACATACAAAATAAAACTGTAGTGATGTACCTTGTCGGCATCAAGAGGAAGCTGAGACTGCAATAGCACCATTAAAGAAGCTGTTCATTTTGCTATCGTCCTGAGGTCAAGATTAACTAAGCAGATGAATGGACCTGTTAATAAGGTGAAGCATCAGTCAAAAAGCACAGCAGTGAAAAATCCAATTAAACAACCATGTTGACATGTGAGTACATAGGAAGGAAATGAGTGCGCAAAAACATTGAATAGGTACAAAAATGAACCTGCGGTGGAGTTCCAAATTTCAACTTTTTTCACTCTCTCTCTATCACATCAATTTCTACCCATATATATAGAGCATTAAATGTTAGTAAAAAAAATAACTAATTGCACAGTTTGGTTGTAAATCACGAGACGAATCTTTTGAGCCTAGTTGGACCACGATTGGACAATATTTACTAAATACAAACGAAACGCTACAGTTACAACTTTTTTCAAAAGTTGCAAACCGAGCATGGCCTTAAATAAGATAAATCCTGTAGAAAGGTTGAGCATAGGTGAGTACATTGCAACTATGCTGGTAACATATATACTCTTGTAAATTCGATGAAGCACACGCGTAGACCTTGTGAACCTGAAACTCCAATCTTTATCTTCTCATAATTGTTGGTTCTCGTTCTCGTAATTCAGAGGATTGGAGCTGATGGGGCCAAAATAAGGCAAACAAATCATGGATTCATCAACCTCTCTCTGCAGACACAAATCAGAATAAAAACCAATGGGGAACAACGAAGCAGCCATGGCGAATCGAAATCGTAGAGAGGAAGGAGACGTGCAGGCTTACGGAGCGGTATCTGCCGTGGCGGCCGTGCGCGTGGCTGCGGGTGTCATCTTCCTCATCGTCGTTGGTGTGGTCATCCATCTCTTGGTGGCGATAGGTGGGAGGGACTGTGGCCGGTGGCCGTCGTCGTCATCGACGATGTCGCCGGCGTCATCCGCATCGGGCGAGAGGATCTGTTGGAGTTGGCTGCCGTTGTTGGAGCTGCTGCGCAGGCACGCGAGGAGAAGGGTGCAGGGCGACGCCCAGGCACGCACAGCGAGGAGGCGTTCGAGGCGGCGCACGGGGAAGCGAGGAGCGCGCAGGGGAGCACGGGAAAGCGGCGCTGTGTCGTGAGGCAGGTAGGGAGGTGGGGGGGGGGTGGTGGGCTAGGGGCTGCGCCGCACACCTGTGGCGCCGACGGGCGGCCGCGACCGCCGTGGTTGGGAGCAGCGGAGCAGCGTAGGCGGGTAGAGTGCGGGAGGGGAAACTTCGGGATTGGGAGGACGGAAGCCGGAAAAGATTAAGGTCGAAGGGCGTGGAAGGTTTCTGAGATGCGGCTCACTGCCGTTGATGCAGAATCAGATGGCCAAGCAAAACCGGTGACGTGGCTAACTGAGCGATAAGCAAATCCAAAGGCTAAAAAGGTAAATTTGGACCACGTCAAATCCCTGCTCGGCGAAATGATCCGTTGAGATGCAATTCGTGGGGTCGGTCCATCAACAAGTGCCTGTCGGGCGGTCGGCCACACCGTGGTTCTACATTCGAGGAAAGGCTGGCGCGCACCGCATGCGCTGTCTAGTGTCAGTCCTCCGATAGGACCGATACACGGAGGACGTAATAAAATATCATACTCACCCCGTGCCTAAATAAATGTTTACCGTGAGATGTATGTTATAAATTTGATTTAATTTATAAAAAATATATATAATATTTATATCTCTAAGTAATTTTATTAAAAAACTAGATCTAAAGATCTTTTCAATGATACTAATTATGATATTAATTGATGATATTATTATTTATTAAATTATTGATATTTATTTTTCGGAAGCGAAACAACACTTATTTAAAGACAGAGGGAATAGACTAATTAACGAGCTAAAACCATTAAACCTAATTAATTTATCATTAATAAATATTTAATATAGTACCACATGTCAAATCATGAATTAGTTAATCTATAGTATCTCGTAAAATAGTATTAGTTTTATATTTAATATCTCTAATTAAAATATAAAGATTTAATGTGACGGAACAAAACTTTTACCTATACATAATTGGCTGGGCCTGAGACTCGTGTGCGCTGTGTACTGTTTACACACGAGATCCTTTTCACATCGAATATTAGGATATTATTTTTCAAAAAATGGAAAACAAGATAATTATAAAACTAGGTACACAAACGAAGATTAATTCACAATACAAATTTATTGATGCTAATTAATTCATATGGATTGTTTAGATTTAATAAATTTGTCTCACCAATTAGAGTCTAGTTAGCTTTATAATTAGGCCTTGTTCGGGTTAAGTAAATGTTAGAAAAAGTTACAACTGTAGCATTTCATTTGTATTTAGCAAATATTGTCCAGTCGTGGCCCAACTAGGCTCAAAATATTCGTCTCGTGATTTACAACAAAAATATGTAATTAGTTATCTTTTTACTAACATTTAATGCTCCATATATACGGGTAGAAATTGATGTGATGGAGAGAGAGTGAAAAAACTTACAACTTTTATTGAAAGTTGCAAGGAACTAAACAAGGCCTTAATCTATAACTAATACTCCTATGTAAATATTCGATTTGATCGGGACAACTTTTGGTGCCATCTCTGCCCGTGAGTCTGACCCAACAAAGCAGGATGCAGCAGCACCTCCATAGGGCTCTCAGTACTGAGTTACAGTACGACCCAACTTTTGGTGCCATCACTGTGAGTCCGTGACCCAAGAAAGCAGGGTCCAGCGCGCCACGCTCCTCTTCACAGTGAATTGCCGTCTCCAAAGCCGAGAGAGGCCTGTCTCTCGTTGCCTCTAGGGCTACAGTGCGAGAGAGGCGAAAAGGGGGCGATCCCGTCCTCCCGCCGGCGAGGTCGCCGGTTCCCTCCGCCTCCAGCGGCCCTCGGGGCCTCGGATGCGTGGGGAATCGGAGGCTCTTCGTCCGGCGGTGTAGAATAGGTCCTAGGGTGTCTAGGTCAAAGTGTCCGGCGACGGCGTCGAGGCGGCGGCGACGACGACGCCATGGAATAAGGTACCCAGCTCTTTCCCGTCTCGCCAGCGTTCTTCTCCGGCGCCGTCGAGGAGTTTGGGGTTATAGGAGTCCGTGTGCGTGGCCTTCTCGGCGTCTTGGTAAGGCGATGGAGGCGGCGGCGCGTGTCAAAGTTCGTCAGCACCTCCGGTGGATCGGGTTTCCCAGTCAAGCGGAGGCTATGGCGACGTATCTAGGTTCAGGTAGGGAGATGGCTGTGGGAGTGATGGTTTGCAGGCAAGCGGATCGAGCTCGGTTCGGCGGGTGTCGCCGGAGAGCTTCGATTCGGGTCCGATGGAGCTCGGGGTGTGGACCTGACCAATGGATGTTCACCAAAACCTTCGGCTCTTTCGAGCGATTGGGCATCTACGGCGGTCCACACCAAAGCCGCTACGCGGTGGAGCTTCCATCGGCCATGGATTCGACGGCGGAGACTGGAATCGGCGTCCGGCGACGGCGTTCTCTGGATGTTTCCGTGGGAAGGAGGTCCAAGGACCTGTTTGTAATTTCAGTTTTTCTTAAGGTCCTTTTACTAAGTAGGTCTGGACAGCTGTCCTCCGTACCTTTCTACGTGTACCCATCTTTGTACTGTACTGTTATCTGTATTAATACAGGTATACTTTCAAAAAAAAAAGAAAAGAAAGCAGGGTCCAGCAGCGAGCATCTTTTGTGTGGTCAGGGTTGAGGAGGTAGATAGATTGTGACTTCCTTGCTTCGGCTAAAAAAAGTACAACAACTTGTAAGATTAAACATTTTTTTTACTCTAAAAGATCATGTAAGTTCGATATTCTTTCTATCTTTAAAAGAAGTAATTTCTAGAAATTATATTAGTTAAACTTTTTAAATTTAATTAATTTTATAGAAAAAAAGTAACAATATTTATAATATAAATTAAGTATATTATAAATATATATATTTTATGGTAAATATACTAATTTGATAATATAAATTTTAATGTTTTTTTAGAAATTTTCCTAGGAACAGAGTGAGTATGCTCTTGCTCTAAACAAGGATGAGTTTTTTCCTTGAGACAGAGGTTTGTACTCCCTCCGTTTACAAATAACTTATTTTTTTTTATTTTTAATAATTGTATTTGACCATTCATATTATTCAAATTTTTTATATAAATGTCATGTATCTTGTTATGACTTATATTAGTATTAGAGATACTTTAATAACGATTTACTTATTTATAATATATATAAAATTTTTAAATAAAAGCGAATGGTCAAACGTAGTTGTTGAAAGTTAAAGAAGGTAAGTTATTTGTGAATGGAGGGTGCAGTAATTTTCGGGTGGACGAGATTAGAGAAACATGTCGAAAATAACCCCAGGATCTGAGGTGTTGATGCGCTTTCTGTTCGAGGGCCCCGCCGGGATTGGCTGTTTGCAAGCAGGCAAGCAGTAAACTTTTGGTGCCATCTTTGCCCGTGAGTCCGTGACCCACCCAAGCAGGGTCCGCAGTGAGTAAGCCTGGATGAAAAACTCGAAGCTCGTTAGCTCGCTCGGCTCGCGGCCAGCTCGGCTCGGCTCGGCTCGGCTCGGCTCGTTATCCTAACGAGTCGAGCCGAGCCAGAAACTTTAGCTCGTTAGGATAACGAGCCGAGCCGAGCTAGCTCGCGAGCTGCTCACGAGCCTAACGAGCTGCACATAGATGAATTAACGAGCCTAACGAGCTGCTCACGAGCCTTCGCGAGCCTAACGAGCTATGCATGGATGAATTAACGAGCCTAACAAGCTACTCACGAGTCTAACGAGCCAAACAAACTGTGCTTGGATGAACTAACGAGCCTAACGAGCTACTCACGAGCCTAACGAGCCAAATGATGAAATGAGCCGAGCTGAATGTAAGATATTCTTTATTTTATTTTTTTTTGTCCCTGGCTCACGAGCCAAACGAGCCGAGCCGAGCTTTTGGGCGAGCCGAGCCGAGCTAGCTTTTTAGCTCGTTAGTTATAACGAGCCAGCTCGAGCCAGCTCGTTATCCTAACGAGCCTTGCCGAGCCGAGCCGAGCCAGCTCGATATCCAGGCTTAGCAGTGAGCATCTCTCATGAGGTCGCAGTAATAAAGGATAGACCACATCCACTGGCCGCCTCCGCTTGTGCGTCTTGGTCTTGCTTCTCCAACTGAGCTCGTCCGCTGGATCCATCTGTCTCCAGCCCCGGCTGGCGGCCATCCCATGGTCCGCCGCTTGGTCTAAGCAGTGCTGCTGCCTTGTCAGGTTTCATCCTTTGATCTTGAGCTAGCCTATCTATTCAACCACCATACGTGTTCCACACTTCCAATTCATTGTGCTTCCAAATCAAACCTACCGCTACCAGGTTTATTGGCGTGCGGCCTTGGCTACATACTCTTTATTTATCATCAGTTATTAGTTCTAGGCAACTCATACGCTGGTCTGATTCATTATTATCCATAATGGTAACTGCAGCAGGAGGAGGACTGCAGGAGCTTTGAATGATCACGCAAGCTGCTGATGGGAGAGAGAACAAGCAGATCGAGTTGACCAAGCTACATTACGGTGATACGATTGTAGATAGAATCATAGAATGCTCATCTTTTGTTCGTGGGATTTTTTTTTTATTACGTCTCCATCAAGTAGCTTACGATCCAAGGGTCTTTGTAACAGCACAGAAGCAAGAATAGCAAGGACATCGAGTTACGAAACAAGCAAAGTATGATGAAACCAGAGGATGTGACATTTCAGCTGTTAAGTCAAATTACAGATGATTTCTCCGATGAAAGGATACTTGGTAGAGGAGCATTTGGGGTGGTTTACAAGGTAAAAAATTTATCGTGCAGGATTTTAAGGTGACAAATGGTATTAAGAAGTTCGGTCAACCACTAAGCAGCATCTTGGTCGAACTTCTTAACAACACTTAACAAGCAAAACACAAAACCAGGAGTTTACATTTTTCGTTCTTTTTCTTTAACAGGGAGTACTGATAACATTCTTCTCTTTAACTGGTTGTACTAATAACATTCTTTTCTTTAACAGGGAGTTACTGAAACCAAAGAGGTTGTTGCTGTGAAGAAGATTAGTGTTCCTTCTCACAATCCAGATCTTGGTTTCCGGTCATTCCGAAATGAGTTTCATAAACTCCTTATGCTTAAGCATCGAAATGTTGTACAGATTTTTGGCTATTGCCATGAAACAGAAAAAAAATCTCAGTACCTCAACGGAAGGGAAGGAATTATTGAAGAGATACATATTGCACTCTGCCTTGAATATTTGCCCAAAGGGAGCCTTCAAAAGCATCTTTCTGGTATGCAGCTGCACCATCTTTGGTATGTCATGAATGGAAATTGTCATTGTATATATGTATTTTGATTACTGATTCATTTGTTTAATGTGGCAGATGATTTTTGTGGGGTTGACTGGCATACACGATACAAAATTATTAAAGGGATTTGTGATGGTCTAAAATATATTCATGAGGAATTGGAACAACCTATTTACCACTTGGACCTAAAACCTGGTAACATACTATTAGATGAGAACATGGTGCCAAAGATTGCAGATTTTGGTTTGTCCAAGATTTTTAATGAAGAACTAACACGGACCACAAAAAGCCCCCTAGGAACTCCGTTAAGTTGAATACCTCATCTGGACATGTCCCTTTTGTTATTCTCCAAAATGCGCAGATATTAAATTAGTTGTATTTGATCCAATATAGTGGGTACCAGCCACCAGAATACATCGACAGAGGTGAAATTTCCAAAAAGTTCGACATATTCAGTTTGGGTGTCATGATGATAGAGATAGTGTCAGGACCTAAGGGCCGCTCGAAACATGCAGACATGCCTAAGGACGAGTTTATTGATTTTGTGAGACATGATATTTCTCTTAAAGAAGATCATATTTTATTAATCTACTAATGCCGTGTCACATTTACATTTGGATAGTATCAGCTATGATTAACGGTTTGCCTTTTTTTAGGTAAAAAAAATCTGGAGAAACAATTTACCAGAAACATGGGGTCGTTCCTTTGAATGCCTCCAGATAGAGACATGCACTCGGATAGCATTGACCTGCATGGAAGAGGTTAGCCAGAAAAGGCCCAATATGGTGCAGATCATCCAAGAGTTGGAAAAGACAGAGATTGGCATTGGCCAGGTAATCAAAATGTACTTAGTTCTGAGTGAAAGTAAAGCCGTAGTGTTAATCTCCTTCCCTTCTACTATATTTAGATGGCTTGTTGCTTAGTCCGTAGCCTAGCGCATGGCTGGCGGAGTCCTTCCCGTCCAGCCTCTCTCCCTTGCATGTGCCTGCACTCCACATACTCCCTGGTCGTGATTATATAAACCAGGTAGAGTATAGACAGTGTGCACTATATATTTTCAATCCTGTTCTTGAGTTGAATACAAGCCAAGCATGTTTGCGCTATCATGGTATCTCAGACCGTCACGATCCCGTGACCTCTTGCTTCCGCTCCACCTCCCTTGTGCCGCGTTGCATGCTGCCATGCCACCTGGTGACCCTGCTCCGCCCGCTCCCGCCAGCGCTGATGCACAGCAGCGCGCCGAGGCCGCGGCCTCCCAGCTAGGAGAAGGCCCGCCAGGAACTCGTTGATGTCGCCGATGCAGCTGAAGGGCCGCCGCTGCTCTCAGGATCGTGTCCGTGCCACCCAGGACACCCTCGCCAAGGAGCGCCGGGACGCCACCGATCTCGAGTCGAGCGCACAGCGGCCGCTGCCGCGATGTGGCCTTCCCAAATCCCAAAGGTCCCTGGTGGCGCCCATCCATGACGATGTCAGCATCGCCGACGACCCCGACAACAAGGCCGCCACCATCGCCAATCGATCTCCACGCGCGGGCAGCAGGCGTCCAGAACATCCGTGCCCTTGTACCCGTGGTTCTGTAACCCCTCTCCTCCCACTACAACCGCTGGCATGACCTCGTCCTCCTCACCCTCTAATGGTACACCCTCGCCAACCACGTCCTCTGCGACGCCACCTTCCCCATCGTGCCATCCTGGCGGTGCATGGACGCCGTCGTCCTGTCGTGGGTACTGGGCACACTTTCCCCCAAGCTGCAGGAGTCCGCCCACAGCCACAATGGCACGGCACGCCACGCCCGGTTCGATGTCGAGCGGCCGAGGAGCAAAATTTCTTGGCAACTGCGAAGCTCGCGCCCGCCCTTCTGCTCGACGCCGAATTACATGTCTTCATGCAGGGCGACCTCTCCATCTAAGACTACTGTCGCAAGGTGAAGGGGATATGGCTGACGCTCTCGGCGACCTTGGCGAGGTCATCCGCGACCGCACCGGCCTCGTCCTCAATGTGGTGCGCGGCCTCAACGAGAAATTTGCCCACATGGAGGCCCACTTCATGCGCTCCAAGCCGTTCCCCTCCTTCGCTGAGGTCCACAACGACCTCATTCACGAGGAGATTGACTCCAGCATGCCCACGCCACCTCCGGCAACCGCCCTCGTCGCTGCTCCGGTGTGACCTTCCGACGATTTTGCTTCCCCCGGCTCCATGGAGGCGCCCCATGGTGCCCGCTCCACGGAGCCCTCTGGAATCACTAGAGGTGGCTCTGTTGGTGGGGGTCGATGACGCCATCGTGGCAACAGCGGCGGCGGTGGCAAGGGCACGGCGCCATGGCCTTAGATCTAGAACTAGTGGACTGGGCAAATCACCATGCATGTGGCCCGGTCCACCGCAGCATGGTGGTCAGGCGTCGTGTCCGCCCGCGCCCAAGGCCGCACACCAACAGGCCCTGCTGGCTACCCCGGCCAACTACGCACCTCCGCCGGCCAACTTCACCATGCCTCCACCAGCCAACTTCGCCCCTGGGCCATTCCTGTTGATGCCGTTCGGGTAGGCCCGGCCACAGCATGGGCCACCTCCACCGGCCACCCTGATGTCTGCTGCATCGGCTCTCCCAAACTCACCATGGACACCGTGGTCCGGCTCTTGGGATCAGCCGTCCCTCGCCAGCAACTTCAACACCATGACCCTCACTCCTCCTGCCTCCTGGTGCAACTGATTGGGTCATGGACTCTGCCGCCTCTAGCCATATGACTCCTAACAGTATAAGTAGATCAATATGCAGTAATGGAAAAGGAAAAGGAGAAATAGGAAGATAAGAACTATGGATGGGAACTGTTGATAGTTAGAGAGACAAGATGTAATTACGTGAGATGGATAAATACTGGAGGTGAGAGATTTTTCTTTGGGTCCAAACAAATTTATAAAATAAAACTTTTGAAACTTCCTTTTGATAAATAGAATAAAATATTTTGGAGGCTTAACCGACACTTTAATAAAATATTTTCCACACAACAAAATTCCTGCAAGCGGCATGAATGCAACAAGATAAAATTCTATGTCAAGTTAAGTTTAATTTATAAATTATTTTTTTCCTCCAACTATTATTTGGTCTTAAATCTATTTTAAATTCTAATAAATTTTAAGAGTTTGTGAAATTCAAAATTTAGGGTGTTACACCTACTTAGAAAGAAATTGGCGAAGAGAGCCTAAAAGTTATTCTCTAGCATAGTCAACACAAAGAACATGAATAGGAGCATCAAATTGAGTACAATCATTTGGGCAAAAGTCTGATAGGTAGATAACACTTCATTACGATGTTTCAAGAAGCACACCCATGTGAAGCGAGAGAAACCATCAATGAATATGATAGTATTGATGACCTCCTCTCAAAATGAAGGGTGCAGGATCTCATACATCAGAATGAACAAGGTCAAAAGTCATTGTGACACTGACCCACTAGAGGGATGTGGAAGCTAGAGCTGTTTGCCAAGCTTACAGCCCGGACACTGATCTAATGAAACATCACCAGAGACACACTACTACATAAAGTATTTTTAGGGGCGGCTCAAGATCATTTGTAGGGGCGGTTTTTATAACCGCTCTTACCCAATCGTTTCTACAAATCAACGATTTGTAGGGGCGGTTTTCTAGCCGCCCTTACAAATGGATTTGTAGGGGCAGTTCAATATCCAACCGCCCCTACAAATAAATTTCCGATTTCACAAAATCGAGAAAAAAATCACGAAAAAAAAGGCAAAAAACCAGAAAAAAAATTTCACACGGGGAAGGCCCCTTACTGGCCCATCTCAGGTCACCACATTTTTTTTTCACGATTTTTGCACACTTTACTTTGCCCCCCCACCCAATCGTTTCTACAAATCAACGATTTGTAGGGGCGGTTTTCTAGCCGCCCTTACAAATGGATTTGTAGGGGCGGTTCAATATCCAACCGCCCCTACAAATAAATTTCCAAATTTCACAAAATCGAGAAAAAAATCACGAAAAAAGGCAAAAAAACCAGAAAAAAATTTTCACCTGGGGAAGGCCCCTACTGGCCCATCTCAGGTCACCACATTTTTTTTCACGATTTTTGCACACTTTGCGTCCCCCGGTATTTGAGCCTCCGACCTTGCGTTCGCGCGTTACCTCCTCTACCACTTCACCCATTTGTCACTTGTGTCTAAGTCTGGTTCGGGTCTAATCATATGATAACAAACTGAGTTCAAGTTGAACGTTTGAGGCTCTAAATGAATTCAAATTAAAAAGTTGTCAACTACAAAATTTCATAACTTTTTGAGACCTACAACTTTTATGTTGGTCAATTTTTCATCCGAGGTCATTTGAAAAAAGTCAAATTTCAAATTTGAAAAAGTCAACATAATTTTCTTTGACAAGATGAATTCAAATCAAAATGGTGTCAACTACAAAGTGATTTGTAGGGACGGCTCATTTTCGAACCATTTGTAAGGGCTGCTCAATATAGAACCGCTCCTACAAAGAAAGGGATGCGTTCCTACAAATCGTTTTCTACGTAGTGACATTTTCCCAAAAGACTATGACAAACTAAAGTGGATAATGGGGAACCACATAAGTGTCCCAATCGATGATGCCACTGAGCAAACGAGGAAGAAGTCGATGTAGGAGAGCAGCGCTCACAAGACTAGCAAAGCTAGTAAAAGGAAGGTGAAGCTAGTCAAGCATCCAAAGACGCTAAGGATCACAATGGTAAAGGCCAGTACCAACCAAGAGACCCGTGCTGAGATCCTAGACACGGCAAGAGTTAGAATAAAAAATAACATGACAACCATGATCAGTGAGCTGGCCAGCAGAAATAAGTTGCATGGACAAATTAGGAACATAGGAAACACAAGAAACATGAAAAGAAGAGGATGAAAGCATGGCACAACCAACAATAACCAAAAAAAGGTGAGCCATTGGCAGTTTGAACCATGAGAGGATTATAAGAAGGGCAAATGGAAGAAAGACGAGAACGATCGGGCATCATATGAAAAGAAGCAACAAAGTCTAGAATCCATGGTAAGATACTTGAAGTCGATGGTGGTCCCTTGATTGAAGATTGAGAAGCAGCAGCAGATAGTGTGGGGATAGGAGTAACAGAACCAACGGCTCTAGTAGGTACAGACGTAGCAAGGCGATGAAGTAACGTGAGTATCACAAGTGACCACCGGGACCCTGTCAGGGACGCTCACCTTTGTGAGACTGAGCCTGCCTCTTCTTATAGTAGTACGCCTCAACCTGTGTCCATCTCTATCACAATTATCACAATGAGGTCCACCTGAGTTATGACCACTGAAGAGGACCCCTTTGGAGCAGAACCAAGAAATCTAGAGGATGCAAATCAAGCAGCTACAACTAAGGAAGTGGTTGGCTGAAGTAGATTAGCAGAACGAAGACGAGTTTCCTCATTACGGACAACAGCAAGAGCTTCCAATAGAGACACGCATGGCTCACGGCAAATGTTTTGGTGCCCCAGGCGATAGGTACCCATAGGTATGGACGGCGATGATTTTATGAGCAACGCCGCCGATGAGTAATAAGTGTCGTCGAGTTTTTAAGACTGGGTTCATTAGGCGCGGTAATTGTGCTGTTTTAAGAGGGCCCGCCCCCTAGGGATGTCCAATGATTGAAGTATATGGGTGTGTGTATCATTTTTGAGCAGAGGCCGCGGCGGCCGCCCGCGTTGTCGGTTCAAAATCGAAATACATAAGTATAGAATAGGAAGTTCATGAGGGCGCCTTAGCGAGTTCAGCACATTGCTACTACGCCCCCCCCCCCCCCCCCTAGACCCCTCCGCTTCCCATAACCCCTAACGTATCTGTCGATCAGCGGATGGGGACCGAAGGTCGCGAGGGTGTCGATGTGGTCTGCCGGGGAGATTCTACAGCAGATGCAGGGGATGGAACTGGGTTTCAGGGTAGACTCCCTCGGTATGTGGGCGAAGCAAGTAACGGAGTAAAGAGGTATACTCGCATCACATTGCTGATTTGATTCATTTTTTCGTTTGTGTTGGTCATGTCGGTTTTGGGTAGATGCGCCGTTGTATGGGATGGTCGTGCAGTAATCCTGAAGCAATCTGGTAATTTCATGTTTCTTTTTGGGCCGGGATAGTTTTGCTGCCGTGGAGCTGTTGACAGCCAGTGGATTTGGAGCCCCCGCGAGCCCTGGTATAGTTTTCATTAGCTGGATGAGCTGAACTGTATTTTAACTCTTGCGCCGGCAAACGTTTGCACCAGGAAACGCGCGAAATACGGCCCAGAATGCAGGATTAGGCCACTGGAGGAAACGGCTGTGATGCAGGCAATGTGATCCGCAGCCAATCGCCCGGGGGAGCCGGTGTTCACGCCGGTGCTTGGTATGGAGTTTAACTCAGTTAAAGAAGCCAAGGACTTCTACAACCTATACTCCTAGGAAATGGGCTTTGGTATTCGGCGTGGTCGCAACAGAAGCAATGATAACAATTACACGACGAGGCAAGATCTTGTGTGCTCATGTGAGGTAACTTTTGAAGTTTGTTATGGTGGGTTTTGTTATGGTGGTTTGTTCATCGATGCTTATGAACTGACAGTTCTTTCTCGTCATGGTAGCGATGCTCTCTGCTTCTTATGAGTGTGCAGGGTGTTTGCCCAAATATGAATGCTGCGACAATCAGGACAGGGTGCAAAGCAATGGTTAGGCTGCATCGGATTGGGGATCACGGATGGTTCATCAGTCATGTTGTCACTGCACACAATCATCCATGCTACGGTACATATGGACAGAACAAGCAGTGGCCATCGCACAGCGAGATTGATCCTGCAACAAAGGATTTTATTG
This sequence comes from Chrysopogon serrulatus, assembly GCA_015844335.1. Taxonomy (NCBI): domain Eukaryota; kingdom Viridiplantae; phylum Streptophyta; class Magnoliopsida; order Poales; family Poaceae; genus Chrysopogon; species Chrysopogon serrulatus. The sequence goes on along the minus strand of JADLZL010008335.1, from coordinate 222,162 downwards.
TGAAGCTACGTGAAAACAATGTGCCTATAGGGCGTGTGTGCAGTATCCTTGGTGTCAATGGATCGGATGCCTTGCCACCTGTCCGAAAAGAGGCGGTGCGGGCTTTATGTGCTAGGATTGCCCAAGATAATATTAAGGATGACATAGGGAAAACTATCAGTTTGCTTGAGAAGATGAAAAGGGACGATGCATCAATGGAAGTAAGCTTATGTGTCGATGATGAGGGCAAGATTAAATCGATGCTTTGGTGTACGGGCAAGAACAGGGCTGACTACGCTAAATTCGGTGATGTCGTGACCTTTGATACTACGTATCGGACGAACCTTTACAACATGCCATTTGGGTTATTCGTTGGGGTGAACAACCACTTCCAGTCCATTGTGTTTGGTGGTGTTCTTCTTGGATCCGAGAAGACTGAAGATTTTGAGTGGGCTTTCAAAAAGTTCAGCGACATCATGGGTGGCAAGGAACCAAGAACAATTCTAACAGGTATGCGTGGTTGTCTGCTTGAATAGAGGAATGGGTTCCCTTTTTTGGCGAGTGCTTTTAGTGTTTGTTATATTCATTCGTAGGTCGATGTAATTTTTTCTGGTTTCTATGATACAGACCAGTGCCAAGCTATGGCAGCCGCTATCAAGTCCACATATAGGCGGACTAATCATCGTTGGTGTCGATGGGACGTGCTTAGGAAGACGAAGCAAAAAGTTGGCCCCATCTATAGCAAGAAGAGCAACTTTAAGAAAGAATTTAATAAACTTGTCACTGAAGAAACAGTTATCCCAAGGTTTGAGAGGAAGTGGAGGCAATTAATGCGGAAGTACAATATTGAAAAAAACCAATTCAGAGAATATACAAGTTTAGATCAATGTGGGCGAAGCCGTACTTCATGGATATTTTCTGCGCTGGCATGACCAGCACACAGAGGAGCGAGAGTGCGAACCACACGCTAAAGCAATTCATCCAACGGGCTGCCCCTATGCATATGTTTGTTAGGAAGTTCAATGAATTTCAACTAGACAGGAAGGATCAAGAAGCAAAGGAGGTGCATTGTACAAAACAGGTAAGCTGCATGGTGGATGGATTGGAAGAAGGCTTCTACTCTGATGTATAAAGAGCAGTTTTTGTTCTTGATGCCCTTCATGTGGATGAGCCGTGTGTGTGATTCCTATTTTCAGTGCGTCATTATTTTTTTGCGTTTTCTATATTGATGCAGATGTGCCGAAAGAGACGGGTGGGTGTGCCAATTGAAAGACACTCAGAAGCCTTGTACACTCGGAAAATGTATGATATGTTTTACAAGGAACTGTACCTTGCTGGTGCGTACACGATAAAGAACAGGGGAACCGATGGCACGTACGAAGTTGGTCACGCGCTGTATGATGGCAAGCCCGAGCAAATTCTACACAAAGTGTGGTATGCCCCCGGTGATAAGATTACATGCCAGTGCAGATTATATGAGCATATGGGCATGTTGTGCAGGCACTCCCTCAAAGTAAGACATCCACCTTGTTTTTTTTTGCGTTGCAAGATTTTTAAGGTGTTTAGATCAGGGTTCTGATCATGGGCTTATGTTTTCGGTGCATTTGTTCTAATTTTCAGGTTCTAGTTCATCTGGACACGTTGGAGGTTCCCAAGAACAATATAAACCCACGGTGGCTCAAGTCCATGGATGATACTGAAGAAACGGTCGAAGGGTCGAGAACCTCCAAATTGGGAATGGCGTCTGCTGACTTCCTCAAGAAAAGGGCCCTCCTGGACTGGGCTATTCAGCTTGCATATGGAACACAAGAAATCAGTGAGGAAGCGTTTGCGCAAGCAATGGAGGCCATGGATTAAAATAAGCGAGCACCGGGTCGGCGGGGGGACCGCATGCGGCAAAAGCCACGCCACATGGTAGCTCGGTTGGAGCAGCGGTGTCAACATGTGGTTCGGCCGAGGGTCCGGTAGTTCGTATAAGCTGCCCGGATAGACCAACGAAGAAGGGGCGGCGCATCAATTCTAGCCTTGGTTCATGGAAGGAACAGCAGAAGAGGGAGAGACTACAGAGCACTGACGAGGAGAATCCGAAGAATGGCAAGACGCGCGCACTTGCCGATGTAATGGCAGCGGTAGGGGGCAGGGGTGAGTAACGTAGGTGTGTGCGTGGGGAGTCTGTGTGTGCGCATGTGGGTGTGGGGGTGTGGGTGTGTTCGGTGTGTGTGTGTGGGGGGGGTGGTGTTGCAAGTAGTTCCGTCGTGTCTAGTTTGAAGTCAGGCCGAACACGCGGACTTTTTGATGTGATAAGTGCAGGGCTTGCCGAGCACATGGCCTCATATGATAATCACGAGCGTGTAGGTTGGATTTGTGCGTGTGCATGAACTAGTCCATTGTGAGCAGCACCCGGTACAATTTTGACTCCCTTCTTTGCATTGTGTGTAGTGAAATTCATAGCTATACGAGGTGCATGGTCTCGTTAGGCACATTGTACTTTCGGGGCAACGGCGGGGAGCAATAGGCTCGCTAGATCCCGATGTTCACCGTTACGACAAAAGTCCGGAGGTTTTCACTTCTTGGATACATTTCGAGTCGGTCGGCTTAGTGCATTTGATAATCTTTGGATGAACTAGTATATATATATTATGGAAGTCGCATAGCAGTTTGGACTGACTGATTTACGATTACAAATTCTGACTGTGGCCACTACGGACCACAGAGGATGCTTACTGGTTTCGTAGGGATTGAAGTGTCTACTACCAGGCAGGCACTCTTTATTCATACATGAGTAGCGGAGTACATAATAGGGGCGTGGGATGCAACGTGCGGCTCGGGCGTTCAAGCGGTTCAATGGTGCGGCCTCTAGATCGGTCTGGCGACACAGTTTGCAATATAAAGGAAGCAAAAGGAATTAGTGCCCCAACCCGAAAAACTGATATATAGTCGGCATGTTTGGCTAATGTAGTCAAGCGCACATGTTTTTGGAGCGAGGGAAGCCCTTAACCAAGCTCCATGTTCTTATGGATGATCGGAAGTAGAGCGTGCCTTACATTCGGTGAGTGCGACCATAGGCGTTTGTAGGCTGCGTGGATAGGCGAGCTAATATGTCGACACACTCATTGATCTGAAATTAACCTTATCGGCTTTCATAATAGTCGGGTTAGGCGGGTGGGACATCTGTCTTCATCTTCATGAAGCGGTTATGGAGAGCCGAACCTATAGTCTTGAATCGCTTGCCTGATTCCACACAAGCTCCATCTTGTGGTCGAGGCGGTCGATGTCGCGACATGATGTGTTCCTTAAGGTCATAGTTGATGTCGATCACCTTGTATCCGTGCCACGGTGTCCATTATTTTAAGAGGCTGCGAACATTAGCTTTGCCTTGGCGGCCCATTGCGGATTGATGCATCTTTGGGTCTCTGTGATGTGGTAAAGCTTTGGATCGTCGTGAGCTCTGGTATGTGTAGGCCCCATCCGCTGCTTGGGTTACATGTATAGGGGATATCGTGGCCTGCATCCTGGACATGACTGCATCAAACTCTATCCGTAGTACATGGTATGATGCCCCCCAATCAACTGTCTGCATGCAAATAAATCGGCAGAAACAAAATCACTTTGTGCCTTGTGATGTAACGTTAATGAAGACCATATCAAAACAAATAGTGACTTACGACAGGCATGGGTGCAGTACGATGAAGACGGACCAACGACTCAGGTGGTTGCTCCCTCGCCTCCAGCGCTGACACAATAGCTGTGGTGGCCTTCCTATTGTTGTCTAGTGTAGTTGTGCAGGAGTTGATCCATGCCTGGAGAGGCTGAACGAGCTTGATTGTTGCCTCAGGCACAGCCGGGTGGCTGCCAGCTACCCAGGTTGAAACATACATGGACAGCTGCAACATTGAGCCATGCATCTCCCCCACAGCCTTGTCCAGCTCATAGTATGTTGCAATGGACCCCCTGAGCTTCTGTGCCATCAAATTGAACAACGCTGTCTTCTCCGCTATGACTCCATAACTATAATCTGCACTGAAAACCCTGTATTTGGTCCTCAAAGCTTCCATCAGTGCGAGTGTAAGCGTACGCTCTGCATTGAAGCCTCCAATGGCCCTGTCGCCGCTAACTTGCAGGCGGACACGGCGGCCGTTCAACAGAGGTGACTCACAGTTGAACTTGACCGTGAGCTGGTCACCCCTCCGACCACTCTCGTCCTGCGTCGTATGCTTGATGCAGAACCCCCTTGGTCCTCTTTCCCAGCCACGAGGTCGGCATAGAGTGCTCCGAGGAGATGCAGTGGCCATACCAAAACTCCAGCCCCCGGCGCCGGCTGCATGGCGTCTCTAACCTGTAGATCACAGAAATATATGACACGTCATGGCGTTTTGTGTATTTTTTCTCTTGGTCACAGAAAGGATGTGGGGGTGTGAATTGTTTAGCAACCGACTAGTTCCGTTACGCTGTCCTCCAGGCACACGTTACAAGCAAACTGCCATTGCAGACGTAGATGTGCTAAACAACGGATGAGCTGCAACTGCGAGACGATCTTAGTGTTGTGCCAGGTAACTTATGAAAAACAACTGGTACTTTCGGGTGCGGGTGTTCCCGCGACGCCCGCTCAGCACGGCCATTGCCAAGTCAGGAACGCGCTGGATTCATAACTTACAATAGTTCGCTTCACAATTAATAGGAAGCCCAACTATCGGATGTATCAAAATACCAGAAAAAACACCAATGATAGGTGCTGCAGTTCACCAATTTTTTAAAGGGTTTTGCAGATTTTTAACTGCACCGAGCAACTTTTTATGCGGTGGGCAGGCCCCAGGGGGTGGCCTTTCGTGTGGATCTCGGGAGAGCATGACTAGATTTGTTAAATAATTACCTACAAGAAAGCGACATATGAAGGAGACAAGTATGGCGCGCAGCCGGCGATTTGGGAGTGGCATTGTATTGGCAGACCTCATAGTGATTGTAATAATACATACTTCTTGGCGGATCTGAGGTTGAAATACGAGGCGAGGCGAAAACGCCACACTACCTCACTTAGGGAACTTGCGTCACCGCTTTTTGGAAGGCCTTTATGCACCGGCGGGCCACCGATTCCGTGGGCGGGCGTGGTCATATCAAACCCCGGCCCTCGCCCGCACAAGAGCCTTACGGTAGAAGCATCTAGGACATTGAGGGCCCTGGCCAGCCGGTGATTGGGTTTCTCGGGGCCGAGGAATACTTGATGGCGGTGGTTCTTGAAGCACGCCCACTATGCTCAAGTCCTCCACCCCCCAAATCCCGATCCCACCCGGCCCGCACCCCGCGTGTCGTTGTAAACTTCATAAAGAGAATATTCGGCGGCCGCTTCCTTTGATCTCGCCCGGTTATTGCGGGGGGCGGGCTGCTCAAAGTAGATCGGTGTAAGTTTAAAATACAATGTGTCCAATCCCCCGCTTTTTTCATGATGTATGCTTTGCACAAGGAGTGCGTGGACCGGGGAGTTCGAGGCGGGGAGAAATTTGTTGGTTGTCCTCATTGTTCTTGATCCTAGTATCCAGCCCCGCCTCCGAGCTCTTTTTTGTGTTTATTTTTTCCCTGGATTTCCGTTGGCCCGACCGGGTACTGAATCCGTTTTCGTAGTTCCGTTTCGGTTGTTGGAGCCACGAGAAGGCATGGCCGGACAGTATGAGAATATGCGGGAACAGACCCAGGGCTCCGAGTCCGATTCGCAGGGTTTCCGGCTAGATCCCGTCACCAACCTCCCGCTCGTGCCATGCCCCAGCTGCGGGGACGTCACAATGGTGGCTTTCACGGTTACAAACAAGGAGAGCAAGAACGTGGGTCGAAGATTTTTCAAGTGCCCAAGGAACCGCTATAAGGTGCGCATTTGTTATGTGGATCATGATTTTAGTATCTGCGCCAACGTTTTCATTTTGTCTTGATAATTTAGGTTGCTTATATGAGCTATAATGTGTCGCATGAGTGAGGGACTATTTCATATCCCCAATCACCACGACCTTTTTGTGTTCGGTCGGTGTGCGGAGCTGAGGGGGCAAATCAAGGCGCAAGGAGTACTACTTCGAGGATGCGTCTGAGCAACTCTTGGTCGAGGGGCCGAGTACATGCTCGAAATCGAGCAGGCGAGCGAAACCAACTGCGGCGGCGTCGGAAGGGCGCCTAGTTTGGGGCGTCGCCCGGCGGCAGAACCCGGGTGCTTCGTGCGGCAGCCTTGGGGCATCTAGCGGGGAGAGCGGTTACCTTCTCGCCAACTTTGTTACAGCTCAAACTTCGTCCTTGGCGAAAATGGCGATCTTGAACTTTTTGCTCATGCTTGCGCTTTTGATCATTGTTGTTAGCAAGTGAAAGCCTTGTTGCCCTTGTGGTCGGGGCCGGCTGCGTTTTGTTAGAAGGTATCGGCCCATAAGTGCCGCGGTAATGCCAGTGCTGCCATTTGCCGGAACAAATAGTATCATCTCGGTGTTATCCCCCGATATGATGTGGTGATATGTATGTGTGTAACCGTTTGTTCATGCGCATGCGAAATGAGGGTGTATTGTTATATTACACGCCAGCCATTCCAGTGACGCGTGCTGTAGTTTTGGAGCTCTCCAAACCACGTTGTGCATCTGGCGCCCGGCCCGTTCATGGCACGCCCCCGACTCTATCTTGCGGTTGTGCCGAGGTTACGCCCATATACCACAGATAGGAGAGATTGAAATACAATTACATAGGAACAAGACAGTCAGTGCATTCAGTATTAGGAGACAGAAATATCTCCCACCTGGTGGGGGGGTTCGGGCGCACGGGGCATGTACGGGCCTTCTCGTTCTTAATGTAACGTTTGCCATTTAGGAGTTGGGGTGCCAACGCGGCCGTTTTGATGAAATTATACTTTGATAGATGTAAAGCCACGCAACCGGACTGCCCACCTATTTTTGTATATGCACATCAGCGGGGTATGCACACAGTCTCACGATGCTTGCAATGCCACGACACACATTGCATGGATTGCTGTCTTATTAGCCATATATATGCAGGTCACATTACTCGGGGGGAGCCCGTTTGGTAGCGCACGTCTTTTACACATAGTAGTTGGTAGAAAGAAGTAAGCTCACAATTATAGTACTAGGGAGGGAGGAAGCACGGCTAGCGCTGATAAATAAATAGTTCAACGGATGCAACGCCATTGGCATGCGAGCCCCGCGCATTATCGAGGGTGTCCGGTTGCGGTGGAATATATTTTACATTCTAGCCAATGTCACACTAGGTGTGGGGTGCAACGATCGGCTCAGCGTTTGCCGAAGCAGGACATGCAGGGGGCAGCTGGCGTAGATAGCTACGACAAGGCGTAGCGGATGCAGTCCGGCAGCTCAGGGGCGGCCTTTCTTGCGAACAGGAGCGAGCAGATTGACTATTTGAACGTCGCACTCGTCCGCTGGGAAAAAACATTAATTAACAGTAATCAGGCCAGCGGTTCCACCAGTAATCATCCACTAGTTATTGAATAATGGGAAAATTAAAAAGTGGTGTCGTTAGATGATGCATAATTAAGGGGCGCTTACCTTTCTGGGGGGAGCAGCCGGGGTTGTCTGCTCAACCTCCGTGGCTATGTGTCTGGTAACCACCTTGCCGTTGAAGAAGTAGGCGAAGATAGCTGCACCAATAGCCTCCTCACCCCTGCACATTTGTCGTTAGTTGTTGCCCTTTGTTAGGTCCTACACATATTTTAATGATGAGCGGCATGACGGCAGGCCGACTCGGCTTATGCGTACGCGTGGTGTAAAAAAAAGGACCGCGCCTACCTTGCTATCGGCGACCCCATCCATTCGTATTTATCAAACCTCCAGGCCGATGGCTCAGCCGAATTCGATGTGGTTGTACGTGCCAGCAGAGGGAGCAGCGTCGTCGGCCACAAAGAATCGCTCCCGATGCGAGTTCTTTGCTTTCGATTAATGCACATTGCGCATCTTACGAAAAAAGCCGAATGATGTTATCTTGTGGTCATTAAGGTGCATTGCGTAACATATCCACCTGTCGTCAAGCAGGACTGGGGCTAGGCACTGCAAAATGCATGATTTTCGAAAAGGCGTATATTAGTGTGGTAGTAAAGGTCGCGTTGCACGGTGTTGTGCGAGTTTGAATTCGGGGGAACCGGGGAAGGGGCCGCACCATTTTGCATTCTGCGATATCAAAGTCGAGGTACGGCCGTTGGAACATCCGCTTCGACATGCCTGTATCGTGGATGCCACCCCCCGATATGCAGTGGTGCTAATGCACGGTGACCCAATTCAATAGAAGATAAAGTTCGACAAGTTAGCGTCGTAGTTACTGTATTTCCAAGCGACTAACAAGCCTGGGCCAAAACTTCACTTTATGACTTGCCAGCGGCGAGGTTATGCTGTGATACTTACCGAGAACCTGGGGTCAACGAAGAACCGGGAGCGAGAACCACCACCCGCTGACGTGTGTAGCTGGTCGTCGAGTTCTTTAAATAGGCCAACCACAGCTGACATGACGTGTACTGTGAATTGTTGGCCGTAGACAAAAGAACTAAGCACGTCATGGCCGGTGAGCCCGACGTTTACAGGCGCGCCAAAGCTCACCCACACCCTGTGGAGGTACGAAGGTTACCACGTCATTATACAAAAAAATGCAAACAGTGGCGTCGTAAGGGCGTTGGGGGGGGGCAGTGCTCACTGCTTCAGTGCCTCGTTCCCGAAAACGTGGTTGTACAGAACATTTCGCACGCAAAGTGCCCGGCCGTCGTTTGGGAACACACTAGCGGGATCGAGATCAAAGGTTGTAACCAGATGGTCGCCACCTCTCGCCAGCGCATTTATACCTGCAACATTGTCATTCAAATTCAGTCCACACATTTAAACAGGCCGCACAGATAACCGATGTTGCATCATGCAATTTAATGTTTTATGCATGAGTGATTTTTTAGTCCCTTGTACGTAGCAGGAATAAAGCTTCTCGTCGCGGCATATAGAAATGAAATTCTTGTACTCGGCGAGAGCCATTTAGATCCTACAGTTTCTTAGCCTGATCACCTGCTGCCGCTGCCTCCAGAAGCAACTCAATGCCCATGGCCCGTGTCGAGACTACGTGCAATGAATCAAATAGATCATAACTCTATTATTACTGGAATTTTGCTGAACCTTTTCGAAACAACAATGGAAAGCCAACGCGGCGAGCGCGGCGGACCACTACCTGTTGGAGTGGGGGTCTCATCGTATTTAGGCGCCACGTCATCATAGTCCGCGACCATCAGCGGTGTCTGGGAATCAGCTACAGAATAGAATAGTGATTAAGCACATTTTCGGTATTTTGACGTGCTCGTTCTATACGTTGTTAGCTGCTACTTCTATGCAATTAGCTCAATTGCGCACACACACGGCACCGGGGCGTGTTGGTGGCTGTGGCATTTTTTGGAGTGAGTCTAGGCATTGCATCGGCCAGCTTCCTTCGTTTGTAGGAAAATGTTATTTTCCGTTACGACGCTCACGTCAATCTTTTTTCTTACTTTCGGTCAATTGGCAAGCGGCGCTGCGGTGAACACAGGCCTTGATTCCGGCCCCGTCACTTAAATGCAATGTATACAAGAATAGTCGAGGCGGCGACCGTGGGCCTGATGGGCCTGAATGATCTGCGAGCTACAGGTTTCCAAGTGGCCCAACCGCAACGCGGGCACCCAGCTTACCTTTGAGGGGTGCTGCAGGCCCGGTTAAGTGATGGACCAGGACCGTCGTTCGCAATCGGATCTGCCCGTCGGCCGCGCGGCCATTCTTACTACGCATTGCCTGAGGTGGATCGAAGTCATCTCCTGCAACACGCCGCGCACGCTCTCCTGCATGCGTCACACGCAGGGGAGGCACCATTAATTTTTGGTATATTACACATTGCTGTTTGGTAGCAGACACCCGGCGTACCTCTACAAAATCTGAAGGGCGGCTCCTGTCTGGCAAGATGCTGTGTTTGTTTACTATCTCCGTGAACGTCTTGTACACATACCCACGCACCAGCGCCTCCAAATCTGACTCCTATATGAAGGTCACATGAGATGTATTGGGTTAGAGGCCTGCGATATGAAATTACCACGGCCCACACATTCGAAGGTTGCGTGATACACTATACGGTATGTTGATTTAACCTTGATGTGCTGCAGATCCACCACACGGCTCGTTTGGCTGGATGTGCACTGTTGCCCACATAGTGAGGTTTCAGAAGCCCCCTCCACAACCTGTCACACATGTCAGAGAGTCACATATTTTTAGATCCGCGGCGAGGTCCCACAGTTCGCCCATACAGGGACACATATGCATTTTGTTTTTACGATTCGAGCGGGGATTTAATTACGCGCGATGAAAAAGGAAGTAGGGGGAGGGGGGTGCGCGAATCGGTGCTTGGGGTGGTAGGGCCGAAACCTCGAACTCGTGATTTTTTGGGGCTTACCGTGAGCTTTAGCTGTTTCGTTTTTTGTAGGGTAGGCCCCCGCGCGCACACAAAATCGATGTTTTCGAGGCTTGACAGGAATTCTTTCGGATCGAACTGTGAAAAAGCAGGGTTAATCAATGTGACGGTATATAACGATTCTGCGATGGATCATGATTTTGTAGAAAACGGCACTCACACGGTTTTTCCGTGTTAGGGCGAGCCAACTCTTTGTCCGGCACCTCCTTTCCTCATCGCCATGGTCCAGTCTCTTCAACTCATCAGCTGTGAAGTAGAAGCAGAGGGGTCCTCGCATATGTCGGCGGCGCATGAACTCCCCTAAGAATCTGTTGTAGTACCACATCTACAGACCAAGGATGGGAGAAAGGAGAAATAAAAGTGACGGGGGCTTGGGGGCGGCGATGAAGTTTAATGACACTTTGCAATTTTTCTTACTCACCAGCAGGAACATCGTGCAGCCAGTCATCTCGATTTTCCAGCCTTTGCACCCATCCCGGCTCTCCTTGCGGATGGGCCTTTCCCTTGAGCAAGACATCCCGGGAACATACCCTATCCAATCATCTTGGTATGCAGGATGGCTCGGCGCCTTGGCTTTCGGACTACTTCCTCGCCGACCTCGCAGAAGCCATGTCTTGGAGCCAAGTAGCTGCCCACTGACTGAATCACAACCGCTGCCTTGAAGGCAGCTGCTTGTTCTTCGCTTAAGCTAGGGACTCCACTCAGCAACGTGATGACGCCCTAGGCCTTACTCATCAAGGCAGTTAGTACCAACCGCCCGAATTGGAGTATCTCTTTCTTCATATTCGCCGGCGTGCGAGGTGCATCACCCACGGCCTTGTTCAGGGGCGTCTGCCCGCCGGGTATGCCTAGGATTTCGGCCACGTCCTCTCTGGTGATTGGTACTTCTCCCCCACACGTGAACACAACCTGCTCACCCCGGGTGCGGATGTGCGAGAGCAACCATACTGTGAAAAGCCTCTGAGTTCTGTATGTACCCGGCAGTGCGTAGGCGAAGCCAAACCCGGCGGCATCTAGCGCATCCCGGTGGCCCGTAGGGAGTTTTGTGGTTGCCTCACTCAGGAAATGCATGGAAAATTTGTCTGAACCTCTATTGGTTTGGGGGTAGCTGGGGGATTGGGTTTGCTTGGAATCGTGCGGGCAGGTTGTTGAGCTGGACTCGCGAAATCGGAGTCATGCTCTCCCGGGGGGATGCCGATAGCGTAGGTGGGTTCTTGTGGCGGCGACTAGCCATTGCTTGGGGGGGGGGTTGGGGGAGGGGAGGGGGCGTTTGTTGTGGGAGGGACGATCGCGCTCCAAACTATACGGCTTGCGATTCGGGTGCAGAGCGTTTTTATAGCCGCAGCCTGTGTGCCAGCTAGGCACCCTTTTTGTACGCGCGCGCTGGGGGGATCCGCGCCAATGAATTTTAAAGTCACACGCCGGCGGGGGAATCCGAAACCTAGGTGCTGGGACAGCATGGATGGCTTCCATGGGAAGGAGATGTAGGACAAGGCCGCAGCATGCTGGGAGCGAGGATGGGAGCTTCCAGGGTCATTAAATTGACGCGACAGCTGCCGCATTACTTTTCAACCGGTTCGGGGGGCGATGGAGTGCCGCGAGAGCCCGGCCAGCGCATGTCAGCGTGCGCGAACCCACGCAACCTAGGTCTACGGGCTGCAGCGGGGGCAGGCCCTACCCCTGCAGCCTACACACTAGTGCACTGTTTTGGCATGGCACAATCGTGCGTAGAGATCTCCGGCCGCGGGCTGCCGTGGTGCCCGGTTGCGCTCCCGGATGTTAACACAAATAAACAGAATGCATCAAGCTAGGCTAGACATCCGTGCATACCCCCATCGTACTAGACAATGTAGCAACGAGCAATCTACCGTACTTTGTTTTATCTAAAAATTCAGAATGACTCTTTCTGTCCAGTTAAAACCGTTACCATAGGACTTTTAAAAAATAATATTCGGCTATTCATGGTATTCAAATTTTTTAATAAATATTATGTATCTTGGTATGACTTATTTTATCAATTGAAATACTGTAATATTGATTTATTTATTGTATAATATCTACTGCCTTCGTCCGCAAAAAAAGGCAATTCAAAGACTCTCAAAAAATTATTTTTGAGTATGTGTCTTATTCAAAAAATTGGCAAATATTATAAAATAAATGAATCATTATTAAAGAATCTCACATGATTAAATAAATCATAACAAGGTACATGATATTTATCTAAAATTTTCAAATAAGACGCATGGTCACACGCGGTGTTTGAAAGTCCTATATTGCCTTTTTTTTTTTTTTTTAGCGGACGGAGGTAGTATAAATCTTTTGAATAAGGCGAATAGTTAAACGTAGATTTTGAAAGTCCTATGATAGTGTTTTTTTACCGCATGCGGAGGGAGTAATGCGTCATCACGGGACAATGTTTTGAATTTGATTAGTGATTGATTAATCTCGCCCCTTTCGGAATAGGCGTGTTGTCTGATTCATGTTTTTAGACACAAGATCGAGTAGATATTCCGCACTGCTCACTGTAAACACCAAGCCCATCCCACAGTCTCGTTGTAACGTCCGGGAAGCTCGCCGGGAGGGAATGACGCAGCATGATGGCCGTGTAAACATGATAGAGGCCATGAGCGGACGAGACAGATGCTGTTGTGTCAAATCAATCATACGGGGCTTCTTGTTTTTTCCCCCACGCCGTGTACGCGCGAAGAATGCGGGTGACCGAAACTGCCTGCTTGGCGAACTCCTTTGGATACTCCGGCGCGGGGGCATGCTCTCAGGACACCTAGGTGTCTGCCACTGGTCGTCCTTTGGCATCGAGTGCGGACGGTGGACCCGGGCGACACGCTGCGGTCGGCAGTGCGTGTGACGGTCCTTTGCTTCCCAAGGGACGGTGCCAGCGTGACCGGGGTGGGGGGTCGCGTGTCGAGGGAGGATTGGCTGCCGCCATCGCAAACGGCTTGCGTCCCATCGGCGGGGAGCTAGTCCATGGCGGCCGGAGCGGGGAAGCATATTTGTGAGGATCCTTCAACCACAGCCGATGCACCGTCTTTTTTTTGTCTCGCACAATTCTGGTCTCCATTTCTTTTTGTAGACTGGCCGAGTAATATGCATACAATAATTTAGACACACACTAATATGTAATTCTATTCTTACGTAAAATTATTAATTTCAATTTAGTAGTTCATCTGAACTGCACATTTTGATTAACCACTCATCATGCTATGTTACCAATACTACAACTAGATCATCATTACTAATTAAGTACATGCTCTGTTACTTATATTTTTTGGGTGCATATGCACCCTTTCGGTCAATGCTGACCCCTGGGGTATAAGATCGTGTGGTCCACAAACAGACGTGCTGGAATGACGTTTTTTTTGAGATACTGTTGTCTATAGCGTCATTTAAATTAATATCTATCCCAAGCATGGTTCATACTAATGACATCATTGGTGCGGCACAAATTAAGTGTGGACTTCAAGTTAACGCCTGGAGCTGCAGGTCGCAAAAAAATTCGCGAAGTGCTGACACTCCTAATTAACGGTGTGCATTTTCATAAATTAACTTCTCACTACACCGGCGAGCATTATTTTAATGCCGACATGAGTCTATAGCTACAGTACACGAACACCTCGTTCGGCTGGGAGGCAGGGTTCTAGAGTGGTCCTACGGTCCTTGTGGTCCAGTGCACCTAGCCCACCGACGGGGAGCCGGGGCGACATGGCCTTTATATGCCAGTTCGAGCCTGCCGCCAGGAGATGTCCCAGCTCATCACAACCAGCCGAGCCTCCATCTCTGCTAGTACTAGTTTGGCGTTCCATCTGCGGCGCTTCCGCCCGTCGGCGGGCAGCAATGGCCCGCGGGTGGCCCGCGAGTCGGCGGTGCGGGGCGGGGGACCATGAAGCGCGCCTGGGCGAGATCGCTAGAGGCAAGCGCCCTAGGAGCCGACGCCGGCGGCGGGGACAGCTCCATCCATCTCGGCCAGGGCCATAGCTATGGCGGGGGGGACGAAGGGGGCAGCCAAGCCGTGTGCGACCTCAACGCCGTGGTGCCGTGGGCTGACGTAAGTTATTATTTGTGTTATCTTCCGCGCGGCTCTTGCCTTTCTTGCAACTGGTGCTTTATGGATGATTAAATCGTTTTGTATCCGAGTTTCATTGTTAGCTTTCAATCCGCAGTCTTTGAGGAATTTCTGGCACTGCACTAACATGTGGGCAGCAAACTTGCCATCTCAGGTGTTTGGAGGGGGTCCCAGCTCACCCCTCATGGCGGCGATGCTCCCGGCAGTTGCTGGTTCCATTGCACAGCACGAGTCGGCAGCGTGGGTTCACGTAAGCCCCCGAGGACGCGACATGGCGGCGTTACGTAATGGTTTTTATGCATAGCGATGTTCTCGCCTCCTTGGCCCCGGTTCTCGGCGGTGTTGTCATCGGCCGGAACCCAAATCATTGTGGGTATTTTTGGGTTTATCCGCCGTGTTTGTGCCATTCTCCACGGAAGAGTTTAGAAGCTAAGTCTATCCCACCGTGCCATTCGACCTATATTTTTTGTTTTTTTTCTTTTGTTCGAGCTATGCAAATGTACCCTGGGTGAGGTTTCGATGGATCTTGAAATCGTTTTCTTGCCGAGCATCGTTGTTCATTTCCCTTCGGCTGTCCGTGGGGGACTGCCTGTTCTTGCACTGACCTTCGGCTGTTTTTCTTTTTTGCCATTTGCAGGTGCTTGTAGGGGGTGCCAACTCAGCGCCGTTGGGGGCGGCGCACCCCGGAGCTCCTGCTTCTGTTGCACCCCATAGCCGCCAGCGGTGGTTCCTGTAAGTTTTAGATGATAGCGGACGCCGAGGCGCCTATATGTGTTTGTTGTTTGTTTTGTACTCGCCTCACATCCTTTTTTTATTATCCGGTGCCGGTTTTCAGTTCGATGCGCTGGAGTTTTCAACTTGTCTTTGTCCGAGCGAGTCGTGCGCGCTGCCCTTTTTTTTTTTTTTCTGTGTTCCGTCAACGGAATCTGCGTTGCGCACCGCCGTGTGTTTACTCGCCCGGGGCTGGGGGTGTACTGCATGGGGTGTGAAATCTGTTTCTTGCAACAACAGAACGCCGCCATGTGTTTCTGGGTTGTCGCCCATTTTTTTGTTTTTTCGATTTGTCCTTCGTGGACGAGCATCATAGCTTGGCGCGATTTGATTCCGGCATTCACTTGTTACAACACTTAAAAGTCTAAAAAAATCACTCCTGCTTCTTTTTGTCTTTCCTGATTTATTTGTTCGACAGGCCGCGGCGGCAAATGGAGTGGGAGTTACCGACGAAAATTCCGCAGCCGAGTCCAGCGCGTCGTCTGCACCGGCGAACTCCGAGCCATTCACTCCCGGGCCAATCCAGGTTTGCAGCACTTTATCATTGACTTCTTGAATCCTCACCCGGGTCAACTCACACGTGCAAAACTAAGCAGCTCATGAGCTTCTTAAAAAAACTATAACGGAAATCACCGAACAACCATATATCACTACGGAGCATAGTGTATGTCGAACCCGACATTCCTTTTTGCGATGTAGTCGCCTTTCCATGTAATCCGTGGCACGCGGGCGGAATCATCTCTTGGTTGGTGTAACATGGATTCCGTTTAAGCCTTTTTTCCTTGTTTGCATCCTGCTGCAGAACCAGGCCGCCGTCCAGGCTGCCGTCACCCAGATCCCGGGCGCAGACGGAACTGTGGGGACCTGCACCGGTCGGCCAGCGCAGCCATGGCATCACCGGGCACACACCGCAGGTGAGTTCCTTCCAGGCACCATACATGCAAGCTTACCCGTTATGTACCGACATGCATGCCGCTCAGCTGTGCCTGTTTCGTCGGTCGGGGGACTCATGCAAGCTTGGTTGACGCTTGTTCTTCCTATACGCTTAGCTTGTAGGTTCTCACTACTCATCCACAAGTCCATTCATAGTGCATCGATGAACCCCGTTATACGGCGTGCACTAGGAGTTCGTTTTTTTGCACTGTCTTCAACCGAGGGGCAAAGCATGGCTTTGCAATAATGATCCGCGCGTCAGCGTGCGCTCGGGGCTATGCTCACTCGCCATGATCTCAAGCGGCGGCGGCGCCGACGTCGATGGGCGATAGGGATTATAATGCATAGCACCCTAACGATGTATGTGTATATATAAAAATATATATATTGATATATATGTGCGGCATTACAACAAGAGGGCATTGCCATGATTACAAGGCACCCGTTTCTGGTTAGCGGAGAGCCAGTACATATTTTGATGTTCAAGCACGACATCCCAGCCAATGATTTCGGCACCCCCCGCACGCTAGTTTGCTGCATATTACACATGGGATTGGGCAGCGAACTGTGCAGGGGTCCTGCATAACAAAGCCAGCATATCACAGCTGGCTTGCTAGATCCAGATTATTACAAGCCAAGTTCAAGTAGCGCCTAAGGGCGACATAACTAAGCAAACGAGTGATACTTATAGTAGTCGTGTTGCGGCGGAACCGATGGAGCCAAAAGATTCGGCGGGAATGTTCTCCGCCCCGATTTGCTCTTGCTTCATGGAGCGACACGGTAGAACCTGACGTGAAGGCCTGGACCTGCCGGTGTGACCCTCACCACGAACACGTCGCCCTCGAGCACGCTGTTGCATCTCAGCAGTTTAGCAAACCCGGTGGTGACCCTGGCGTCGCCAAGTGGTCCAAGCCTGAGGACATCACCGTTGATGGCGAAATGGGCTGTCTCCGGTAAAGCGATGCGAGTATGCCCCTCTTGGAATGTGCCTAGAGATCCCCATCTTTGAAATCTTTGCGGTTACCGCAGAATCCCGGTATCGGTGACCGAATTAGGGCCGGGCATAATCCATTCGCAAGTGGTGGTACCAGAAAATGGTGAGAAGTAGATTGGTCAAATCATTACCATGAATCTCTTGTTGATGAAACTAGCAATGACCCTGAAGACGTAGAGCGGGGTGTTGGTTTCACGCGTCGCCCATGCAATGTTCATCTTCTGCTCGATCGCCGGCATGATGTTGACCCTGCATGCGATCTCAAAGAGCACCCCCATGTCGTGTTCTTTGTTGCTTTTTTCGAAAGAGCGAAATAGGCATATGATGGTAAGTCTGTAACAGCCCTTGTCCCTATATTACAAATGCGGTGCATGGCATCGTACGGGGCCGAATGCATAAATGAAAAAAAACACTCCGGTTACCAGCTGGCATTGGTCCTTCTGGTGCCGCGTCTGGGTCTTGACCCTCAGGGCGCTGGTTCAGGGGCTTGTCTAGTCCATTCCGACCAAACACACACATGACGATCCTATTAGGAGCAAGGAGCACGAACATGCCGACGTCACCATCCTGGATGCGCTCGGCCAGCACAAAGGCCTCCCACCCATGGGTGAAGAGCAGATGGCCGTCAATGGACTCGACGGCGACGGTGTGCGCCCGGCACAGTCCCCGAACACCTTGGATGTCGGCATCAAATGACCATGCGGGTTGTCGCCAAAACCACAAGGGAGGGCCTACCAAACAAAAGAGGGCGCGGTGGCGAGATGTTAAATCGACCCTTGGTGGAGTGCAACGAGAAGGTCTACCTATGGCATCATCTTACGACCAGCGCATAGGCTTGGCGGGGCGAAAACATCTTCAAGCAAGCTCTTCCACCGTAGAAGCGGGTGAAAGCGGAATGACGAGGCGGCGTGCAGGGTGTGCAGCAGGTGCCGTTTGGAGTGCCCTTCAACAAATAATTAACACAAAACTCCTCGTGAGGGCAGAAGACAGTGCAAAAAAAAATAAACTCCTAGTGCACGCGTATAACGGGGTTCATCAGATGCACTATGAATGGACTTGTGGATGAGTAGTGAGAACCTACAAGCTAAGCGTATAGGAAGAACAAGCGTCAACCAAGCTTGCATGAGTCCCCCGGCCAAGCCAAAGCAGAGCACGGTGGCGGCATGCATGTCGGTACATAGCGAATAGCTTGCATGTATGGTGCACAGAAGGAACTCACTGCCCGGTGTGCCCGTGCCCGTCTTGGGCTGCTTGGACTAACCGGTCTGAGTCCCCCGATTCCGTCTGCGCCGGGATGCAGGTGGCGGCGGCTGGGCCGGCGGCTTTGGTTACGCGGCGAGGATGCAAATAAGGAAAAAAGGCGAAACGGAATCCATGTTACACCAGCCAAGAGATGATCCCGCCGCGTGCCACGGATTACATGGAAAGGCGACTACATCGCAAAAAAGAATGTCGGTTCGACATACACTAAGCTCCACAGTAATATATAGTTGTTCGGTGATTTCCGTTATAGTTTTTTTAAGAAGCTCGTGAGCTATTTAGTTTTGCACGTGTGAGTTGACTCAGGTGACGATTCAAGAAGTCAATGATAAAGTGCTGCAAACCTGGATTGGCCTGGGTGTGAATGGCTCGGACTTCGGCGGTGCGGGCGGCGTCTTGGGACTTCGGGCTGCGAATTTTCGTCGGTAACTCCCACTCCATTTGCCGCCGCGGCCTGTCGAACAAATAAATCAGGAAAGACAAAAAGAAGCAGAAGTGATTTTTTTAGACTTTAAGGTGTTGTAACAAGTGAACGCCGGAATCAAACCACGCCAAGCTATGATGCTCGTCCACGGAGGACAAACCGGAAAAACAAAAAAACGGGCGACAACCCAGAAACACATGGCGGCGTTCTGTTGTTGCAAGAAATAGATTCCACACCCCACGCAGTACACCCCGGCCGGCGAGTAAACACACGGCGGCGCGCAACGCAGTTCCATTGACGGAACACGGCAAAAATAAAAAAAAAAAAAAAAAAAGCACGACTCGTCGGACAAATACAAGTTGAAAACTCCGGCATCGAACTGAAACCGGCACTTAGGAGAATAAAAAAAAGGATGTGAGGCGAGTACAAAACAAACAACAAACACATATAGGCGCCTCGGCGTCCCGCTATCATCTGAAACTTACGGGGAACCACCGGCTGCCGGCTTTGGGGTCTGCAACGAGAGCTCCAGTGCGCCGCCCCTAACGGGCGAGTTGGCACCCCCTACAAGCACCTACAAATGGCAAAAAAAAAAAAACGTAGAAGGTCGGTGCAAGAACATGCACGGTCCCCACCCGACGGACGAAGGAAATGAACAACGAAGCTCGGCAAGAAAACCATTTCAAGATCCATCGAAACCTCACCCAGGGTACATTTGCATAGCTCGAACAAAAGAAAAAAAACAAAAAAAAATATAGGTCGAATGGCACGGTGGGATAAACTCAGCTTCTAAACTCTTCCGTGGAGAATGGCACAAACACGGCGGATAAACCCAAAAATACCCGCAATGATTTGGGTTCCGGCCGATGACAACACTGTCAAGAACCGGGGGGGCCGAGGAGGCAGTAACACTGCTATGCACAAAAAACCACACAGAACGCGCCGCAGTCGCGGTCCTCGGGGGCTTACGTGAACCCACGCCGACTTCGTCTTTGTGCAACGGAACCAGCAATTGCCGGGAGCATCGCCGCCATGAGGGTGAGTCAACCCCTCCAAACACACGAGATGGCAAGTTTGCCGCCCACATGTTAGTGCGATCTGCCGGAAATTCCTCTAAGGCCTGCGGTTGAAAAAGCGAACAATGAAACTTCGGATACAAAAAACGATTTAATCATCCATAAAGCACCAGTTGCAAGAAAGGCAAGAGCCGCGCGGAAGATAACACAAATCATAACTTACGTCAGTCCACGGCACCGCAGCGTTGTTCGCCACGCACGCGGCTGGCCGGCCTGGCCGCTTCGTCCCCCTCGCCATAGCTATGGCCTCTGGCGAGCAGATGGAGCTGTCCCTCGGCCCAGCCGGGTCCCCCGGCGCTTTGCCTCTAGCGATCTCGGCCGGGTCCCAGAGGCAAGCGCCCTAGGACCGACGCCGGCGGCGAGGGACAGCTCCATCTGCTCGGCCAGGCCATAGCTATGGCGGGGGGACGCGGCCCGCGGGGCGGCGGTCGAATTCTCAACGGCTGGCGATGGAATGACGTAGTTATGATTTGTGTTATTTGGCGGTTTTGCCTTTCTTGCAACTGGTGCTATGGATGATTAAATCGCTTTTGTATTCGAAGTTTCATTGTTAGCTTTCAATCCTAGCCTTTTGAGGAATTTCCGGCATCGCACTAACATGTGGGCGGCAAACTTGCCATCTCGTGTGTTTGGAGGGGGTCCCAAATTACCCCTCATGGCGGCGATGCTCCCGGCGCTTGTTGGTTCCGTTGTCGGCAACGGGGTTCACGGGTTCACGTAGTCGAGAGGACCGCGACTGCGCTGCCTCGTGGGTTTTTTGTGCATAGCAAAGAGTTTGCCTCCTCGGCCCCCCCGGTTCTTGACAGTGTTGTCATCGGCCTGAACCCAAATCATTGCGGGTATTTTTGGGTTTATCCGCCGTGTTTGTGCCATTCTCCACTTTTAAGAGTTTAGAAGCCGAGTTTATCCCACCATGCCATTCGACCTATATTTTTTGTTTTTTTTCTTTTGTTCGAGCTATGCAAATGTACCGGGTAAGGTTTCGGCGGATCCCCGAAATCGCTTTCTTTGCCGAAGCGTCGTTATTCATTTCCCTTCGGCGTCCGTGGGGGGGCCGTTTTGCACTGACCTTCGGCTGTTTTTCTTTTTTGCCATTTGCAGGTGCTTGTAGGGGGTGCCAACTCAGCGCCGTTGGGGGCGGCGTACCCCGGAGCTCCTGCTTCTGTTGCACCCCAGCAGCCGCCAGCGGTGGTTCCTGTAAGTTTCAGATGATAGCGGACGCCGAGACGCCTATATATGTTTGCTGTTTGTCTTGTACTCGCCTCACATCCTTTTTTTATTATCCGATTGCCGGTTTTTCAGTTCGATGCGCTGGAGTTTTCAACTTGTCTTTGTCCGGAAGGAAGTCGTGGCGCCTCGCCTTTTTTTTTTTTTGCCGTGTTCCGTCAATGGAACCTCGTTTAGCGCGCCGGCCCGTGTTTTACTCCGGCTGGCCGGGGTGTACTGCGTGGGGTGTGGAATCTGTTTCTTGCAACAACAGAACTCCGCCATGTGTTTCTGGGTTGTTGCCCGTTTTTTATTTTTCCGGTTTGTCCTTCGTGGACGAGCATCATAGCTTGGCGGGGTTTGATTCCGGCGTTCACTTGTTACAACACCTAAAAGTCTAAAAAATCACTCCTGCTTCTTTTTGTCTTTCCTGATTTATTTGTTCGACAGGCCGCGGCGGCAAATGGAGTGGGAGTTACCGACGAAAATTCCGCAGCCGAGTCCGGCGCGTCGTCTGCACCGACGAACTCCGAGCCATTCACTCCCGAGCCAATCCAGGTTTGCAGCACTTTATCATTGACTTCTTGAATCCTCACCCGGGTCAACTCACACATGCAAAACTAAACAACTCACGAGCTTCTTAAAAAAACTATAACGAAAATCACCGAACAACTATATATTACTACGGAGCATGTCGAACCGACATTCCTTTTTGCGACGCTTTTCCATGTAATCCGTGGCACGCAGCGGAATCATCTCTTGGCTGGTGTAACATGGATTCCGTTTCACCTTTTTTCCTTATTTGCATCCTCGCATAGAAACCAAAGCCGTCCCACGCTGCCGTCACCCAGATCCCGGGCGCAGATGGAACTGGGAGGACCTGCACCGGTCAGCCGCGCAGCCCCGCACCGGCACTAGGCACACCGCAGGTGAGTTCCTTCCAGGCACCATACATGCAAGCTTACCCGTTATGTACCGACATGCATGCCGCTCAGCTGTGCCTGTTTCGTCGGTGCAAGCTTGGTTGACGCTTGTTCTTCCTATACGCTTAGCTTGTATGTTCTCACTACTCATCCACAAGTCCATTCATAGTGCATCTGATGAACCCCGTTATACGCGTGCACTAGGAGTTTGTTTTTTTTGCACTGCCTTCTGCCCTCACGAGGAGTTTTGTGTTAATTATTTGTTGAAGGGCACTCCAAACGGCACCCGCTGCACACCAGTGCACGCTCGCCCTGGCATTCCGCTTCACCTGCTCTACGGTAGAAGAGCTTGCTTGAAGATGTTTCGCCGTCCGCTCAAGCCTATGCTGGTCAGTATGATGCCATTGGTAGACCTTCTGTTGCACTCCACCAAGGGTCACATTTTAACATCTCTGCCACTTCGTGCCCTCTTTTGTTTGGCAGGCCCTCCCTCGTGGTTTTGGCGACAACCTGCATGGTCATTTGATGCCGACATCCAAGGTGTCTGGGGACTCGGTGCTGGCGCACACCGTCGCCGTCGAGTCCATTGACGGCCGTCTGCACTTCACCCATGGGTGGGAGGCCTTTGTGCTGGCTGAGCGCATCCAGGATGGTGACGTCGGCATGTTCGTGCTCCTTGCTCCTAACAGGATCATCATGCGTGTGTTTGGTCGGAATGGACTAGACAAGCCCCTGAACCAGCGCCCTGAGGGTCAAGACCCAGACGCGGCACTAGAAGGACCAATGCCAGCTGGTAACCGGAGTGTTTTTTCATTTATGTATTCGGCCCCGTACGATGCCATGCACCGCATTTGTAATATAGGGACAAGGGCTGTTACAGACTTACCATCATATGCCTATTTCGCTCCTCTGAAACAGCTCAGCAACACGACATGGGGGTGCTCTTTGAGATCGCGTGCAGGGTCAACATGACGCCGGCGATCGAGCAGCAGATGAACATTGCATGGGCGACGCGTGAAACCACACCTCGCTCTACGTCTTCAGGGTCATTGCTAGTTTCATCAACAAGAGATTCATGGTAATGATTTGACCAATCTACTTCTCACCGTTTTCTGGTACCACCACTTGCGAATGGATTATGCCCGGCCCTAATTCGGTCACCTGATACCTGATATCTGTGTACTGCAGTACTTCAGCATGGGGTTCTCCAGGCACATTCCAGTAGGGCGTACTCCCGCACTGCTCTACTTCGGAGACAGCCAGCTCGCCATCAACGGTGATGTCCTCAGGCTTGGACCACTTGGCGACACCAGGGTCACCACCGGGTTTGCTAAACTACTCGCGAGGGCGACGTGTTCGTGGTTAGGGTCACACCGGCAGGTCCAGGCCTTCAGTAAGGTTCTACCGTGTCGCTCCATGAAACAGTAGCAGTCGGCGGAGAACATTCCCGCCGAATCTTTTGGCTCCATCGGTTCCGCCGCAACACAACTACTATAAGTATCACTCGTGTGCTTAGTTATGTCGCCCTTAGGCGTGCTACTTGAACTTGGCTTGTAATAATGCGGATCTAGCAAGCCGGGTGATATATCTTGGCTTTGTTATGCGGGACCCCCTCGCGATTCATTCGCCTAAATCCCATGTGTAATATGCAGCAAACTAGCGTGCGGGGGGTGCCAAAATCATTGGCTGGGATGTCGTGCTTGAACATCAAAATATGTACTGACTCTGCGCTAACCAGAAATGGGTGCCTTGTACTCGTGGCAATGCCCTCTTGTTGTAATGCCAGACATATATATCAATATATATATTTTTATATATACACATACATCGTTATGGTGCTATCCATTATAATCCCTATCGGCCATCGACGTCAGCGTCGCCGCGCGCTTGAGATCATGGCGAGTGAGCATAGCCCCGGAGCGCACGCGGACGCGGATCATTATTGCAAAGCCATGCTTTGCCCTCGGTTGGTCGTTTTTTTCGCTCCTTGTTCGTCACCGATTGAAATCATAAGCAAAAAAAATTCCTCCTTGCGTGCTGCATGGGTACCCGCACCAAATTTTGAGCAGTGCGCAGCAACGCGCCGGGGGGTGGGGTACCAGGTGCAATGTCAGCACTATTTTAGCACTACCGAAACCATTGTTTGGCAAAATATGTTCTAGGCGGGAGTTATTTCAAAATCCAATCGCCACGCGCCATTCGCTCGCTCTTGTTTTGTCGGTTGTGTACATACCTATACTTATACATATACACATCTACACCCACACGGCCAGCCGGTGGGGAGGGGGCCGCAGTTGCGGCTAACAACCATCGGAGATCTCGCCGGAGCTTGCGAGGGCCGTGGCTACAAGTGCTACCAGTCCATGTCGTCGCAGGGATGGCAGCCATTTCAGGTGGCCCCAAATGTTGTAGCTCGAGCACTCGGTGATCCGATTTGTGACCCCAATAGGATGAAGATCACCATAAAAATGTTACTGGATGCTTGCAAGGAGCCCCTCCACAGGGGTCGGTTGCTTGTTAACGGAGCACCAGTATACACGGTGAGTTCACATGGCTCTTGTGCCTCATCAGCGCATCTGCTTTCTCCGTAGCCTATCTCTCTTTCGTATACCCTTGTTCTTTTTCCATGTACAAGCCCATATGTATGCTCTACGCTAACGCCGCCCGCATTGTTAGGTGCAAGTATGTGGGTTTATAAAATCAATTGATATGCACGAAGACAAAACGCGATATGTAATCCATGATGGAACGGGGGACCTGCACGCGCTGGCATTGTAAACGACCAGCCTGCTGGTGTCTACTGTTAGCATGGCAATCCCTCTCCCCGGCCTACGTGTGTGTTTTGATGCTCTAACTGTTATGTTTTTTTTCGCAGGGCAAATGTTCATGGGAAAACTGAGTTGTCCGGCGCATGGTAAAGATTAGGTGACGCCTCCGCGAGTTTATTTTTCTTTTTTTGCGCAAGCTAACACGTGCTTTTCCTTACTAGTATCGGATGCTACTACCTCATCAACGGTATTGTATCCCGTACCGATCACGATGTTACACTGCACACCGCCCGCGCAAGGTCCTGGGAAATGCCCACGAGTGTGCAACTTACACACCTGTACAACGGAGGCCGACCTCGACCCTCACACTTCATCCGTGTTGTTTTTATGCAGGAAAGTTGAAAATTACAATGAAATCACAGAACATTTCCTCGCTACAATACAAGAGAGTATTTTTTCGCTACGTCGGCTTCGCGCTGTAGCCGAAAGCCCCGAGGCTGTGCAACAGTTCCGTGTTCTAATGTGCAAGCAAGCAGTTAGGGATCTAATTATACTTGATGACTCCAGTGCTGGTTTGACTGCTCGTCAACTATGTAACGCTATTCGTTGCCCAACAGACATCCTCAGGTACAAAAAAACCCCCCCCACCCACCCTCCCCCGCTTGTTTGTTTTTATTGTTGCGTGCGTTTTTTTTTAATTAATCGTGCTAACTTCACGACACCCTCTGCAGGTTAGCTCTCAATGACATGTTAAGATCAGGTAAAATTTACAACACACAGGACTATTTCCACTATAAATTATCGGATCCCAGACAACCAGCATCTCTGGACGAGAGCGTTATCACGTATGTGAAGGCCATTCAGCATCAGCCGAATAGTTTATATCATATCAATTAGGTCAACTCGGCGATATATCAAACCATCAGGAAGCAAATATGGAAGTAGTACATCGGCGTGTCACATAGCCACACATGCTACTCGGTGGCTGGACGAAACGAATTCTCAGGCACGCCGTACCTGTTGCTTTGTTCTGTTTTTGTATGCCCAGCTACATGGGTTTTTGCAAATAGAGGGTATGCCTTGGGACCACATAGGTGAAATTTTATATGCCCAACTATAAATTTCTATCTCAAACGGGTTGTACAAGTAATCGTAGTTTACAAAGAACAATATGAACGCAGCGACAACCTGAAGTACGCACGCCGCCCTTTTTGTTGCTTGTCAATGTGAGCTTGAATCCCAATATGAGCTATACGATTTTCGAAAATGGCTACTACCGTCCCCCAATATCCAGCTACTCGCCAAAGGAATCTCTGCATATTTGCGACGCACTTACGCACGACCTTATTCCATGTGAACGAACGCAGCTGGATGCACACGCCCCTTGATCCGGCTCAACATATGCCCTAACTAACCACCACCAATAGTCTGACAGGCAAATGATGCATTGTAAGGGACATGCCGTAGTTTAATTTTCGCTGCTTCCACTCATTTTTCTGCTGTTTCCGCTGGTCGCTGCGATTCAGACCCTGCCAACATGCCCGGTGCTTCCACCATTCTATCCGGCTGTGGACTCAGCCAACTCAGATCATCAAACAGTAGTGCGCAAATCCGGCCCATGTCCACCTGCCATGCAGTTACGTTGCCAAACGTATGAATGTGTTAGCATGGGTATAGGGGCGGCACCCGCCCTACTGGCGATGCTTATACATACTACGAAACCTGTAGAAAGCTGAGCGCCTATCAATAGCTCAAAGTCGTAACCAAGTGCAAAGATAGTGTTGCGGTTTTTAAGCACCTGGTCTATGCCCGGCAGCAATACGTCTCCATTGAAGCACCTGCAGAAGTATGCGCAAAGCACGCCAGACCTATTCAAGCTGCAGATGCATAAAGCATTTTTCAGTTTTACGTGTCCTTACTACATGTTCAAACCATATGCATATGAGTTTGTATTGAGACTGACCTCGTCGTAGTTTCGACAATCAACTGGACTGGTTCTACGGTTGCATCATTCCAGTTGTGGTCCCAGCCTACGAACAAAACCTCAACTGATGCTGCAAGTTGCCTCTTCAACATATGTGACACATGCATGTACATGCTGTGTCGCTGCTCTGTTGGCATCCCTGCCTTCGATGGATCAAACACCCTGATGGCGTTCCTCTGAAGGTCCCAACAGAAACAAACCCATGTCTGATGCAGGATCACGGGGAAGAATAGCTGCACCAATTCAAGCTCAATCAATACACATTAACTGCTCACACAGTCAGCAAAATGTGATAATGGTGTTAGACAAACCATTCTGCAGCTGCATACGTCATATTGCAGATGTGGGCCGACAAACTGGTTCTTGATGCTGGGGTTGTTTACATCGAAGCATCCAGCGATGATCGATGTCTGCGCAAGCAAGATTATTGCTTTGTTAGCTCAGCCGTTGAACCAAATTCCATTACGTTAAAGTATGAACGCAAATAATATATTCTCTATATTTACCAGGACGTCTGACTCAAAGAAGTGTCTCCATCGGAGCCGCCCCTCTGCTTTGTACAATTTATCATCCCTTATCATGAAATTTCTCATGATCGCATCCATTGTGTCCATTTCCATCTTCGACAGGCCCCTGTGCTGCTGCTCCGCCGCACTTGGCGTGACCTCAATGTACTTTGGCCAGTAATGCACTATATGTGGCCTGTTCATTGTACAATAACACAATAATTAGTTAGCGCAGGATATATGAAGGAACACGGTTATCTTTTCACTGAGCACTTCGTGTTCAAACTGAAAATGATAAAATACATTTATGGGTATTATCATACCATCGCATGTGGTCCAGACTGTCATGTTGATGGTTCATAGTCTTTAACATGTTCTGCGCATGTTCAACCATAGGCCAGAAGCCGCCCAACTCCCATGGCGTCCTATGACTTTGTTGACCAGTTACACTTACTTTATGTTGCAGTGGCGAGCAGATCCTTTCTTCACTGCATGCCTTGTTTAGGTCTAGGTGATTATGTTCCTTGATGCGCTGGGCAAGCAGGTAGAATTGTGCCATTGACTTGACAACCAAACAATCAACACCATCAGGACTGATGGGGTCTACCGCATCATCACTCCCTTGCGTTGTGCAGTTTGTAACCACGTCTGACGGTGTCTCTACACCCGAACGGTACGAAGAGCTTGCACTTGCTGCTGACCCTGCTGCGAGGCATGCTGGATAGAATGCTCGCTCCTTGCACCGAGTGGTTATGGCTTGCGTGGAGTTTTGCTCTTCACAGTACTCTTCGGTAAAATCACCCTCCACGTCTGCACGGGGGTCTTGTGCCCCACCTGTCGCCACAATGTATCAGCCAAACATTACAACTGTTACCACCATAACTTTGTTCGTATTTATGTTTATAAGACGCACAAGGACGAAGTCTTGTTGGAGAGCCACTTACAATCTTTTGTTGCGCCTAACTCAAATTGGTAGTTGAACCCATTCACAAATGGTTCCATTATGCTTAGCAAGACATGTATACACTCAAGTACATTGCTGCAGCCTTCAAGATTTCTGCGCTGATTGAAGTCCGCTGCCGCCACGAATAAAGGACCAGCAGCCTGGGTTTCCAGTCATGACATTGGGCATTTGAACAATCAATTTCGTGTACAACAGAAAACATAGAGTGCCACACGATTGGTTGCTACATACCTCCAGTGGGAGTCGTAGAACCCTTGCCATTTTAACTGAAACCTTCCATAGCGCGATCTGTGCCGTTTTGGCCACATGGCCATGACACTTGTTAGATGTTGTAGCACGCGCGCCCCGGTGTGTGCCCATGTGTAGCACGACTTCTCCCGGTTCACAACCTGGTTCATAATGGACTAGTTAATATCTTGATTCAATTCTTAACCCCCCCCACAACACCCACTACACCTGTGTTACTCTGACAGACACGCTCTGAGGGCTTTTCACCTCAACATCTATTAATATTGCTTACTAAACTCAATATACTAGGCCATGCATCGCGCACATACCTGCGATCTGCCAAACTTAGGTGCCGACCTGGAGCCATGATCGCGTACCATGTCCGCTGCAATCATCCCCTTCATCCTCGGAAATGAAAACGTGGCAACCCTCGGCAGTATGGTGTGCTCCATGCGCCATGCTCCGATCTCCAGGTTGTCAAGATATAGAATCTACAAAGGGGGCATGTTTGGGGGAAACATTTTTAGCACGTACTAGCAGTCGGGGGAACAACAAATTCAGTGTTATTATACATTTCTACTGACCTGGAGAAACAGATAGCACCCTGTTATATTTGGCAAACTGATGCCGTACGCAAGGTCCAACCTGTATTTTGCTGCTGATTCCAATAATCTCTTGTGGATGTACTCACCCCAATCATACAGATGAATTCTATTCGTGTCAGCAAGAGCACCCCAATAGTCCTCTTGAACAAAATCATGTTTTGCTCCAGGCACAAATAGTGTTGTCATGACAAAAATTATGAATGCTTCCTTGAAGGTATGTTCTTGCTCTGGGCTCATAATGTCAGGGTACTCAGCATCCAATAAACGCTGCACAGGTCTAACACTACGCTGATCCCTTCCAGAGCTCGGCCAAAAATGAAGTTTCATTTTCTCCTTGGCCGCTCTGTTAACATGCTTTGTCCCAGTAAGCATTTTGCCGGAACATGGTATGCCAAAAACAATGGATATGTCCCTCTTCCCGAAGGGCAACACGCTGCCGTTTGGCAGAGATAGGCACGAGTTCTCCACATCGACTAAGCTCATTAGCCACGCGGAGAATCTCCTGTTGGTTGACTTAATTGGTGGAAAATTCAGTAGACCGCCAAACCCTATAGACTCAACTAAATGCCTTTTCTTTTCATCGAAATTGGATATAGTGTCATATATCGCCTTGACACTACAAGTTGCTTGATTGTAAGCATATTCTAGGCCATCCGCTCTGCCACCCCCATTGCCCAGGGCCCCTTCACACCCCAATGACTCTACCGGGTTCGCTGCTGTTGTTACCTCCTTCCCCACCATTGAGGATACTTGAAGGGCTGAAGATTGATGCGAGCCCCCACCAGGAGTCCGCTGCCCGAGGGCGAGTCACAAGCTTGCCTAGTCCCTTGATATGCGTTTTCAATCGGCCGCCGTATCTGCAGTTAAGAAGCAGGGCAACATGAATCCATCTTCACCACGAACAATGAACACACATGGGGGATGAAGTAATTTCACGGGTCACACAAAGACCGCAACCACGCAAAGAACCGGGCCAGAAGGCGTTTACCTCCTAAATATGAGCTCCGTCGAATCCTAGCGAGGCCTCCGTTACACTGAATGGCACAACCCACTGACTCGGAGGCGTCCGCTTCTTCGATTCCAGCTACACGATTCCCCTGCAATGAACAACGCCAGGTTCTAGCTGCTATCTCGGTGGATGATTTAAGCAACTCGCCCCCCAGGCTCCAGATCCACGCCCTAGAGACCACCTTGTACTGCCAACGGCGAGGCATTGGGGAACCTTCCAGCATACGCACCCCAGTTGCTTGGTCATGAATGCGTCACGCGGTTCCCTTCAGCGACAAGGCATGGCGGAGCAAAGCAGACAAAGAACGATACAGTCGATTTGACTAGACAACAGAGCATCCGAGGAAAGATACCCGCAGCACGTTTGCTACGGGTACACAAGCGAGGCGTGTCGTGCCTCTCACGCCTTTCCACATCAGCAAATCATGGATCTTAATTGTGGTTTCAACGATGTCAGTGCCAATCTCAAAGCACAGGTGGACGGCTCGCGGTCGGGGTGGGTACCTACCCCCTGGGGTACGAAATCCGCGTCCCATGGCTCACAAGCAAGTAATTGAGCGTGAAGAGGCTCAAACTCAGCACGGAGACAATAGCTGTCGAAAGAACTCATCAACTGATCTGTCACCCTGCTAAAACAATTGCTCTTGACGCAAGGCGGCAATGTAGGTAGATTGACGAGAGGGTTCATAGTGCTGACGAAGGAAAGCTCACATTTGAGAAGCATGATCAAGCTGAACAGCCATATGCTCATCCATGTCCGATGGACCTAAAGTGAGACATATAAGAGGCCAGATCATCATCATAAGCTTCTCACAACTTCTTTTGGTCAGCTTCTAAGGTTCCTGTAAGAATCACCGGCTGCACTGGAGGAGACGGCAAGACTGTACAAGACAGCTCGCCAGCGAGAAACTTTCAATGTTGGAGACCACGCATATATATGCCACCGCATGTGGAACACAATCACGATAATTGGTGCTTTGAAAAACACTAGACAACATGGGACTTGACCACCACCACCACCACCAATGGAAGGAACCGGAGGGAATGCCATTTTTAACTTTTTTTACTCAGAAATCAGAAACGATAAGACAGCCACATGAGTACTACACAGGGGCAAGGAGCACACGGACCAAGCTGCGGCAGGCCGTTGCAGGAGAATCCCTCCTGCTCGCCTCATGTAGATGCATGAGCGCGTGAGGGCACGCCGGGCGAGCACCTCCTGCGCGAGTGAGTGGAGAACGGAGAGCAGCCGGCTGAGAGCGAGCAACCACGGCCAGCCACCTGCGCCACAGGAGGAGCCGCACAGACGGGTGTGGTGAGAGGAGCCGTAGCTGGTTACCGGCGCCGTGACAGGAGGAGCCGCGCCCAGGCCGCAGACGAAGACAACAACATGACAGCGCGGTAACCCTAACCCTAACTCAGAACCTAGCTCTGGATACCATGTTAGGAATGCTGCTTGTATTTTGAGATGGGAATGAAGGCCACCATATGTACATGTACAATATATAGAAGCACCCTTGTGCAAATAGGAAAATACAAAGTACATATATCTCTAACAGCTTGAAATTTCTAAAGTTTAAATTTCAAAATACTAGAACTTTAAACGAATTTTTGAGGCTCAAAGTTGTAAATTGTGTCGAGGTCTACAATTTTAGTACTATTCAACTTCATATGAAAACATTATAATTTTTCGAGACAACTATTTCTATAGGAGGACCTCTTAAGAGTTTTCCCTTTGCTAGTTGATTTCTAGAGGAGGCACTTTGAGAAGGACCGCCTCTAAAAATAGTCATTTAAAGATTCTAAAACTAGCCATTCAAATATATGTTCTACCTATAACACCTATCTAACAGTAGTGGGCATCTGAATGCGACCGTAGTGACTTTAAGAGGCAGACTTCTTAAAACACCTATCTATGTAAATGGTTACTAGGGATGGTTGTTAGCTAGGGCTTTCCTGGCCATTTACATAGGCCGCACCAAAAGATGTCTGCCTCCGTTAATCATTAACTTGTCTCTAAAAAGCTTTTTTTGTAGTTATGGGTATGAAACACATTATTTGGAGAAAAATCAAATCTACTATTGCATAGATGTTTCTTTTCCCTACTGTTGAAGGATATTTGTCATACTTCCATACTGAAATTTTGTTGTAGGCACATGAAACACTATTAAATGTGTATATTTTGTAATTGAAACTATCAACAGCATACTGCACTAACCCTTATAAGCTGTAGTTTCTGTCATGTTGAATTGGCATATAGCTTAGTCAGTGCATTGGCTAAAAAATGCTAAATGTATGGTGTTATTTAAAATACTACTTCCTTGGTTGCTCCAATTACAAAAATAAATCAGTTTATGATTCATTCTATTATTAGTGAAACCTTGTTAACTTTAACACCCTATATATAAATAACTATGTATATTTACGACAAAATCCTGATGCTAAATTCCATCATGAATAATGATCTCACAATATATAATTATTTTTATTTGAATGAAAGTTTTATGGGCTTGGTAGTGAAAGTCTCACCTTCGATATTGTTCGGTGTCTTTTAAATGACTAACAATATCCACCATAAATATATTTTTCTAGTGTGTTGACAATTGAATTAAAATCTTGCAGCTTCCTAAAAAACGAGGATGTCATGAAACTACTTCTGGGTTGACAATGAATAATGAGATGAAAAATTTGAGAAAGTCAAGGCAGATGACAGATCAACACCAAAATTTCAACTTGATGACATGCTCTGAGTACAATAAGCTGGAATTTGTTGATGTACGTGAAACATCATGGAATGTAGGAGTACAACACATTGTAGGGAGAAAAGATAAGAAAAATGAATTAGTGGATTCTTTACTTAAGGGCGTGAAGCCAAAGTTCATCACCATCTTTCCAATATATGGTATTGGGGGCATTGGCAAGACAACCTTTGCAGATTTGATTTACAATGATACAAAATTTAAATATTACTCTCGAGTGTGGGTTCATGTGTCCCCAAGATTTGACATGAATAAGATTGGTAAATCTATAATTTCACAGCTATCCGAAACAGGGAGCCAAGCTAATGAGGGAGAGTCAGAGACAATATGTAGTTGCCTCACAAAACTACTCTCTCGTAAGAATATTCTAATTGTTTTAGATGACATTTGGGAGGAGGATCAGTTTCAACTAGATGATTTGAAGGCCATGCTGAATCTTGGTGATAGCATGAACACAATTGTTTTGGTAACTACACGCAGTGAACGTATAGCTAGGATAATATGTACTAACAGTGAACCATACAAAATTGAACCATTGACTGATGACATGTGCTGGGAAATAATAAGACAAAGAAGTGGCTTTGACGCTAGAGACAACAAAGAATCTGAGCTAGAGGATCTAGGAAAGGAGATTGCCCGGAAGTGTAGAGGTGTGGCTTTAGCGGCTCGATCTCTTGGGTACATGAAATGTGATCTGTGGTCACAAGTGAAAGATAATGATATCTGGAATGAATCTGTCTCAAAGGATTTCTCTTTGCCAAATCACGTTCTTGTATCCTTGAAGTTAAGTTATAGCTTTATGGATCCACACTTGAAGCCATGCTTTACTTATTGTGCCATCTTTCCAAAAGGTCACAAGATAGACAAAGATGAGTTAATTCGCCAATGGATTTCTTTGGGTTTCATTAAGCCAACGATAATGCACTCCACTATCCAGCTATGTGAGAAGTATATTGAGCAACTCAAAGGATTATCTTTCATTCAACATTCAGTGTCACCCACGGTGAGTTATTCGTGCCTTCTAGAACAATTAATTTTTCCCCTTCAATAGTTTATTATAAGAGGCTTATTTGCACCCTTTTTTAAATGCTAAGAAAATTGGCTATAGATTGATTTAAGCAACAAAAACTTATAACATATCATTAGTTCAAAGTGAAGAAACAAGTTAGAGGTAACTAGAGGACAGCTCAAGTACGGACTCTGGGCCTACCAACGAGTACACGGGTCCCACATGTCCCCACCTAGACCACAACTGACTCAGGCCAGTCTCAGTGGTGAGTTTTATTTCGCTGTTTTCAAGACTGACATGCCATATAGATTGAAATAAAACTTTGATAGAACTCTCACTGTGAATATATAGTTTCATTCTATAGTTTTATAGCCATTTAATTTCATGACTCATAAAGCGTTGGTAATCGTGTTAAGAGAGTTTCATCCCTATAATACTTTTTTTCTCTATATTAAAACACTGTCATGTCATCACAAATGCATATGTGGCATGCTATTTAATGCAAATAAAATTCTAATAAAACTTTTATTGAAACTGGTCTCACAAAACTGGGTAGGCCAACATGCCAAGGATGACCACGATCCGATGATGATGTATCATCCACTCGGCTTACTCGGTGCGGAAGAGCAGCCGACTAGGAGCCCAAGTGGGACACGCATCTTAGGTGTTGAGCAGTCGGTACGCAAGAGAAGCAATGCATATACGTGGACTGACGCTACACCCGGACAAGCCCCAGGGCATACCATATGCTCTGCATTGTAGCAGCACATTGTACATAGTATCAGACTGGGTACAGTGACTGCCATCCTCCACATTGTAGCGGCATTGTGCTACCTAACCAGTATGGCCTATAGTAAGCCTTGACATCTGCATGGACTTGATCGGACCCGTGTGCAATGGAGCCACGTGGGGGTTGCAGTTTCCTCAACTATGACCCAATTAGTCGGATGTGATTGTAAACACTAGATAAATAGTACCTTTGACTATTTAGACACCGTACACATGTAACCCCACCCCCGCTATATAAAGGATAGAGTCTTGTAGTAACAAGATTTCAATAAATAGTCAAAGAAAAAAAGCTATCCAAGAGTTTTATTCGCCATCTATTTTTAGAATTCACAAAAATTGCTATGTATCTTTACAAATTTTCATTAATAAGGTGCATTTCTATATTTGAAACAAGATTTTGAACATTAGCACATTCTCACGGATTTCTTGAAGTCTACTTTTTGCCTTCGTTCAATTGGATCATGCTGCCAGCAGTTCAAAAGCTTGGACATTGTGAATTCTATTCATTTCATATCTTGGTACCAACATCAGATCCCTTCAGCCGCAGTCAAACCAGCTGAAAGATGATTACAAAACTGGAGAGAAACAGAATCACAATGAAAATAACCCATTTGTTCTAACACTATCCTTTACATGAGCACTTATATAGATGTTATCTTATTAAGAGCTGTTCTGAGCATATCATCTTATCAATAGTTCCAGACAGCAGACAGATAAAGTGATTCATTTTCTTGAATAGAAAAACTGAAACAAAACTGAACTCTGATGTTTGTTCCTTCTGTGAAAAATGGAGAAGAAACAATGTAGGCTTCAGTGCCTTCCACACTCCAGTAGGGGGAGTGATCCACGTGCTTGACCTTCCACAAGAAGAAAACCATGACATACATCTTCATAACTAAAGCTGTGAACACTGCTTAGGGGAACCCTAGCATCATACTCCAAAGAGAAGACATCATAGCAAAGATCACCGTCTCCATGATCCATCATCATCTTTGCATTTATTGGTCCAAGATATCATGGTCATCTTACTGTGCATGGATGCTATTGCAGTCTCAAGCAACACAAACTCTTTCTGATTATTCTTTTCACATATTCTCTAGGATCCAAGATTGCTCTGCATCTAATATATCAATAAATAATGGCCTCCAATGATAAGGTAACTACAAATAGAAGCAGGAGACCATAAATTCAACCTAAACGTCCAGGGACAGCAAGAAATAAAGTAGGTCCAGAAAGATAACATACACTCCAGCCTCATGACCGAAGACCGTAGGGAACACGGGAGTCTGCCCTATAAGAAAGAAATTAGAAGTCCCAAATAAGGCGCATGCCAGCCCCAAGTTGCTGCATCAAGCATCTCAAGTCTCAACAGATACGATACAAATGGGATGAGTCATCAGTAGATACCTCGGCCTCCTAGAAGTAAATGTAAGCGTGGCAGAGCAAAGTGAAGAGGATTTTGATGCACACCAACTGCCTCTTCCTCACCAAAATCCAAAGAAGCCAACTAAGGCGATTTCGTCTTAGCACACACAAATAGGACGTAAAGGTCAAATTAATTTAGTACAGAGCAATCCATATAGCAAAAGAAAAATACAGAAAGGTCTTGGCTGCCTATTCCGTTCAGTGGTTGCTGCAGTCTCGCTCTCCTGGCTTAGTCAATTCTTCGCATCTTTCAAAATTATGCACAAAGAAAATGGAAGTAGTTATATATAGAAACTGATAAAATGTGAGTTATCTCAATGATTGAATGCGCTTATTTTTGCTAGTGAACTTAGCTTTGCCATCAAAATTCCGAAGTTCTCCAGACTATATGAATTAAAATCATGACAAAGCAGTATGAAAAAGAAGACATCGATGAGCTGCACTTGACATGAGATGCTGCTAATACTGAAGGATAAATTCAGAGCTCTCTTTCACCTTTGTGTAAGAGTAGGCAGTAAGCTATATGGTATCACGGCACCAAACTGTTGTCAGTTAGATCGCTGCAACACCAATCACACAGTATATAGATGAACAGGTTAGAGCTTCTAATTCTAGTTGAGTGAGCGAGTGAGGGAGGGAGAGAGAGCAAGGCGGAGCAGGCGAGCAAATGGTGAGACTGTTAGATGCTAATTTTTTATCCAACTGAGAGATAAAGATGGCAATGACATGTTGACAATTTTGTAGAATAGGCAGTCACCAAAATCTTGTGTAAATTAAGTAGTACCTGTTAGATCTAGTAAGCTCCACGAAAGCACCTGAAATATGTGGTTGCTCCAATGTTTGTGCTGTTTCGTCATTGCCTTGAGAGTTCACCCATTGCTGAGGGTCCAGCCTTCAAGTATTAGCTGTAAATCAAACAAAATTTCGATATCTACAATTTGATAGTAGTATAAAAGGAAACTGATAATTGATTATTCTCTTGCAAATAATTGTAAATACATGAGAATCGAGTCCAGAGCCAATCTATACCTCTATGTATATATAATATAACATACAGTCATAATTATTCATTCATGTATATGGTATAAAAAATAATAATGCATCTTTGCCAGATTACATGCCTAATTCTGTGTTCACTCTAGCTTTCGAATCAATTGTTTTCCTGACAACATGATTTAATTAATCTCTATCTCTACAGCTATAAAATTGATTTCAAAACTATAAAATGATTTTCATGAGAAGAACCAAAATGCAGTGGTAAAACATTACTCTATGTGGTTTGTTTTGAAATATAAATCATCTAAAAAATGTAAGCAGTTTAGGATCTAGAACATTTATGATTCGAGAAATAAAGATCAGGAGGAAATGGATTGGTATTGGGACCCGAGTTGAGTGTGGAGCAATTGCTCAGATCTGATCTTGCCATTCCCAGGGGTCTAGGGATTTCAAGCGACAGAGCGTACTGACCTACCTAGCCTCTCCTTGTGTCCCCAGTGGCGGTCGCTGCCATCCTCGTGTGCTTTAACTGCCGCCACATCCCCTTCATCGCTGACACCGATGGGCCGAGCAGAGTAGAAGCCAGGCGAGACGGGGAGGGCTGAAGGCCGGGACCGGGGATTGTGGCGGGACGGCGTGGCGGAGCAGGGCGGCGGCCGCGCGAGAAAGGTAGACCAGAACACCGTGATTTGAGGAGAGAGTCGGCCGAGGGAGCAGCGAGGGGGGTTGCAGGCGCGGGCGTGACAACAGATGGGCAGGGCAGAACCCTTGCATGGAGAAGCGGTGAGCCGGGCGAGGCGATGTCGCGGCTAGCGGGGTTTCGCTTCGCCGACCATCCTGTTGCGTTCCAGAATAGAATGCAACTGATAAGTAGAATTGGAGTAGGGATTGGGAGCAGCAAGAAGGGGATAGGGGTTTCAGACAGAAGAACAGAGACGAACAGAGTTGGGTTCAAAGCGTTTATTCCTCGATGCCTTTTCCCTTCGCTACACGGGCTTATAACGACGCCCTGCGGAACACCGCAACAGCTGGTAACCGCCTCGGCCAGCAGGCCCACCTGCCAACTGGCAATAACGACCGACTCCCACCTACCGGCTCATATCAGCCACTCATCCTGTCCAATGTCTGATGCCGCACAGTAGTACGCCGGCACTGCTGACTCCTAACATTGCCCCCCCCGAAAACCAGCTTGTCCCCAAGCTGGACTGGTAGGATAGCGACGATACAAATCATTGACTTCCTCCCAGGTGACCATGAACACAGGTAAAGAACTCCACCGAACTTGGACTTGAGAGACCGCCGAAGCACCTTTGATCAGCATCCTTCTGTCAATGAACTGAATCGGGTAAACTTCAGCCTCAGGGTCGTCCGGCGGTTCAGTGATATCATCTTCCACCTGAGTCGAAGGTGCCACATGCCGTTTGAGCTGAGAGACATGTACCACTGGGTGAATTTTGGAACCTTCCGGGAGATCTAACTTGTATGCCACACTTCCAACCCTCTGGAGCACAGTATAGGGGCCGAAGAACTTGTAGCACAACTTGGCATTGGAACGAGGAGCCACAGACGACTGCACATACGGCTGGAGCCTGAGATACACTTTATCCCCAACCTGAAACTCCCTTTCAGACCTCCCTTTGTCAGCTTGGGCTTTCATCCTCTGTTGTGCTCTATGCAAGTGATGTTGTATACAATCATTCAGCAAGTTCCTCTCTAGCAGCCACTGTTCCAGATCAGGTGCTTGTATTCCAGCTTCACCAGAAATACCAAAATGCTTTGGAGGATGACCATATAGTACCTCAAATGGGGATTTGCCTAATGCTGAGTGGAAATTAGTGTTATACCAGAACTCAGCAACAGACAGCCATTTGCTCCATTGTCGAGGACAAGCGTTGACAGAACACCTCAAGAAAGTCTCCAAGCACTGATTTAACCGCTCAGTCTGTCCATCAGTCTGGGGATGGTAAGAGGAGCTCATCATCAGTTTTGTATCAGTCAGCTTGAACAATTCCCTCCACACAGCACTAGTGAAGATTTTATCTCTGTCTGACACAATCCCTCGGGGCAAACCATGCAACTTATACACTGAATCCAGGTATGCTTGAGCTACGTTCAGGGCAGTAAATGGATGAGCCAATGCAATGAAATGGCCATATTTTGTGAACTTGTCCACCACCACCATGATTGTATCAAACCTCTGTGACTTGGGTAAACCTTCCACAAAATCCATGCACACTATCTCCCAGGCTTGTCTAGGAATTGGTAGAGGTTGCAGCAGCCCTGGGCTTCTGACATGCTCACTCTTGGCTTGCTGACAAACCTGGCATTCTTGTACAAATTTAATGATATCAGCCTTCATCCCTGGCCAAGCAAAGAGTTGCCTGATCCTGTAACAGGTTGCCTGAATTCCTGAATGCCCCCCAATAGCTGAAGCATGAACAGCTTGCAACACATGCTGTATTGCCAATTTGTTGTTTCCCAGCCAGATTCTGCCTTTAAACCTGATAATGCCTTCCTGGACTGAGAAGTTTTTTGATGGAGAAGTCAATGGTTGCTTAGCCTCCTGATCTTCCTCGTAGCCCATCTTGAGTTGCTGAATCCACTCAGGATTACAAAATGATACAGCAAACAGTGGAGTAGTTTCATGGCACCTTGATAGAGCATCAGCCACAGTATTGTGTATACCTTGTTTGTACACTACTTTGAACTGAAGATCCATCAGTTTCATAAGAGCCTTGTGCTGAATTTTTGAGCTTACCCTCTGATCAGTCAGGTACAACAGGCTTCTATGGTCCGTCCTGACAATGAACTCAGCATGTTGCAGGTATTGCCTCCACTTGTCCACAGCTAGAATAATGGCCATACATTCCTTCTCATAAGTGGACAGAGTCTGGTTCTTCCTACTAACAGGCTTGCTCAGATAAGCTATGGGGTGATTGTCTTGTAACAACACAGCTCCAAATCCCACATCACTAGCATCAGTTTCCAGGATAAATTGCTTGCTGAAATCTGGAATTGCCAACACTGGTGCACTGGCCATAGCTTGTTTCAACTGCTCAAATGCCTCCTGATGAACTGAGGTCCACACATATGGAATTCCCTTCTTCAACAGGTCTGTTAATGGCTTACTGATCAGCCCATAACTTCTAATGAACTTTCTATAGTAACCTGTTAAGCCAAGAAATCCCCTCAATCCTTTTAAGTTGTTTGGTACTGGCCAATGCTGCATTGCTTCAATCTTAGCTTGCTCAGTAGCCACCCCTCTCTCAGAGATACAATGCCCCAAGTACTCCACTTCTTTCTTTGCAAAGCTGCACTTGGACATTTTCACAAAGAACTTATGCTCTTTCAGGATCTCAAACACTTGTTGAAGCAAGTTCTCATGCTCCTCCAAAGTAGCTGAATAGACAAGAATGTCGTCCATGAAGACTAGCACTCCCTTTCTCAATAGTGGGGCAAAGATGATATTCATGATTTCCTGAAATGTTGCTGGTGCATTGGTTAATCCAAATGGCATCACCAAGAACTCATAGAGCCCACTGTGGGTTCTAAAGGCAGTTTTGTATGCATCCTTTGGCTCAACACAAATCTGGTGATACCCAGCCCTCAAATCCAGTTTTGAGAACCAACTTGCTCCAGCTAGTTCGTCAATCAATTCATCCACCAAGGGCATGGGGTGTTTATTCTTGACAGTTTGGGCATTTAAGTGCCTATAGTCCACACAAAAGCGCCAACTGCCATCTTTTTTCTTTACCAACAGCACTGGTGAAGCATATGGGCTTACACTTTGCTTGATGATTCCTTGATGCAACATCTCTTTTATCTGCTTCTCAATTTCATCTTTCTGAGCTGGAGAGTACTTGTAAGGCCTTATGTTCACTGGTACAGCTCCAGGCAACAACTGTATCTGGTGATCAAACTGCCTTTTTGGGGGTAACTCTCTAGGCTCCTGAAACAACTCAGAGTAAGACTGTAGTAACAACTGAATTGGTACTGGCAACTCATCAGCACCACCTTCTGCCACAGCCCACAATTCCTGACCAGCTTGGTCAACCTCAACTGATCCTTGCAAACTCAGTTGGACACAATGGGTCACCCTGTGATGTTTCATTAAACCTTGCAGCCCCGAGTTTGAGATCAGTGCACAACTACTCACATCTTGATTTATGCCATGCAAAGTTATCCTATGTCCTTTGTGAGTGAATCTCATCAACTTCCTTGCCCAATGTACCCACATAGGGCTACATGTTTCCAACCAATCCTGCCCTAGTATCATGTCAAAACTTTGGAGAGGCAACACTCCAGCATTGGTTTCAAAGGTATGGCCTTGAACAGTCCACTGCAGTCCTTGAACCTGATTGGCACAGACCATAGGGCTGCCATTAGCTGTGATCAGATGAACTGGTTGACATTCAGATAGGCTATTCTCTAGTCCCAATCTACTGACCAACTGATTGCTGACAAATGTGCCCACACTACCTGAGTCCACCAAGATGAGAATCTCCCGTTTGCCAATCCTCCCACAAAGCCTCAGAGTGCGGCGTCTGGCACAAGCTGCTGGTGAAGAATGCCCAACTGCCATCACCACCTCTTCCTCTCCTTCACTGCATCCCTCCTCCTCAGGCTCCTGTGCCTCCAAGGCATCCAGTAGCTCCTCAATCACATGTAGAGGTACATTCTGGGGACATTTATGGCCTGGTGCCCATTTATCGCCACATTTGAAACACAAGCCATTCTTCCTCCTATGTTCCTTGAGGGCAACTAGCTTGTCTTCTGCCTCAGTCTTTTGCAACCCATGTTTGCCTTTGTCACCTTCAGTTATCTTGCCCTTATCCACACTACTCTTCCAAGGTTGCTTGTTATACTCTTTGCTGCTACCTTTTGAACACCCCTGAGCCAGTTCTTCTTCTTGAATCAATGCCAACGCACTGGCCGTGGCTACATCCTCGGGCCTGTGCAGCACTATAACTGAACGAAGCTCCTCTTTCAGACCATTCACAAAGCGGGTCATCAAGAATGTGTCGTCATAACCATTGTTGTACAGCATAATCCCCTGAGCAATCTTCTCAAACTCTGTAAGATACTCATCCACTGTTCCCTTCTGCTTCAGAGAATCAAACTGTTTGAGCAACAACTCATACTGATTCTTGTCAAAACGATCCATCACCAGATCACACAACTGACTCCAATCCGTGACTCGCCCTTTCCTCTGAATCGATTGTAACCAGGAAGCGGCCACTCCTTTGAAATTCAGAACAGCGAATCGGGTCTTCAGAGATGGATGGACTGCATAGAGCTCGAAGAACACCTCGCATTGTTCCCGCCAAAACCGGGGAAATTCACCGTCAAACTTCGGAAACTCCATCTTAGGGAAGGGCGGGGAATGAAAATTCGGGACAAATGCATCGTCCGAGAGAGGATTTTGATACGTACCCTTACGGTTCTCCTGCGGCCGGGTTCCTAAGATCCCGCCGCAGTGTTCGCTGCGCCCCACGGGCTGCTCTCCTTCTCTTGTCGGAGAGCTTGACGATGAGCCCGGGGCATTGTTGAGATCGACGATGCGAGGCGCAGGTGGCTGGGCCACCCCTGGTGCCGGCCTCCATCGCGTCTCCAACGAGTCCAGCCGCGACGCGGTGAGGTCGATCCGCTTGGTCACCGCGTTCGGGGGGCGTCGACGCATTCCGCCCCCTCCAGCCTTGATCCTCGAACACCTTGTCCGCGTTAAACTTGCCCCGCCCCAACGGCGTCCAACGAGTCCAGGGACGAACGCATCATCGTCTGAAACCCGGCGAATTGCTTCATCGGCATCTCGAACTGCGTGGCCAACTCATCCAACGACTTCGCCATGTCTTGCTGGAACTTGGACGGACCCCTCTTCGGCGCCAGTCTCGCTTCGATCACGATCACCCTGAACGAACCACCGACCCGCTCAACCTCGGCTCGGACCTCTGGATCGCGCGTTCAATCGCCGTGGCGACGAACAGCAATCCTGCCGACGGGGATTACAAGCGTGATCAAGGCAATTCGATTCAGCGGCTTTGATACCAATTGTTGCGTTCCAGAATAGAATGCAACCCGATAAGTAGAATTGGAGTAGGGATTGGGAGCGGCAAGAAGGGGATAGGGGTTTCGAGCATGAAGAACGAGACGAAGCGAGTTGGGTTCAAAGCGTTTATTCCTCGATGCCTTTTCCCTTCGCTACACGGGCTTATAACGACGCCCCTGCGAACACCGCAACAATTGGTAACCGCCTCGGCCAAGCGAGCCCACACCGCCAACCGGCAATAACGACAGACTCCCACCTACCCGCTCATATCGCCCACTCATCCCGTCCAATGTCCGATGCCGCACAAGAGTACGCAAGACCGCCGACTCCTAACACATCCGCAGACTGGTACCGGGAGCGTCCCCGTACCTCCTTTGGCGTAAGAAAGTCGCCGCAGCAGAGTCCGGAAAAACGCCACCTCATCCGGAATCGCTTGCTCCGTCCGGGAAGAATGGGGAATACCGGCTGTGCGCTACGGCCCGTGCCGGCCCCACCTCGCCACAACTGAGGAGGAGAGACAGTAGCGGAGCTAGGTCAAAAATTTAGGTGGGGCAGACTACAAACACAAATTTTTTTAGTAACTTCATAGACCGGAATTCACATGAATATCTAGTATATGACAAACTTAAAGATTAATGAAAGATGATATTACCTCTGTTTAGAAGTAATAGCAGATTAGTAGTCCATATAATAACCTGTTAATTCAACAAACACCAAATAAAAGGGACCAGTAAGGACCTCTCCCACAATCATGCCCACGGCTAGCTCCAGTAGCAGTCACCTAGTACTCATCGCCACCATTTGTCCATCTCCCACCGCGTCCTCCAGAGCTAGGCAATGGACGGTGATTCCTTGGTGCTGGCTTGATGGGCTCTCTTCTCCCATTGGGCCTTTTGCCTTCACTCGTGTGTCCATGGGCCCTCTCCAAATAACAAGTTTTAGTCTAGCCGGACGTCCAGTAGTGCCGCCGAGGCCGAATGATGTCGCTCGCTCGACGGCCGCACTTGAGGAAGAAGACAGGGGTACTAGGAGCTCCCAACGGCGGTAGGTGAGGCAGCTGCCTCACCCTGCCGTATGGGTGGCTCCGCCTATGAGGAGAGAGAGACCAGAAGATGCGCCGAGG
Source organism: Chrysopogon serrulatus (assembly GCA_015844335.1). NCBI lineage: Eukaryota > Viridiplantae > Streptophyta > Magnoliopsida > Poales > Poaceae > Chrysopogon > Chrysopogon serrulatus. The sequence goes on along the minus strand of JADLZL010008335.1, from coordinate 177,856 downwards.
AGGAGAGAGAGAGACGCCGGCGCCGAGGAGCGAAGAAAGAGGAAGAGAGGCGCGCTCGCCCGGCCTCCACAGGCGCCATCGCTCGGCGGTCGCGCTCTCCCCGGCCGTCGGAAGCCCACCTCCTCCTCCTCCTCGGCGCGGCGCCCGCCATGGAGCTTCGCCATCGGCCCGCCCGGGGAGGAAGCGAGGGGGGAGCATGGCCGTCGAGCGCCGAGCGGCGTCGCTGCCGCGCGCCGAAGCGGCGCGCTTGCTTCGCGACCACAAGACGAGCCACGCCTGGCTGGCAGCCCCAGGGATCATGGCGGCCGCCGGGCGTGGGCTTCGGCGGGCGCGTGGGCTTCCCGGTGTGGGCTTCCGGCGGGGGCGGTGGCCGCCGGGGAGGGAGGACCGGGAGGAGGAAGAGGAAGAGGGAGGACCGGTGTCCAGAAGGGAGAGAGAGAGAGAGAGAGAGGCGGGTAGGGAGAGAGAGAGGGGTGTGGGTGGATAAGGTGGATGTGGAGCTGACATGTAGGAACCATATATGGGTAGTTAGGATAAAGGATGAAATAGAGTATGGATGGGTGCGGGAGAAATTGATATGGAGGATGGAATCTTGATGATCAGGACAGAAGATTCCCTTTAGAGGATGTATATAGAGTATGACGAGTGCGGATAGCCCAAGTGGATGATTCTACTCCCGTAAATTTGTCCCGTCATTGTTGCTGGCCTGGGCGTAAGGACGGGGATGGTACTGATCCCCGCGGTTCTCTACTTCAATTTAATGAACTATAGTAAAAAAATAGAGAAAAAAATTATAAAATTAACTCTTTAAGATAAACTAGAGAAGAACCGCGGGTATCTATTTGGAACATCATCCACATCCATACCTAGGCGTGAGGGGCACGGCGTTTGGGAGGAAGGAAGAGCAATCGTGGATGGGATGATGATGTGAATTGTGATTGTGAAGGAAGTATGTCTTTTTTTTTGGGCGTGGCAATCCTCCTGAAAATCCCTTTGTAGTAGTTGCACCAAGAGAGACCTTCGCGGGCAAGCCGTCAATTATATTATACTAGAAGGATTTCCCGCGCGTTGTTACGGGTATTCCAGTAGAATTTTAATTACATAGAGAATAAATGTACTTGGATTAGGAAGAGATTTACCTCAATACGGGCTGGTGTGCTATATATTGCTTCAAATTATTTGCTAAGTATAGAATACATATAGTTGCACAACAGTACTCAAAATATCAGCCTATGGTTAATTGATTTAATGGTAAGCTAGCTGTATTTGGAGATGCCAAAAGATGAGACGATCTGTGTTGTATTATCTGGAAAAGCTATGAGCCAAGAAATGCATCGGCATATAAGTTTGTCGAATTCACTGTATACTTGTAGAAAATGCGAAAACAACTTTCCTGACATGATAGATCTCTACGTGGGCTATGCCATCACATAGTAGTATACAAAACTACTAATATAAGAGATGAGCAGTTTTATTTCACAGCAAACTCTTCTTCTGCTTAATAAAATACGTGTCACAAGGACACGCTCGTGAAAAAAAGTTTTATTTCACAGATTATAGATGAGAGAATGTAGAGAAAAAGAGGGATTGTTAGAGGCAAAACACCTGAACACACACATCAAGAGCATAAGAAGGGGTTTCTGAGGCAGAGCCGAGGAGCAGAGGGCACACGCACAAGGACACGATTCACAGGTGGCTGGCGAGCAGCAGCGTCAAGGCTAGCGGTGTCTGGCCCCTGGTCGTTTCTGCTTGGACTGCAGGAGGGCAAGGTGATGTGGGCTGCCGCCGCCAACATGCAATAGCAAACCTGCAAAGGAAGCAATAACAACACAGAAATGCCGGCAATGAATCAGAAAAAAAACACAAACAGGAGCCATAATTCATCTTGCATTGCATAGTAGATTGAGAAGAGGATCATGCTGAAGATCATCGAACTCTGACCAACCTAGAGAAAGAGGATCTCACATGTCTAACTTAGCAAGGAGAAGAATTTATATACACCATTACCCATCAAAATGATAAATGCCATGAGACCTTTGATGTCCAGTATTTTTTTTTTTTGGGGGAAGGGGAAGGGCTAGGGCCAGGGTCGAGGGGAGAGATGAGGGCAGCGGCCATCAAGGGTGTGCCATAGTCGGCTCGACGCTGGTGTGGGTGTACATGCAGCAGGGGAAGCGGTAGCGTCGACATGGGCTGTGGCTGTCTATGATGGAGTTACTGAAGGCATGTTGTTCACCGGCAAGCACCTGGAAAGGCTGGGCTGGGCCTGCGTGACCAGTGGGAGGGTAGCGTACATATGGGTTTTGCTGCATGCATAAATGAAGAATTTGGGATTAAAGGACAATGACATGGCACTCTGTGGAATAAGATAGAATGGTAGTGGGAGTTTGCTTTATATGAGTAATAGATATGGGTGTTACATCTGTGTTTTCATGCAGTGAATACATACTTTTTTTTTTTTTGAGGTCAACGACGGGGGGATCAAATTGATCCCCACCTGAATTTCATTTCACTGATTCCGGCAATGCCGGTGGGTGAAAAAGGGGGCAAGGCCCGCCATACAAGGTTTGAAGTAATACAATGGGGGGGGGGGGCGGTGGGGGGGCGTTTACATGGGAAAAGCAGCACTCCACCTACTGGCTATGGCCACATCCCTTCTTGGCAATCGGCAGCTCCATAGGCGCCCAGCCTCTTTGCAAGCGGCGGCAAGCCTATCTGCATTGGGCTCCATGTGCCGGAACACGCAGTCATTCCGGTGCTTCCAGATTTCCCAGCAGTAGAGAAGAATGAGCGGGTGGGCAACGCTTTCATGCACCCAAGGCGGCACCCTGGTCAGCCATAGTTCAGTTGTTGTTGCTATCATTTCCGGATCCCAACCAAGTATAATTGACAAACCTGACACCAGCATGCATTTATCTTTTATGCAGAATTTTAAAACGTATTATGAAGAAGCCACATTATTTACCATGCACGATCTGGTGCATGACTTGGCTACTTCACTCCTTGGCAATCAAATTATGGATCAGAGCAAACAAGGCAATTCTAAGGGAAGCAGCAGCTGCCAATATGCGCTGCTCACTGATTGTAGCAAGCCACTGGAGTTATGCTTCACTTCTAGTGAAAGTTTAATAGCGCTGCATTTTCTCGACTGTGGCAGAACCGAACTAAGCGGTGCTGCATTTGCACCTGCTAGTTCCTTGCAAGTATTGGATTTAAGTGAATGCTGCATACAGAAGTTGCCAGATTCCATTGGTCAACTGAAGCAGTTGAGATATCTTAATGCTCCTGATATCAAGGATCAAATGGTCCCAGAATGTATCACGAAGCTCTCGAATCTAATGTATCTCAGTTTTCATGGAACTTCTACCATCTTAGCACTACCGGAGTCCATTGGACAACTGGAAGTTTTGATTTATCTTGATTTGTCAGGGTGTTCGGAGATTAAAAAGCTGCCAGAATCATTTGGAAATCTTAAAAATCTGGAGCATGTGGATTTTACAAATTGCCATAATGTTACTGGAGTATCACAATGCCTGGGAAAACTCACGAACCTGCAATATTTGAACTTATCAAACTGTAAAAATATTGGAGACCTACCAATTGCATTGGGCAGCCTAACGGAATTGCGATATTTAAACTTATCGTACAGCTCATACCTTAACCTACTTGCTGAGGCTGAGTCTTTGGGCTCCCTAACCAAACTCAAATATCTGAACTTATCTTCAGATTCACTGTACATCAGAAGGTTTCCTGAAGCTTTGGATAGCCTCACTAAACTCAAGTACCTAAACTTATCAGGTTTTCATGTGGCAGAATTACCAAGATCATTTAAGAATCTTCGTAGTTTGGTGCATCTGGACTTGTCACGCTGTTTTCACCTAGGACATGTGGTAGAAGGTTTTAGTGGCTTTACCAAGCTACAATATCTGAATCTGGCATGGTGCTCCTTTTATGGATGCAACCGAGATGAGAGCCTCAAACAAGTTTTGGACAATCTCACTGAACTCCGCCATTTAAATTTATGTGGTTTCCTGAAGAGTGTATCTCGCAACGAACTGGTAGTTGCAAGAGTGCTGGAGCGCACCTGCACCCTTCCCAATCTGAAGTACCTGAATTTGTCATGTAATGATAATCTTTATGGCATACCTGAAGCTATTGCTAACCTTGGGAAGCTGCATACACTAGAACTCCCATACTGCATCAACCTAGGGACGCTACCGGCATGTTTACCTCAAATGGAAAGTCTGAAGATTGTAAATATATTGGATTGCATGTATTTGGATAGGTCCACGCAACATCTTCCTATCTTGTTACCACAGTTTAGGGTCCATGCTTGTGATGGTGAATCAAGCAGCAATCTTTTCCTGCTGAAGGATGAAAATCCGAAATTCTTGGAGATAACAGGGCTTGAAAATGTGAAATCTGCAGAAGAGGCAAAGGGAATAAAATTAGTGGAGAAGAGAAGGATTGAAAGGTTAGAGTTGGTATGGACTAGAGATGATAAGAAATTTATGGAGGACGATGAAGTTTTGAAAGAACTATTGCCGCCAAAAACTGTTAAACAGTTCAAGCTATATGGTTATAGAAGCAAGAAGTTTCCATCCTGGGTGATGGGCATTGCCACTTATTTACCTAATCTGACCACTATTACCTTGTGGGCCTTACCCAATTGCATCAACCTACCACCACTTGGTCAGCTACCAGAGCTCAAGATGCTGAGAATTGGAAAAACGGACAATATCAGGAAGATCGGCTGGGACTTGTACGGGTGCATAAGAGCATTTCCTCAACTTGAAATATTAAGTCTACAGTATATGGAATGCCTGGAAGATTGGAACATGCTATACTCCAGTATCAAGGATAGCTTATTGAATGAGCACATGCTCCCTTGCCTCCGAATTTTAATTATAGAACAGTGTCCCAGGTTGAGGTTGAATCCACGCTTGCCTGGAGCTGGAGGTAATGACTTCTCATTATCCATAAGCAGTAGTGATGAAGTAATACTATCATCATGGGAGGGCAGAGGTCACGTTGGTTCTTACTCTGCCAAGTGCACCGAGCTTCGCGTGAAATGCTGTGAGGCTCCTCTATATAAGTGGAGCTTGCTTTGCCAACTCCCTTGCCTCACACATTTACAGATTGAGCGCTGCCAGGATCTCACATGCAGCTCGCCAGATATCCTTGGAGTTGGAGGTCTCCCCTCCCTCCAGGAATTAGTTGTGTCCTGTTGTAGAAGGATTACATCACTACCGGACTGTTTGGGAGACCTTACCTCCCTCAAGAAGCTTCGCATACACAACTGCAGAAGAATCAAGGCTCTGCCAGATAGCATACATCAACTCACCAATCTGCGACGTCTAGTAATCTCACGCTGCCCTGGCCTGGAGTTGTGGTCTCATTCAGAGGAGAACAAGATGAAGCTTGCTCACATCAAAGAAATAGTATGTGCCCTGCCAATCCATCCGTTATATTTGCACCGACTACACTTTTTTGACATCTTATAATGTTGCAGATCTTAGAGGATTGCTTTTGCAATGAATGTGCTTTACTTTAAAAACTCAAGAATGTTTTGTTCTTTTTTTCCTTAAAAAAATGGACTCCCGGGGTTATTTGCACCATGTATGGGGTAGGAAAGAAAATCTAAAATTGATTATGTTTGTAACATAGTAGGTAGGTTGATTTATACAAAGGAAAAAAAAATGTTCTTGAAGTCCATTTATCAGTCAATTTTTGACTCATTAGTAATATATAAGATGGATGTCTAACAATCATACGTGTGCACAACCTTCAACCATCACATCAAAATTTTGAATGAAAACACCTCAGACAACAACTTGGTACAAGTTATACAGTAGAACCCGTAATAAGGCAGAGTTGCTTATATGCTTATTTCATTCCAACTATTGGGTATTTCAGGAACTGATGGGTGGTGAAGAGGTAGAAAGTGACTGTGATCAGGATTCAGAGAGTGAGCTGGAGTCCGGTCAGGACTCCCTGAGGCCTCGTTCATTTTGCAAGGAATGAGCATCCGGAAAAAATCTTGGCCGGAATGCTACTTAAATAAATTTATATAAAGTTCATCAGGCGGATTAATTCTGGCTTGGTTTTGTTGTAAACGACAGAGAATGATCAGGATTTGAAGACAGATCAAGAGAAAGAGTAGTTCGAGAGTGATCCAGCCGGAGGAAAAAACCGTGTCTAATATATCTGCTGTGCACGCTGTGGTAAAAAAAATGAAGGATTTTGTTGTAACCTATTGATCGATTACAAATACAATGGAGTTCAGAAACGATCTCATGAGTAATAATTAAGAGATTTTAAGCCACTACGGTGGACGGGTGGAGGTTCATGTAACAGCAGTCTTTTGTGTGATATTGGAGTTTTTGAAAGCCATACTAGTAGCCCTGCACGTGCCTTAACGTTAACATCGGCTTGGTGTCGTAGCGATGGTGTTGGCGGTGGCGGTCAGCTTTTCTTGGCGGTGTGTTGTTGTGGCTTGTGTGTTGCATGTTGTTTGTCTTTATGGACACTGAGTTTTAGCTATTGTTGGCAATTTTTTCTTATTTCTTTTCTATAGGTAGCCTCCCAAGTTTTTGTTTTTAATTTCTTCTATGCCAATGGACAGGCATTTTTAGCGCTGCTATGTTCAAAAATAATGTATTTTGTTTGTAGAACTCCACTTAAAAGAGCCTAGAAGCTCACACTTGTTTTATGTTTATGTACTGTCTCTTAGGGTTTGTCACTTCTTTTTTGGGACTACAGCTTCGAGCAGAAGATGTTACATGGATTTGTTTTTTGGCGGCTATGTTTCTATATATTGTAGATAGTTTTGTTTGGAAGTTGATAGAGTAATTGATGTTGTACTTTTTGAAAATATGGCAGAAGCTCTGCCTCTCAATTAAGATAGGAATAGGATTTTATGTGCAGAATGGCCGAAGGCCTAAGGGCCCCAAAGGGCACACAATGAGCACACATTCTACGCTATGGGAGCATAAATCACATTAATTGGAATTGTTAGGACACCCTCCCATGTAATTCGATGTCTTCTTTGGCTCTGGAGGCAATTGATGTTGTACTTTTCAATCTATACTTTTGTAACTTGGCTGCACTAGATTTTTAGGAGTTGGTTGTCGTAGTTTTCTTAGGGAATTGACTGTCTTAATTCGTTGCTAGTCGTTGATATTCATATTCTGCAAAATTTCCATATTGCTCATTTTTTAGTCCTTTATTTAATTGGCATTTGCAACTAGTGTTACTGAAACAATCAGAAAGTTTTTTTTTTTTTTGAAATAACTTGGCAGGAGCTCTGCCTTTCAATTAAGAGGGGAAAAGAGTTGTTTATATACAAGCAAAACCCAGGTCAATGACTCTGGGTTTAGTAAAATTTAGGCTCTCTCAAAAAACTGAAATCCTCTAGCCGAGCGCTCTCCTTCTTTGCACAAAAGTGACTTCTGCAAAATTAAACTACGGCCCTAAATAATGATAGTCCCCTACTGGAATTTTGTTTCCAAGGCATAAAGTATTATGAAAAGAGCTTTATGCCTTTGAACTACGGAAAAGGACTATCATATTATTATTATTATGGAGTTTTCTATGAAATCTCTACAACTAAAAAGAAGCAAATGACGTCGTTTTCGCCCCGCTAATCACACCCACGCCCCCGCGCTAGTCGGTTTCCTTCGCACATCAAAAAAAAAAAAAAGACCGGAGAAAACCAACCGCACATCCGCACTACTCCGCCTCCCCCACGCTAACCCACGCAGCAACGCCCACACCTCGGCCTGGCCGCCTCCGCCGCCCGGCCGCCCCCTCCCGCGCCAGCTCTGCCCCGCCCTTGCACATGGCTCCGGCCGCGGCCGCCTCGCCCTGCTCCAACTGGCAAGGCGACAGGCGATGGGCAACTCCGACAGCCTTGCCCACAGCTCGGCCTGGCCTCCTCCACCCGCCCCCCGCGCCAGCTCCAGGCTTGAGGTAGGCAGGCAGGATCGTGCCCTTCCTCGTCTGGTTTGGCTTGTGGCCTTCCTTCCCCTCCGTGCTCCTTTTGCTGGTTGGGCGTGCAGGTGACGGCAGCGACGACGATGCGTCGACATGGTTGGGGAGCACCTATCCAGATCATTCGCAGCTCCACAAGCACCCACACTCCCTTTGGTGAGTTCCCAAACCAGTGTTGAGAATGACATGGAGTCTGGGAGATTATATGCCTGGGTTATGGTTTTAGCCTCTTTGTAGAGGCATTGTAGTTATAGTTTAAATTGATGCTCGTTCCATGTGTATTTGGCCCAATTGTATGCTTCGCTGGTTCCACATGAGCACTTTGAAGAAAATGTATGGCGAACTCTGCTTCTGAAAGTTTTCTTGTTCCAGTTCAGAGGATTCAGTAAATTTCAGAGACTGCTATGACAGGATCCTTGGTGACAATATGAGACTGGGAACACAAGGCCAGCGTAAAACACTGATTTCTCCTATATATGTCTGCTCCTGCAGTTTCAAAACTAAAGTATACATATCTTCTGAATTTTTGGCCTTCACCCTACGGTAGCGGCGAGGCCAACATGATCGCCGCTGTCGTTCCTTGCCATCCTGCCAGTCCCAAGTCCAGCAGCAACTGCTGCTCCAAACCATGACACTCCGATCTCCATCTAAAAGATTAATTGGGAGAAAACGCCAGTTCAGTGAGCTGCTCGCTGGGTAGGAAAGCACTCAGCATTGAGATGTGGCCTGCCAGCATCATCAATTGGCCCCTATCCAACGGCCGATAACATTTACTCTGAGATAACCAGCCGATTCAAAACCTTGAGACCATTTGTTCGTTTTTGAGTTCCTGATTTCATATGTTACTGAAGAAAAGGAGTTACCCATGACCATGACTTGACTATGCAAAGACCTGCTCAAACTTTCAATATAAGATAGTTTCATTCCTCCTATATTTTTTTCAAGTAATTGGTTCTATTCTTTAAACATGATTTCAAGATAGTTTGAAAGAGGCATGGAGGGTTGTTAAGCATTGGGCTTTCCAATTAGGAATTGATGTCCTTGTAATGCATAGAATACTCTTTCTTTTCCTCTACAATTCTTGTTCCTATTGAAGAATTAATTCTGCATATGCAGCTAGGCTGTGACTACCTCTGATCAAGGCCTCCGGGCTAAATTTCTGCTGCTGCATGTGTGTGTGTGCGCGCGCTATTTGTTCTCATTGTTATTTAAATATTTTTCATTGGCATGTGCAAATTATTTGAATACCCTAATAGATAGGTTCTAATGAGAGATCTTGCTATAGATTTTTCAAACTGAGATTGATTCTAATGAAAGATCTTGCTATAGATTTTTCAAACTGTGCATGCTTATTTTTATACATAGTTCTTAGTATTGTTTTCTGGGATAAAATTTTAGACAATCTATCCTTAGCTATGTTTACAAGACATAATTGGTTTTTCTGAAATCAATAGCGTGTGAACATTGCAGGTGTTGAGACAGTCTATTTTTAGATACATAATTTTTGTCATGGACCATGTCGATCTCAAAGGTTAGCCTCAATCTTCGATGTACTAAACTAGATACAGTTATATTTGTCATGCATAGCTGAGGCCAGCCACGGAGACTTAACGATAGCAGTATGAACCTCCACTGTAGACTACAGACATGCTTCTTTCCATTTGGCGGTATTATGTATACAGTAGTTTTAGTTCTACCAATGATAGCCGGATATCCTCTCAACTCTAAAGAAAGACTATCAGCTGGATGTGAGGATGGAATGTACTAATTTGAAGGCACTGCTGCACTTTGAGGCTGTTGTGAGGTAGGGCAGTATCTACATAATTTCAGTATGTATTTCCTTCCTCTTGAGAAAAATACAAAACTATGTTTGACACCTCACTTTTGAAGGTTACTATTCCCTTGAAAAATCTAGAGCGCCATGTATCTCTTTCATTTGTAGCAGTACATGGATTGGACATGTTTCTTCTTCATACTATGTTCTATGTTCGATACATATTCTCTCATCCAGGACCAAATAGTTTTGACATCCAAGTTGGCAAGTGGCTAAGCACGCCACTGACCAATGTTGATGTTGGAAAAAAAAAGTTTGTTCAGCTTGTGCATCTGTCGACTTCGAGCCATTGTTGACTTGGAGCCATTATTCAAGCCAAAAGGCAATGGATGCTACAGTTCTGGATGGTACGTAAATGTCAAACGGGGCTTGGGCTATGGGGGCCTGCAGTCAGTAGATCACAATAACAAAATATGCAGAATAAAGTGTTTTTTTGTTTCTACATGATCTCAGCCATTGTACCTGATGCCTTGCTTGAAACCTTTAGTTTGAGTGTTTTGCAGGAGCTGAAGGCCATGCTATCCAAATGGTTTTGGAGTTTTGGTGGTTCATACTCACGGAGTACAATGTAGCGTGGAGTTTTGGTTCATACTCAAGATGTACCATGTAGCAAATATACTGAACGAGATTACATATGATAGTTATTTGAGCCATGTGTATCAATGATCAGTTTGTTGACCTAGCTAAACTAGCATGCCTGAATTGAATTCTCTGTTTGAATTGACCCTTTTTTATGCTATCATTGGGCAATATTTACATACCATACAAGATTATTTAACTCCCGCACACTATTGTTTGTGTCAATCTTGAATTTAACACATGAGTATGAACCCTTATTGTAACTTGATTTTGGTATCCAGCTAGGATGAAATGACAGTAAACACTAGCTAGAGAATGAGCATAAAACCTAAACATTTTATGAAAAACTTGTTGTTCCCGTTGCAACGCTATATTATTCCCGTTGCAATGCACGGGCATTCAACTAGTGAATTTTCTAAAAAATCGAAGGAGTTGTTATGTTATACTCAACTGATGAAAAAAGAAAAGAAAGAAACTGACAGCGGCAATTCTGCTGACCATTTTTATCACCTAACAGGTCAATTCTGTTGTCTTGGTTTTTTTTTTTTTTTTTTTTTTTTTTGAGAAAACTCTGTTGTCCTGTTAGGTTATTATTATTATACAACCTGGGCTACGTCTTGTTCTGGGCCGCCAGGGTGCTAGGTCTACGAGCCCATTTCCCTGAACGGCTCCCATGAGGCAACAAGCCCACAACTCCTGGCAGGAGCCGGCGACGGCTAACGGCGGCATCTCGGTTTCTCCGGCGAGCACCCGGCCGCAGCGGCCTCCGCACCTCCCCCACCCCGGTTGGCTCCTTAAACCGGCGGCATCCATGCGTGTTCGTAGCTTCGTCTACGGAATTTGTTTCTCCCATTCCCACTCGCGGTGCATCGTGTTGCCGTTTTAGAGCCTGTTTCTCGTCTCCATTTTCCAGTCGCGGATTGGTACTCCGTGGATAAGTGAAGAATTAGCTTTAGCCCAAACCGAACCCACCCCCCCCACCACCACCCCCAACCCCCTGTGGTGCATCGTGTTTAAGCCTAAAACCAAGCAGAGATGTGGTGGTCGCTGCAGAAATGCAGACATAAGAGGGCAGTATGACAACTTGGTGGATAGCTCAGATAGTAGTGTCTCTGTTGATCTAATTTGCTTTTGCTACTCCTTTTTTTCCCCTTACTTCGCTATCTGTGTACGATATTTACATGATTAAACAGGTGATAATAGCAGTATTTCCCCATTTTTGCAGAATATGATGCATATGCCTCTTGATGCTTTGCATTGAGTTAACACTAGTATAGTAGTCAGTAATACATAAATAATTTTGCCCTTGCACTATTGCAATTTGTTCCTGATTTCTGACCCTTCTATCCAATTCTCTTTGGTGTACTTGTCCTAAAAAGGAGTAACAATGCTCCATGCTGAAGATGAGTGCGAAATGTCTCATGGATTTTGTTCTTTTTTTTTTCTCATGTACGAAATAATTTGGGAAAATGGAAAAGGTATCAATGAATTACAAAAGAATATCTAAAATGACAATATGTCAGAAGCTGTACAGAAAACTTCATCAGGAATAGTAGTTTGTGGGAAGCTACATGTATGCAGCTTACAATGGACTACAAGTGAATCTTATTTAACTGCATTATATCCTAACTGAATTTTGCATCTTCAGGTTGGGGTCTATACTGTTAAGGCAGGAGACTACTTCCAGTATGGTTGGCCTCTTGCACGCATTATGGTCGACACACTTGCAGGCAATTTCAAGAACCTTCAGCATTTGCTCGTCATGCCCCATGCCTCGTAGATGTGGATCAAGGACCTCAATCTGCTTCCCTTCTGATTTGATCTCCTGCACCCACTTCACAAGTTCTTTTGATAAAGACAAGCCTGTAACTGGCCGCCTTCCTGTGAGCAGCTCAAGCAGGACTACTCCAAAACTGTACATATCACCTCTCAACGTCGCAACCCATCCTTGCCCATACTCAGGTGGGATGTAGCCCAGAGTGCCAACTAGCTCAGTTGTGACATGAGTTTTGTTTGCAAGGACTAATCTTGAGAGCCCAAAATCGGCAACATAAGCCTTGAATTCTTTGTCAAGTAGGATATTACTGGACTTAATGTCACGGTGGACAATGTGAGGCTTGCAGACATCATGGATATAAGAAAGGCCTCGGCTTGCCCCTTGTGCAATTTTGAGCCGCATCGGCCAATTGAGAAATGTGCTGGCGTCGTCATCTATGTTGTGAAGCCAATCGTCCAGGCTGCCATTCTCCATGTAGGAATATATGAGGAGCCTTGAATCTCCCTGTATGCAGTAACCCCACAGTGGCACAAGATTCTCATGCTGGGCCATGGACAGTGCTTCAACCTCTGCCTTGAATTCCCTTTCCATGGTCCACATTTCACCATTAAGCTTCTTGATGGCCAGCTTGGTCCCATCAGGTAATATAGCCTTGTAGACTAGACCATAGCCTCCACAACCTATGATGTTTCCCTGGTGGAAGTTATTTGTGGCCTTCACAATGTCAGCGAATTTGAGCTTGTTTTCTCCGCTTTCTCCTCTTGGCACTATCACTAATGACTGTTCTGAATCAGATGTGTGTGAAGTTGCTTCTAAATCTTCGTTATTACAGGTCTTGCTTTTGTTTATCAAACTTCTGCCCTTGAATGAGGCAGCGAGGTATACCAGAAGCAAAAGAAGAAGAACTCCAAAGAACGAACCAAATGCAATCCCAAAAATGGCTTTCCTACTGTGTTGCTTTGTTGAGACTGTTGGTGCGACTACTGGGCTACAATTGCGAAGGAGGATAGGGCCGCACAACTTTGGATTCCCTTCAAAGCTATTATTCGAGAATGTACTAAGCTGGCCTCCGTTCGGAATAGGCCCTTCCAGGTTATTGTAAGAAATATTCAATGCAGAGAGGAAGTGTAAATTGTTCAATGCTGATGGGACTACACCGGTAAGATGGTTGTTAGACAAGTCTAGCACTTGCAGATTTGTTAAGTTGCATAGTTCCAGTGGTATTTCTCCTGATAAGTCGTTTGAGCTGAAATTGAGTACAGTGAGTGATTTCAATCGACCAATCTCTTTGGGAATCACACCAGTGAAGTTATTGTAACCAAGATTCAGCAGTTTTGGAAGAGCACTGGTTATCCGGTACTGGAGTGATGGGTTTTTATAAACAGGTAGCTCAAATACCCTTGGATCCAAATGGATTGCAGTCTTTTCTGTTGTTAGCATCGGCATCTCCATTAAGGCTGTTGGTATTTCCCCTGTAAGCTTGTTACTTGATATGTCTAGATGGAAAAGTGACTTCAAGCTTTTGATCCAGGCAGGTATTGTCCCACTGAGTTGATTTGTGTGCAAAAACAGCACCTGCAAATTTTTGAGATGTGATAGCCAAAGAGGTATTTTCCCTGACAATGAGCAATTAGACATCGCAAGAACCTGAAGATTCTGAAAACCATCAATCGTTTCATCTTCTGGCATGGCCTCACCCTTGAAGTTGCTACCAATAAGTAGGGAGGTGAGATCCCTACAATTCTTGAGGATGTGAAGCGTATTTGTGATATTTGTAAAATTGTTGGAAGCCAGTGACAGGAAAACAAGATTCTTCAGATTGGCTATTCTCGGTGAAAGCTGTCCATGTAAGCTGTTGTTAGAAAGCCGCAATGCATTCAGTTTGCTGCACGAGTAGATGCCTTCAGGAACTGTGCCGGTGAAGTTGTTGGACAGAAGATCCAATGTTTTGAGGTTGGGCAGGTTGAAGAAGTTAACCTTCTGAAGCTCTCCGCTAAAGTTGTTGACCTTGAGGTCAATTGTTTTGAGATTTGTGCAATTGCTTAGAGTTGATGGCAGCTCCCCGGACATGTTATTGTTGTTCAAATGGAGTTCCTCTAACCTGTTGAGCTGACCTATGGAATCTGGGATGTTTCCATTTAGCCTATTACCTCCAAGATCAAGGTGAACCAGATTTCTGAGGTTGATAATGTGTTCACTATCAAGCATTCCGTGCAAACCATTATTAGGAAAAGAGAGGTACTCTAATGATGTAGCATTGAAGAGTTCATTGGGGAGTGACCCACTGAGGGCATTGTGGCCAGCCTTGAGCACTTTGAGCATGGAGCAGTTACCAAGCCCAGGAGGAATGAGGCCACTGAGTTGGTTATAACAGAGTGCAATCATAGCTAAGGCCGGTGAGCTACTGCAAAGTTGACTTGGTATCTGTCCAGTAAAGCTGTTGTTGCTGGCATTGAGCACAACAAGACTGGTCATCATCTCCCATGTAGTTGATGGAAACTGTCCTGTAAACAAATTGGTGGAGATATTGAGTACCTGCAGAGGCCGTGGAGGGGTTGATGAAGGTAGCTCATGCAGGCCTCCATTGAGACGGTTGAAGCTGACATCGAGGACAACGATGCTGTTTGATGACATCAGTTCCATTGGCAGGCCACCGGACAGCAAGTTGTGGGAGAGATTGAGGCGCAGAAGACTGGTGAGCTCACCCAGGGACGCTGAGATGTGCCCCTCAAGGCCCTTGGAAGCAAGGGAGACATCAGTGACTGTCCCATCTGTGCCGCAGCCTACCCCTTCCCATGTGCAGCAGTCTGTGCCATTCTGCCACGACAAAGGGAGGTCACCGTCCTGTGACTGTGAGAGCCCAGTGAGGAACTGAAGGAGGGAGCTCCTCTCCTGCTCCGAGCACGAGCTTGAGGGTGGGAGAAAGGCGAATAGCAAAAGCGCAAGCACAAGGCCTAAGAAAGGTTTGAGAAATCCATTGCTGTACTTCTCGCATGAGGGATGTGGTTGCTGCTGCATGGCTTCCTGATGAATGAAACTAGCATCAAAGCAGGTGCTTGAATCCGATGCTGACTGGATGGCAGATGCCCAGCGAGGAAAGAGCGCGAGGAGGAAGAAGAGGTAAGAGGCAACAAGCAGCCCCCAGTTTGATTCTGTCCTGTTTTTCTATTGCAGCCGTAGGAAATGAAAATTGGGTCAAGTACTGCATGGCTAATGTGGGCACATATCCACAGCTCCACACTAATTTCTGGCACATTTGCCACGGTCAGACCTTCAAGTTTTGGATGAGCCAGCCTGGTATATTATGTGATAATCTATGAAAAGTTCCAAACCTTCTGCGGCGAACAAAAGGCTGCTTTGGTATCCACCCACCCTTTGATTATGTAATAATTGAGTCGTTGCAGGATATGCATTACTTTAGATGGTGATTTGATCTCATATTTAAAATTTAATATACACTAGTGTTATTATTTTCATTCATTATTTCAGTCTTTGCTTATTGCAGTTGCAGTTACTCTTCAGTGCTGTTGTGGGCAATTTGGGTCCCCAAACAGCATGATAGACTTTTCTAGTTCTCATTTCATCTTCGTCGGCTGTTTCGTTGACCAAAATGTGGTGCTCACGTGTGCATGAACCGATTTAATTGTTTTTGCTCTTATTTCTCCTTTAGTTGACCTTAGCTGTCGGCTGCCATTTTGCGTGTACCGTATCTATATATCTCAATTATATATAATCAAGATGGCGAAAATCGAAGCAATCCTGTCCACTTGAGAGGAGGCTGCTATAATGTCTTGTGTCTTGTGCAAAGAAAATGGTTTCTTCGGCAGCCACCATTCAGTTACCGGATATATATTTATTGGATGGTGGTTTGCTATCGGAATAGGTCCAAATTGCCCTCTTCAGCTTCAATCAAGTTCAGTCTCGGTTCGAGTAACACTCAACTATGAAATTGCCTCATAAAAAGGAACTATGAAATCGTCACTCTCAATTTTTCAAAAGATTGCCTTTCACGTTTTGTTGTAAACCAAGACAGGTTTAGGTGTGGCATCAGGTCTAGGTGGTAAAGTCATCGAAAGTTTTTCATCGTTCGTTGCCAAGCCTACTACTACGTACGATATGGTTCGTCAAAAAAATGCATTTCCAGGTTCAGGTTGGGATTCTGGTCAGCGTTCCACGCGGCTTTATCCCGATTGGCAACCCGACGTCCTCTGTTATTGCTTTTTCTGAAGTCCATGCTTTGGACCAGAAGTCTGATTCCGTTTTTTGTTTTTACTTTGAACAAGACTCAAATCAGCTTTTTCGGGGATGTAATGTATTCATGTATGCCCTGTAGTTAACTCTTTTCCTTCGTAACTAAAGCTGACATCAAGGACAATGATGCTGCTGGATGATAATAACAACTCCATCGGCAGATCACCGGACAGCAAGTTGTAGGACGAGTTAAGATGCTGCAAGACTATGTGGTTGTTAGAGATGGTGTGATGTTCCCTTCAGGGCCTCTAGATGCCAGAGAGACTCGGATAACTTTTTTTTTTGGAAAGGACGGCAAAAGCTTTGCCGCAAGTTTTAGGTGATGCCTTCCCATTTGCAGCAACCTGTGCCTCCCTGCCATGACTTGGCTAGGCCGGCGTCCTCTGAAGCCCAGAAAGTGATTGGAGGAGAGACGCCTTCTCCTGCTCCGTGCAGGAACTGGTACTCCAATAATCTGCTGCTGTATTTCTTGTATGAAAACTGGAGTGCCTGCATAGCTTCCTATTGATAACCTGATGCTTAAGTTGCTCCCTGTCTAGATGAAGTACCGGTCTATGTCTAATCAAGGTAAAATATGTGCTAGGAGGAGGAGGAGCCTGTTGGTTCCATCTTGATCCATTCTGGACGTGGCCACCACAAAGAAAAATGGAGTCAAACATAAGATGCTGTAATAAAATCCTCACGGTGATATAACAGCTCATTTATTCAACTTTGACATTTCATTGTTATCTGATATGATCCATCAAGAAGGCCAGCTGCCCAAGCTTCTTGACCATGTAAAATATTTGTTTTTTTTTTTCTATTCAGACTAGAATGCTTGTTGAATTTCTTACAGCCCACCGTGAACTACCTGATCTGACGTCACTCTCTGACCAACTTCAGACTTTCACTTAACGAACCTGCATGCATACCATTAGTGTAGTTATTACTGACAAGATCTGAATTCACTGCTTGATTCACCTTTTGTTTTGTATAGGATAGGATGCTGCACCCTTTTCTGTGAGCAGTAAACTGTGTGTGTTTTTGTCTGATGATAATTTTTTAGAGGCAATTATGGCTGTCAATTTGCTTATTATGTAACTCCAAACTATTCGACGCATGTAAACTACAATATCACATTGTTGTAGTACAATATTACTCAGATCTCAGGAGTAGGTTACATTACTCTACGCATAAACTACAATACTACTACCGTGTTCTGCTGGCTAACTACGTCGTTTCTTGACTGAATTTTGCTTCTACAGACCAGCATCAATGCTTCCAGGCATGAGACTTTTTCCATGGTATAGACGGCACCAAGTTTCATGGTTCATATACCTGCAAGCAACTTTCAAGACTCTTCATCGTTTGTTCTTCCTAGAGAGTGTGCTGAATCCAGTGCTCAATCCGCTTTCCCTCGTTGGGCTATTTTGATGTTGACAGGAGAATGGCTAGAATGGCCTGATGAGGAAAGAATGCCAGGATGAAGAAGAGGCGAGCCAGTCAGCAGCCCCTGTTTTATTCTCCCATGTTTATCTATTAACAGAGGGAAAGAAAATGGGGGTCAATAACTGTATAGTCGTCGTGGGCAGGCATCCACACTGGTGTTCTGCAGCTAGTGGCTTCCAACTATTTCATTCGGTTGAGGCAGACTGGTGTATTTTATTTGTATTGGATTGGATATAATCTAACCTTTGCAAAGGAAACGGCTTTGGTAACAACCGTTCGTTATATTAGTATCGTTGAGATACGTTTATTTATATATTATTAAAATTTGCATTGCATAGCATACTTTGATACTTTGACTCTTTTTGAGGAATCAATTAATTCAAAATTTGATCAGATATATAAAACCAATACTAACTCTAATGATTTTATGATGTGAGATAAGTATAATTAATTTATAATATTTATTGTAATAAATCTATTTAAAAATATAAATGTCAATACTTATATTTTAAGGTGTAGTAAAATTTTTAGTACGATAGACTCAGCCGAAGTGAAATGAGATTTATGTATTATTTTTATAGGAGCCTAAAAGGAGCACCCTTCTATACTAAGGGTCCATTTGGTAAAGTTTTGGTAATGAGCGAAGTTGCATATCAAACAAGATTATATGAAGAACTATTTTCTGTCCTTCTATACACGAAGCTAGAGCACTAAAAACTAGTTTTGCTTGTAAAACTCCTGCTCTGGCTACGAAGCACTTGACATGTTTCCACACGCCTCAAATCAGCTTGTTTGGATATATTCATTTCAATATACATGCCTTAGGGTGAATAGAAGTAGAAATTAGAATACGACGAAATTAGACCTTAATTGGAACCGGAGCAATGTTAACATTTGGTGAATAGGGTTTTATATGTGTAAGTGTAGGGTCACGGTTAAAAACAATGCAAAAGAAAATCGTAAATCTCTTGTCCGGCGGCATGGCGGCCGACGAGGTCGTGTTGCCATCGGCCACCGCCGGCAATCCCACAGCCACATGCCTCGTGCAACCTTGAAATAGACCAAACGCTGCCAACCACTGTGCCGTCGCCCCTCGCGCGCGACCTCGGCCCCATCCTCTGATCGCCGGGCGGGCCTCGGCCCCATCCTCTGATCGCCGGGCGGGCGGCAAGCACCACAATTGAATTCCGCAGTAGCTCCTCCCTCTCAAACCACCGCCACCACTATCCGCGCGCCTTGACCTGGGATCCCGTGTCCATTTCCCTCGTGCCTTCGTCGACGGCCTCGGGCTGCTCGACGCAATGTCGGTCCAGCGGTCTTGGGCATTGATCCTTTGGGAGCGGAGCAAGGCGCCGCCGTCCCGAAAGCAGCGCACTCAGGCTGTTCGATGAAATGCCACTGTTGGATTGGATTTCTTCACCCAAGTGGCGTTCCTTGGACAACAAGGGCGGTTGTCCTGAGTCCTGACTTCTGAGGTTCTTCCGGGGCGGTCGTGTTGAAATTGAAGGGCCGAAGGAACACTCCGAGCTTCCTGGTATGCTGCAGGTCGATACTGCCTGCTGCAATGGATTGGATTCTTCGCCATGCCTTCTCTTGCATAGTTGTATGGTTTGTAATCATGCTTTTGACCGTTGGAATGCATCGTCATGTTAGCTCTGTGATCCTACACTGTTCTATACTCTGCTCAGTAGGTGGCAGCTTTATCCCAGTTGACGATCAGACATCATATAATTCTCTCATTCTGAACCACAAATCGTTTGCTTTTAGTCATTCCATATCCTAATCTTAATCTCCAGTGGTTTGTGAAATTCTGTGAAATCAGAACCCAAGATTTGAGTAACAGTACTAAGAGCATTACTGTCAGTATACTTAGGTTAGTAAGGAACTCAATGACCTTGACCATTTTTTCGTCTACTTACTTCTTTCTTAACAATTAGTCAGAAAACTAAACAGCATACATGTTACATATCACCTCAAAACAAAAATAAGCGGATGGGGTATGGTCTGGATGGATACTTTACTCAAAGAAGTACACAGGTCTCAGAATGTGAAAAAAACTGTACAATACACTATAGCACTACCCAAACTCAAAACTACTCAAAACTAGTACCTCTTGTTAAAGGCACATGTCCTCTACACATTTAATTACATTATCTCATGTATAGCTGGCTAACTGTATTGTCTTGACTGACGTTTGTGTCTGCAGGCCAGCATTGATGCTTTCCAGGCATGTGACTACTTCCATGATATGTGGCCTCATGCTAGGGTTATAGTTCACACATTTGCAAGCAACCTCAAGCACCTTAAGCATTTGCTCTTCATGCCCTGAGCCACAGAGTGTTGGATCTAGGACATCAACCTGCTTTCCCTGAGAGCTCATCTCTAGCACCCATGGTACAAGTTGTTTTGATGCTGTCAGGACTGGAACAGGTCGCAACCCTGTAAGCAGCTCAAGAAGGACAACTCCGAAGCTGTATATGTCACCTCTCAGAGTAGCCACCCATCCTTGCGCATACTCAGGGGGGATGTAGCCTAGAGTGCCAACCAACTCTGTCGTGACATGGGTTTGGTTGGGAAGGATCAACCTTGATAGTCCAAAATCTGCAACATAAGCTTTTAATTCTTTGTCGAGTAGGATGTTGCTGCACTTGATGTCACGGTGCACAATGTGAGGTTTGCAGTCATTATGGATATAAGAAAGGCCTCGGCTTGCTCCTTGTGCAATCTTGAGCCTTGTCGGCCAGTCAAGAAATGTGCTGGCATCATCATCCCTATTGTGAAGCCAATCGTCCAGGCTGCCATTCTCCATGTAGGAGTATATGAGGAACCTCGAGTTTCCCTGGATGCAGTACCCCCACAGTGGCACAAGATGGTCGTGCTGTGCCATGGACAGTGCTTCAACCTCTGCAGTGAACTCCCTTTCCATCAAGCACATTTCACCATTGAGCTTCTTGATAGCAAGCTTGCAGCCATCAGGTAGTTCAGCCTTGTAGACTAGACCATAGCCACCACACCCAATGATGTTTTCCTTGTTGAAGTTATTTGTAGCTTGTACAATGTCAGAGAATGTGAGCTTGTTTTTGTTTCCCTTTCCTTGTGGCATCATGATCACTCCATGCTCTGAGCTGGAGTTGAATGTACTTGTTTCAAAATATCCATTGTCCTCCCTTCTACTTTGAGCTGTTAAACGGTTTTTCCTGATTTTGACAAGGAGACACCCCAGCAACAAAAGAGTGGCAATCACTGCAAAGAACACACCAAATGCAATTGCAAAAATGGCCTTCTTGTGTCTTCCTTCTGTGGATACTAGAGGCACATCAGCTGAATCACATTGATGACTGAGCATAGAGCCACACAATTTCGGATTCCCTAAAAAGCTGGAGTTCTGAAATGTATTAAATTGGCCACCAGTTGGAATAGGCCCTTCCAGGTCATTGTTAGAAATGTTGAATGTGGAAAGGAAATGCAGATTCTCCAATGCAACTGGGATTTTACCTGTGAGATTATTGTTGGATAAATCTAGCACCAGCAGGTTTGTGAGATTGCAGATAGATGGGGGGATTGGTCCAGTTAAGTTGTTGGAGCTGATATCGAGTGAAAGCAGGCCTTTCAACTGACCAATCTCTGGGGGAATCAGACCTGTGAATTTGTTTATGCTTAGATTTAAAACTTTAGGAAAAGCAATTGGTATGCGGTATTGATGTGATGGACCATCATGAACTGGCAGATCAAAGACGCTTGCTTCCAAATGAGCTGCAGTATTATCTGAAGTTAGCATTGGCATATTCATTAATTCTTTTGGAATTTCTCCTGTAAGGTTATTGCTTGATATGTCTAAATAGAAAAGGTAGCCCAGTGTGTTGATCCAGGTTGGTATAGGTCCACTGAGTTGATTCCCATTTAAAAATAACATTTCCAAATTTACTAACTTTGATATCCAAAGAGGTATTTCCCCAATAAACAAACACTTTCCGATGTCCAAAACCTGAAGATTCTCAAAACCATAAATTTCGGCATCATCTGGCATGGTTTCGTTAAAGAAATTGGTCCCAAAAAGAAGTGTGGTCAGGTTCTTGGAGGTCCTTAGTATCTGAAGTGCATTTGTCATATTTGAAAGACTGTTGTTTGTAAGTGACAGGAATGAGAGGGACTTCAGATTGGCTATTCCTTCTGATAATTGTCCATGGAACTTATTCGAAGATAGCCGTAGTGCAGTCAGGTTTCTACAAGAGTATATGCTTTCTGGAATTGTGCCACTGAAGTTATTCCGCATAAGATCTATGGTTCTTAGATTGGGCATATTCTTGAAATTAACCTTGGAGAGTTCACCACTGAAACTGTTGCTCTTAAGGTCTATAGTTATGAGATTTGTACAGTTGCTCAGGGTTGATGGCAGCTCCCCATACATGCTATTGTAGTCCAAATGAAGTTCCTGCAATCTCTTGAGCTGACCTATGGAATCAGGTATCTCGCCGCTGAAATTGTTTTCTCCAAGATCAAGGATAAACAGATTGGAGAGTTTGGCTATATGTGCGCCATCAAATATTCCATGTAAACAGTTGCTGGAAAAGACAGATATTCCAATGAGGTAGCATTGAAAAGTTCATGGGGAGAGTCCCACTGAGGTTGTTATGGCCAGCCTTGAGTACTCTGAGCATGGAGCAATTACCAAGCTCTGGGGGGATACTGCCACTGAATTTGTTGTAACTGAGTTCAAGCACAGAAAAGGATGGTGCTGTGTTACAGAAATGACTTGGAATCTGCCCAGTAAAGCTGTTATTGCTGGCATTCAGTGCAATCAGATTCTGCATCCCCTTCCATGTTGTGGATGTAAACTGCCCTGAAAACAAGTTGCTTGAGATGTTAAGTACCTGTAGAGGCTGGCCCGGGGTTGAAGATGGCAGCTCATGCAGGTCTCCACTGAGCTGGTTGAAGCTGACGTCGAGGATGATGATGCTGCTGGATGACACCAATCCGAGCGGAAGGCCACCGAACAGTGAGTTGTAGGACAAGTTTAGGTACTGCAGGTCGGTGAGGTTCCCAAGGGACTGTGAAATATGCCCCTGGAGGCCCCTGTAAGGCAGCGAGAGAGCACTGACTGTCCCATTTTGGTTGCAGGTGACTCCTTCCCATTTGCAGCAGTCAGTACCTTGCCAAAGCTGGTGAGGCCGGCATCCTGCGAGAGCTCTGAGAGGAACTGGAGGAGGGATGTCCTCTCCAGCTCCATGCAAGAGGAACTGGTGCAAGGCGCCAAGGAGATGAGCAGCACAAGGGTAAGGCCAATGGAAGGTATGTGCAATCTGTTTAGGTTCTGCTTGTATGAAAAGTGGAGTGACTGCATGGCTTCCTAAACTAGCATGGGAACCAATGCTCTGGTTAGACAAACTGCCAATGTTCTAAACAGGGAAGAGCATGAGGTAGAAGTAGGAGTAGGCTCTTGGCTCTTGATGGTCCCTTGATAGTTGTGGCCACCCAAAGAAAAAAATAGAGTCAAGGATTAGATTCTAGAACAAAATGCTCATTATGATTCTAAACACGCGAAGCAGCTTGCTCGTTCACACTTTGACATTTCATTGGTGGCTACCTGATCCATCTGAACAAGCTTCTTGGCCGTATAAAATAGTTGCCTGGCTGTATTATTATTGCAGGCTGCCGCGATTTACCTGATCACACATAACTTCTTGTGACAGATTTGACTCGATGCACAGCCTGCCTTTCTTGACCTCAGTAGTTAGTACTCAAAATGTAAAAAGAAAACGGAATCGTTATTTGATGAATGTTTCTATTATTATACAAAACTCAAGTGTTTTCCAGACAAACTGAAGATCTTCAAGACTCAATTGGTAAGAGACAGTACACGGAGAGCATCACTCGGGGCCAGGGGCGTGTACAATAATTTAAATCAATCATCAGGTGCCGCCGTCAGAATATCAGCATGGTTTGGAGAATAACATTTCGCACAAGTGGAAGCTGGAGAAATAAGAAACGCGGAGAGGTTGTTGATGGAGATGGTGGCTGAGGGCGACCTGGAGCTGTACTCTTGGTCTGATTGGCTGCCTCGACCTTTCTGTTATCCTTGCAGCTGATGCATTGATGTGCACGCTCGCGGCTGTTTCCAATGTTCCCTGATCCACAGGTACACTGGCTCCTGATCGGAACCCAAACATGCTGGAAGTAAACTGCGCAGCGTCGTGTGCACGATGACAGTCAGGCTGCTGAGATTTGGAAGCAGCCACTGGAGAGTGGAGCGCACGAATGAAGCAAGCTGCTGTGAAATATGGCAGATATCGAAATATTCAGGTCTAAATTTTATTATATTGCATCTAGTGGCTGTGGCCGTTGTATGATTATGTGTCATCACAGGTGGCTACTATTTTCCTCATGGTGTCTTCTGCAGAACAGCGAGTGGGTGGCACTAAACACCGTCGAGGCTTTACGATCCTGCTGAGCTGAGCAAAGCTAGCAATGCGTCCCTTTCCATGTCTTTTTTTCTTTACAAGAACAGTTGGGTCTTGTCTGCTAGTTGCATTCACACTCTCTTTGCTTATTTTTCGCAGAAGTATCTATCTGTGTTACATAATCCGACTACCAGGATTCAGAGCCAATCGCAGAGGAACCTGCTGAGAGCATAGCAGAGTGCCTGGCGTGTCGGCTCGGACTCTGCTTCCTTCATCCAGACAGGGAGATGCAATGGAAGCACGGCAGGAGGATGCAGCAGGAGCGCGTGGACCACGCCCAGGGGGCCTTCCCAGTTCCCACTCCAACTCCACGCGGTCAGTCAGCGCGCTCATTGCATTGCACGACGACTGGATAGGCGTTGGACGGCAGGCACCCAGAAACAAATGTACGTGTAGGTGCGGGCACGCCTGCCTCGTCCTTGGTTCACATTACATTTGGCACGCTAATGAGGGGCATGGCATGGTTGAGCCCAATCTCATGGCTATGGCCAGATTTGGCGAGTGACGAAACTAGGCCAATTTAATAAAATAATGTTTGGTTTGCGACAAATCCAAAATTTTTGGCTCATACCAACTTCTGGAGCTGCAAAGCATGTGTGGATGGTTGCCATGTCAAATTTTTGCTAGACCTATATATAAGACACGTGGGATTCGTAATATTATTGTTGTTATTTGTTTTCTTCGATGAAACATGGCATGTGGGATCTTATTCTGTAGATAAAATCTTAGTATTGAATTTCATTACTTCTATACTGGTATTTTTTTTTTTTTTTTTGCTACATTGTATTGAATCAAAAGAACACCTAACTTTTTAGATAATGGGGCTGTTTGGTTGTTATTCACATTTTATCTTAATCAAGGTTGACCAAAATATTTAGTTGGTAATTAAGCTTAGACATGATTTTTGAGCTCCACATGTCATAGAATAAAAAAAAAAAGTATGATAAAATTCACTTAGCAATAACAAAGTGTGGCAACTAATTTGATAGCCACACTTTTTTTTGTAGCTTGTGGCTTGCTACACTTATCTAAGGTTAGTTTTGATATTTTACATATAGATCAAAAACTAAGGTTGGTCATTTAAGGCTATGATGGATTAAAGACTGAAGCGGGGTGAGTTTAAGCCTCCACTATTGCTATGGTATAGTAATATATAATTATCTTATATCGGCTCTAATCTTTTATAGGCGGTAATAGTTGACAAAATTCAGCTTACAAGCTTTTTAAGTTGGGTGGTCTAATTTCAAAGTAGACTATTGACAGAAGTTATTTGAATCTACTACAACTTATTTTATCCGTTTGCCTTTTCATGGTACAACGAGGAAAACCATCACGCTCAAATAGTCAAATGGGATAATGTGATATACGGTCAAGTCGTGTGGTCAAATTTAGACTCCGGTGAGAATTAGATGACAAAATTAGATTTCTCTATGTAAATATATATATTATTTATTATTTAGTCGTGTTTCGCAATACAGGAGGGGCTTTTTGTAAAAAAAAGAAGTGCTTATTCCGCCGCGGCGTCATGGCGGCCAACGGCCATCGAGGCCGCGCTTCCGTCGGCGGTCGCCGGTAATTCAATCGCCGCGCGTATCGCTCAACTGGCCGTCTACTAGATTGCACCCAGGCGCGGCGCCGGCACCGGCACCGGCACCGGTACCATCGGACCCATGATTGGGTTATAGGTCGGGCCGCAACCGCAAGCATTACAGCGAACTCTGGAGTTGCTCCTCTCTCCCGGACCGGTCCATGAGTCCACCACCAACACCGGCGTACCTGACCTCGGCGCGCTCGCGTTGGGCGGTCGGCCCCGTGTGTGCCCAGCCCATTGCTGTGCGACGCAATGCCGATCATGGGGGCCGGAGGACGCGGCGCTGCCGTCTCGGAAGCCGCGCGCTCAGGGTGTTCATGGAAATGCCGCTGCCAGGGCACGCATATGGTGGCTGCTGAATGACTCGTGTGAATGGGCGCGTCGAACAGGTCCAGGACGTTGTGCGCACCTGGCCTCCTCGCCGGCTCAAACTTCCGCATGTTACTACTTAGTACAGGTACAGTGGTACTTCACATAGTTTAAATACATGTCGAGATTCATTTAGCGATTGTCTGATTGTCTCAAAACCAAACGTTGTACTATCTATTATTATGCTGCCACTCCATTTCATACTTTAACCAGACATTTTTTTTATTTACTTCCTCTGTATTCCCACTCAATTGGGTTTCAGAACTTTGTTCATCATAGCCAATAGCCGAGTGATCACATCATCTAATGCATTAGTATCAGTACTCGAACTAGTAACAACTCAGCGAGCATATTCGTATTTCACTTGCTTTTGCTTTGCCACGAGCCCACAATAGTACATAAACTGTTCAGAGCATACATGTTAGTACTTCAAGAATACTAGCCTTACTTTTGATAATATGCAAGAAAATGTACAGAATGCACTGTAATACTAGCCTTACTTTTGATAATGCTCAAGAAAACGTACAAGCTGAACTCAAGCTGGTACCTCTAGTGAAAACTGAAAAGTATATCACCTAACTGCATTACCATCATGTGTAACTGGATGGTAACTGCTTTATGTCTTGGCTGACTCGTGTCTCTGCACACCAGCATTGATGCTTTCCAGGCATGAGACTACTTCCATTATAGGTGGCCTCATAGAAGCGTTATGGTTCACACACTTACAAGCAACTTCAAGCATCATCAGCATTTGCTCTTCATGCCCTATGCCACGGAGTGTTGGATCCAGGACCTCAATCTGTTTTCCCTGAGATCTCATCTCCAGCACCCATGGGATAAGTTCTTTTGAAGTCGACAGAACTGGAACAGGTCGCAATCCTGTGAGTAGCTCAAGTAGGACAACTCCAAAGCTGTATATATCACCTCTCAGAGTAGCCACCCACCCATGCCCATACTCAGGGGAATGTAACCAAGAGTGCCAACTAGCTCGGTCGTAACATGAGTTTTGTTAGGCAAGATCAGTCTTGACAGCCCAAAATCTGCAACAAAAGCTTTTAATTCTTTGTCGAGTAGGATGTTGCTGGATTTGATATCACGGTGCACAATGTGAGGCTTGCAGACATTATGGATATAAGAAAGGCCACGGCTTGCTCCTTGTGCAATCCTGAGCCTCGTCGGCCAGTCAAGAAATGTGCTGGCATCATCATCCCTGTTGTGAAGCCAATCATCTAGGCTGCCATTCTCCATGAAGGAGTATATAAGGAATCTCGAGTTGCCCTGTATGCAGTATCCCCACAGTGGCACAAGATGGTCATGCTGTGCCATGGACAGTGCTTCTATTTCTGCAGTGAACTCCCTTTCCATCAGGCACATTTCGCCGTTGAGCTTCTTGATTGCAAGCTTGGATCCATCAGGTAGTTCAGCCTTGAATACTAGTCCATAACCTCCACACCCAATGATGTTCTCCTTGCCAAAGTTATTTGTTGCCTTCACAATGTCGGTGAATGTGAGATTGTTTACGTCTCCCTTTCCTTGTGGCATCATAATCACTTCGTGCTCTGAGCTGGAGTTGAATGTTGTTTCCAAATCTTCATTATCTTTTCTTATACTGTGGGCTGTAAAACTTTTTACCCTGATTGAGGCAAGGAGACGCCACAGCAATAAAAGAATGACAATCACTGCAAAAAACACGCCAAATGCAATTGCGAAAGTGGCCTTCTTATCTCTTCCTTTTGTGGATACTGAAGGTGCATCAGCTGAACTGCATGGACGACCGAGCACAGAGCCGCACAGCTTCGGATTCCCAGCAAAGCTAGGATTCTGAAATGTACTAAACTGGCCACCGGTTGGAATAGACCCTTCCAGGTTATTGTTAGAAATGTTGAATGTGGAAAGGAAGTGCAGGTTCTCCAATGCTGCTGGGATTTTTCCTGTGAGATTATTGTTGGATAAGTCTAGCACCAGCAGGTTTGTGAGATTGCTGATGGATGGAGGGATCTCTCCTGTTAAATTGTTGTGGCTGATATCAAGTGAAAGGAGGGCTTTCAACTGGCCAATCTCTGGGGGTATCATACCTGTGAACTTGTTACTGCTTAAATTTAGTACTTTAGGAAAAGCAATCGGTATGCGGTATTGACGTGATGGACCATTATAAACGGGCAGATCAAAAATCCTTAAGTCCAAATGGGCTTCAGTCATCTCTGAAGTTAGCATTGGTATATTCATTAATTCTTTTGGGATCTCCCCCATAAGGCTGTTGTTTGATATGTCTAAATAGAACAGGTAGTTCAAGGTGTTGATCCAGGTTGGTATTGATCCAGTTAGTCGATTGCCATTTAAAAACAACACTACCAAATTTACTAGGTTTGATATCCAAAGAGGTATTTCTCCTGACAAACGGCAATCATCGATGGCCAAAACCTGAAGATTCTCAAAACCATCAATTTTGGCATCATCTGGCATGGCCTCACCCATGAAATTCAATCCCATAAGCAAAGTGGTTAAGTTCCTGGATCTCTTAAGGATCTGAAGTGTATTTCTGATATTTGTAAAATTGTTTATGGCAATTGATAGGAAGGTGAGGTCCTTCAGATGACCTATTCTTGGTGAAATTTGACCATGGAAATTGTTACCAGATAATCTTAGTGCACTCAGAGTAGTGCACGAGTAGACGCTCTCTGGAATTGTGCCAGTGAAATTGTTGTACAAGAGGTCTAAAGTTTTTAGATTTTGAAGGGAAGAGAAATTGACCTTGTGAAGCACTCCACTGAAGTTGTTGCTTTGGAGGTTGATGGTAATGAGGTCTGTGCAGTTGCTTAGAGTTGATGGAAGCTCCCCAGTCATGTTGTTGTGGTCCAAATGGAGCTCCTTCAGTTTCTTCAGCTGATCTATGGCATACGGAACCCTGCCAGTGAAGTTGTTTCCCCCAAGATCAAGAATTTCCAGATTTCTGAGTTTGATTATGCGTGCACCATCAAGTACACCATGCAAATTATTGTTACTGAAAGACAGGTACTCCAACGCAGTAGCGTTGAACAGTTCATCTGGGAGTGTCCCACTGAGATTGTTGTGGCAAGCTTTGAGCACTCTCAGTGTTGAGCAATTACCAAGCCCTGGTGGAACTCTACCACTGAATTGGTTGAAGCAGAGTTCAAGCACAGCAAAGGACAGAGATATGTCACAGAAATGGCTTGGAATCTGACCAGTAATACTATTGTTGCTGGCATTGAGCGTAACTAGATTCTCCATCCCCTTCCATGTTGTGGATGTAAACTGCCCTGTAAACAAGTTGCTTGAGATATTCAGTACCTTTAGAGGCTGGCCAGGGGTTGAAGATGGCAGCTCATGCAGGTCTCCAGTGAGGTGGTTGAAGCTGACGTCAAGGATGATGATGCTGCTGGACGACAACAACTCTAGCGGCAGGCCACCAGACAGTGAGTTGTAGGACAAGTTAAGGTGCTGTAATCTGGTGAGGTTACCAAGAGAAGGTCTGATTGACCCTTCAAGGCCTCTAGATGGCAGAGAGATCTGAGTGACCGCCTTGTTACCATTGCAGGTGATCCCTTGCCATTTGCAGCAATCAGGGCCTTCTTCCTTCCATGACTTGGCGAGACCAGAATCCTTCGAGAACCCAACAAGGAACTGGAGGAGAGATGTCTTCTCCTGCTCTGTGCAGGAAGTGGTGGGGGTGGCCAAAGAGATCAGCAGCACAAGAGCAATGGCAAGATCTGGTATGGGTAATCTACTCCTGTATTTCTTGTAAGAAAAGTGGAGTGACTGCATGGCTTCTAATCGAGACAAACATGGAAACTAGATGCTGAACCTATGTCCTGTCTAGACAGCATCAAATGGTCTAATCAGGGAAGAGCATAAGGTAGGAGGAGGAGGAGGAGGAAGCCCTCTCTTCCATCTTTATGATTCCTTCTTGGCGTGGTTAGCAGAGAGAAAAATGGAGCCAAGAATTAGATGCTATAACAATGTCCTCATACTGGTTGTATTTTATGAAGTAGACACAGCAGCTCGTTTGTTAGTACTTTGACGTCTCATTGATGGCTACCTTCTATGATCAATTAAGAAGTCCAACTGACCACGCTTCTGGTCCCACAAAATATTTGTCTTTTTCCAGTCATCCTTGAATCAACCCATGTTGAATTATTACAGCGTGGCATGATTTACCTGATCTGACGTAACCTATTTTGCCAGATTCACTCTACAGTCAACGCAGAGCCTGCATGAATTTATCTTATCTTAGGATCTGGCATCGCACATCCTACACCCTATTTGGTGAAGAGGAAAAGGCACGTATTTCTAAACAAACTGATGATCTCCGACGGTTGGTAAGAAACAGATCAACATCGGCATCGCGGTCATGGTATCAACATGGTTTGGAATTGGGGAATGACATTTCACGGAAGTGGAGGCTGGGGCCTAGGGGTGGTGATTGGGGACGACCTGGTGTACTATTCTTCGCCTGATTAGCCGCCTCGGCTTGAGGGCCGAGGCGTTTACTCTCTGTTATCCTTGCAGCTGATGCAGTGGTGTGCACGTTTGGGATTTTTATATATTTTAATCCTTCTTTAATTAATATTTCAAAAATAAACGCACCCAAAAAAATATTTGCGCGACATAGCCCTTTTTGGTCGCGCCAACGTCCGTGGCGCCGACCAAACAACGTTGTCGCGCCACATGCATTGGCGCGGCAAGATACGGCACTTTGGACGCCGTTTCCGACGTGGAAAAAGCTTGTCGCGCCACATGAATTGGCGCGACAGTACAGTCTTGTCGCGCCGGGCGGAACGGCGCGACAAGACTGAATTTTCAAAAATCATAACTCTTCAATACTACGTCGGATGGAGATGATTTTTATATGAAAATTATAGCTCTCGACGAGATCTACAACTTTCTAGTTTTAAGTTTTTTCATTTCAGGCCGTTAAGATACTCAAAAAAATTATATAAAGTTTCAGCACCAAAATAATCGCGTATTAGCGCTTGATTTTCAAAAAATCATAACCCTTCAATATGACGTTGGATGGAGATGATTTTTTATATGAAAATTGTAGCTCTCGACGAGATCTACAACTTTGTTATTTTGGGTTTTTTCATTTGAAGCCGTTAAGATGCTCAAAAAATTATATAAAATTTCAGCACCAAAATAATCGCGTATTAGCGCTTGTCGCGTCATACAAATAATATCTTGTGCTGTGCTATCAACGTGTCGACGTGTACAGGAGGGCTCGGCGCCGGCCTCCACCGCTGCTGCTCGCTGCCCAGGGGTGAGGATCTTGTAGGACTGCTTGTGCTCGGTCGGCGCCTCGCCATGCCGAATGCCGTGGGCGGCGGCGTAGATCTTGAGGATCTTGTGCTCCCCGTCGGGGGACGTGCCCGAACACGTCACGACGACGATGCCGGTGATGCCGCCCATGCCGACGAGGCAGGGAGGCCGCCCGGTCACGCCGAAGTGGCCGTTGCCTTGCTGTCCAGCCACGCGACCAAATCGCGCCGCGCCACGCCTACGAGCTTGAGGTCGACGTGGGAGATCTTGGCATTAGCGGTGGCGCGACGGCGGCGACAAAGAGCAGGTTCGCCTTTGCTGCTTGGCCGCCCCATGGTGCCGCATGGAGGAGCTGCGTAGGCGGGTGCAGTTGCCCGCCGCCGTTGGCATCCGTGAGGAGGACGGTGTCGGCGGCCCCTGTTGTTGGGCGGTGCCGCTAGCAAATGTACCATCGAGTTGAAGCGAAGTTAATACTCAAGAAAATAATATAAGTTTTCAACACGAATATGCTATATTATTTCCCGAGCTTTTAATGACCTCAAATATAAAAACTCAAAACTATAAAGTAGTATGTCTCATTGAGAGCTACAAATTTTGTATAAAAAGTATTTTCATTTAAATTCATACAAAAAAGATATTATTTGTATGACGCGACAAAGCGCTAATATGCGATTATTTTGGTGCTGAAATTTTATATAATTTTTTTTGAGCACCTTAACGGCTTCAAATGAAAAACTCAAAATAACAAAGTTGTAGATCTCGTCGAGAGCTACAATTTTCATATAAAAATCATCTCCATCCGATGTAGTATTGAAGGGTTATGATTTTTTTTTGAAAATCAAGCGCTAATACGCGATTATTTTGGTGCTGAAACTTTATATAAATTTTTTGAGCATCTTAACGGCTTCAAATGAAAAAAACTCAAAACTAGAAAGTTGTAGATCTTGTCGAGAGCTACAATTTTCATATAATAATCATCTCCATCCGACGTAGTATTGAAGAGTTATGATTTTTGAAAATTCAGTCTTGTCACGCCGTTCCCGCCGGCGCGACAAGACTGTACTGCTGCGCCAATGCATGTGGCGTGACAAGCTTTTCCACGCCGGAAACGGCGTCCAAAGTGCCGTATCTTTTGCCGCGCCAATGCATGTGGCGCGACAACGTTGTTTGGTCGCGCCACGGCCGTTGGCGCGACCAAAAGGGCTATGTCGTGCAAATATTTGTTGGGTGCGTTTATTTTTAGAATATTAATTAAAGAAGGATTAAAATATATAAAAAATCCGCACGTTTGCGGCTGTTTTCCGTGCCCCGGGAGTGCCTGAAGCAAGCTGCTGTGAAACATGGCCCTAAACACTGTCGAGGCTTTAAGAGCCTGCTGAGCTGAGCAGAGCTAGCAATGCGTCCCTTTCTGTGTCTTTTTTTCTTATATAAGAACACAGGTCTTGTCTGCTCGTACCATTCACACTCTATTTGTTTATATTTTTGCAGGACTACACAATCTACCAGGTCCAGAGCCAATTGCAGAGGAACCTGTTAGCAGAGCCGCTGAGGAGCGAGTGACTGGCGCGTCGGCTCGGACTCTGCTTCCTGCAGTCAGACATGGAGATTGGAGACTGGAGTGGAAGCACGGCACAGAATGCAGAAGCTACGGCAACGGCATGCGCGTGGAGGACGCGGCCTTTTCTTGTCCCAACTCCAACTCCACGAGGTCGTCGGTCAGCGCGCTCATTGCATTGCATTGCATTGCACGATTGGATGGACGTTGGACTTGGACGGCACCCAGAAACAAGAAACAAACGTGGAGGAGCGGGCACACCGCACGCCTGCCTCGGCCTTGGTTCACACCTGCACTGGCACCCTACCATGTTTGAGCCAAATATCGGTTATGGTCAAACTTGGGTAGTGATAAAATTAGGTGAAATAATTGATGTTTGGTTTACGACAACACAGTACCAAAATCTGGAGCTGCAAAGAGTGTTAGATGGTTGTCATTCTAGGCCTGTGAATATGCCATGTAGGGTCTGCATGTTGTCAGTATTTTTATTTTTCGTCAATGAAACATGGGACGAAGGGTCTTATTCTGTCGATAATCATGGTACAAGAAATGAAATGGTGAAAAGCGAGGCCACCGTCTTTGGGTAACAACACATTTTTGGAATCCATGAGACCAATAGGTGCTTGCCACCGTCTTTTTGAAATGAAAAGGCAGAGGCCAGCCAAATCAAGGCCCACGATTTTCCAGAAAATTATATTAGATTTCTCTCTGTGTACAAGATACAGCATCATTTAATCGCGATTCACACACACTAGTAGGGGATATCTCGTAACATGCGATGCGACTATGCGAGGGTCTTCTACCAAATATCCTGACCCAAAATTTTAAAAATAGGAGGGGATTTTATAAAAACAGTGTGCTTATTCCGCGGCGTCATGGCGGCCATAGAGGCCGCGCTTCCGTCAGCGGTCGCCGGCAAGCCGCAACCCAATCGCCGCGCGTCTCGCTCAACTGGGCATCTACCAAATTGCACCAGGCGCGGCGGCGGATCGGGTAACTTCGGAGTTCGGACCCATGGCTGGGTTATCGATCGGGCCTACTAGCGAGCTCTGCACTCTGCAGTATCTCCTCTCTCGTCCCCCACCAGTCCACCACCAACACCCGCGCAGCGTGTCCTCGCCGCCTCGCGTTGGGCGCTCCTTGCTCGGCTGCGTGCGTGCCCGGCCCAGTGCTGTACGACGCAATGCCGATCCCGGGACAGGAGAACCTGAAGCGGCGGTGGCGCCGTCTCTGAACTCTGAAGCCGCGCGCTCTGGGTGTTCGTGGAAATGCCGCCGCCAGGACCCTTCACTTGAGGGCTCCATGGACGGATGCGGTGGCTGTCGAATGCCTGGTGTGAATGGGCGCGTCGAGCAGGTCGAGGACGATTGGGCGCACATCCGCGTTCTGCAAGGACCTGATCCTGGTCTCCTTGCCGGATCAAACTTCTGCATGCATGGTTACTACTTAGAACAGGTACAGTGGTACTTCGCATAGTCTAGATGCATGTCGAGTTTCATTAGTGATCGTCTCTCAGAACCAAATTTCGTACTACCTTTTTTTTAAGGAGGTAAACCCTTCTTTTAAAAAAAAAAAAAAAAAAAAAAAAAAACAACGCAATAAGTTCAACCTGCCAGCTTACAGGAAAGACCAACCAAGCTACGTATTATGCTGCCACTCCATGCCATACTTTAGCCAGGCCTTTTTTTTTTAGCATTTACCCACTCTGTATTCCCACTAAATTCCAGTGGTTTCAGGACTTTGTTCATCATAGCCAATAGCTGAGTCATCACAGCATCTAATGCATTAGTGTCAGTACTTCAACTAGTAACAACTCAGAATGCACATTCGTATTTCATTTGCTTTGCCACTAGTCCAGAAACTGATCAGAGCATACATGTTAGTACTTCAAGAAAAAAAAAAAGTAAGTGTAGGGAACTAGGGATGGGTATCTTCCTCGAAATTTACTTGATAATGTGCATGAACTGTACAGAATGTGCTGTAATACTAGCTGAACTCAAA
Organism: Chrysopogon serrulatus; assembly: GCA_015844335.1. Taxonomy (NCBI): domain Eukaryota; kingdom Viridiplantae; phylum Streptophyta; class Magnoliopsida; order Poales; family Poaceae; genus Chrysopogon; species Chrysopogon serrulatus. The sequence continues at coordinate 142,747 of JADLZL010008335.1, read as the reverse complement.
CTAGTACCTCTAGTGAAAAGTATATTTAATCTATTCACCTAACTGCAGTTCCATCATGTGTAACTGGATGGTAACTGCATTATGTCTTGGCTGACAGCTGACTTTTGTCTGCAAACCGTCATTGATGCTTTCCAGGCATGAGACTACTTCCATTATAGTGGGCCTCATGAGAGGATTATGGTTCACACACTTACAAGCAGCTTCAAGCATCATCAGCATTTGCTCTTCATGCCCTGTGCCACGGAGTGTTGGATCCAGGACCTCAATCTGCTTTCCCTGAGACCACATCTCGAGCACCCACGGGACAAGTTCTTTTGATGTTGACAGGACTGGAACAGGTCGCAATCCTGTGAGTAGCTCCAGTAGGACAACTCCGAAGCTGTATACATCACCTCTCAGAGTAGCCACCCACCCATGCCCATACTCAGGGGGGATGTAACCAAGAGTGCCAACTAGCTCGGTCGTAACATGAGTTTTGTTGGGCAGGATCAGTCTTGATAGCCCAAAATCTGCAACATAAGCTTTGAATTCTTTGTCAAGTAGGATGTTGCTGCATTTTATGTCACGATGGACAATGTGTGGCTTGCATACATTATTGATGTAGGAAAGACCACGGCTTGCACCTTGGGCAATCCTCAACCTCGTCGGCCAGTCAAGAAATGTGCTGGCATCATCATCCCTGTTGTGAAGCCAATCATCCAGGCTGCCATTCTCCATGAAAGAATATATGAGGAACCTAGAGTTTCCATGAATGCAATAACCCCACAGTGGCACAAGATTTTCGTGTTGGGCCATGGAGAGTGCTTCAACCTCAGCAGTAAACTCCCTTTCCATAAGGCACATCTCACCGTTGAGCTTCTTAATTGCAAGCTTGGATCCATCAGATAGCTCGGCCTTGAATACTAGTCCATAACCTCCACACCCAACAATGTTCTCCTTGTCAAAGTTGTTTGTTGCCTTCACAATGTCAGTGAATGTGAGCTTGTTTTCATCTCTCTTGCTTCCCAGCACCATCACCAATGAATGCCCTGAATTGGAGTTGAATGATACTGCTTCTATATTGCTATTATTGTTGCTCCTGTTTCTGGTGGTGAAAGTTTTACACCGGAACAAGACTAGGAGGCGAGCTAGCACTAACATGATGGCGATACCTCCAAAAAATACACCAATTGCAAGTGCAAATATAGCTGTCTTGTTATGTACTTTTTCTTGGAGGTGAAAGGTGCTCCAGCTGAACTACATTGGTGAATAAGCATAGGACCACAGAGCTTTGGGTTGCCACCATAGCTGGAATTTGTAAATGTACTAAACTGGTCTCTGGTCGGCACTGGCCCTTCTAGATCATTGAAAGAAACGTTGAATTCAGTAAGGAAGTGTAGATTGCTCAGCGCTCCAGGGATTGGACCGGTTAGATGGTTGCTTGACAAGTCTAGCACCAGCAAGTTTGTGAGGTTGCAGATCGATTGGGGGATATCTCCATATAATTTGTTGAAGCTTAAATCAAGGTAAAGGAGCTCTTTTAAGAGACCAACCTCTGGAGGGATCACACCAATGAAGTTATTGTAAGCTAGATCGAGCACTTTTGGTAAAGCATTCACCTTGCGGTATTGAAGTGATGTACCTAAATAAATTGGTACTTCAAAGACTCTTGGATCTATAAGTGCTGCAGTCTTGTCTGATTTTAGCATCGGCATCTCTGTTAATGCTGTAGGAATTTCCCCAGTCAGACTGTTATTTGATATATCTAGAAAGAACAGGTAGTTTAGGCTGCTGATCCAGTCAGGAATTGGCCCAGTTAGTTGGTTGTTATGTAATAATAACATCTGCAAATTTGTTAGCTTCGACAACCAATTAGGTATTTTCCCCAACAATGAGCATGAACCTAAGGAAAGAACATGAAGGTTCTCAAAACCATCAATGCTTTCATCATCTGGCATGGTCTCATTCATGAAGTTGAGCCCAATAAGAAGGGTGGTGAGGTTTTTGGAGCTCTTTAGTATCTGAAGTGCATTTGCCAAATTTGTAAAACTGTTGCCAGTAAGTGAAAGGAACGAGAGTGACTTCAGATTGCATAGTCCCTTTGATAACTGACCATGGAAATTATTATAAGATAGACGCAGCGCAGTTAATTTGTGGCATGAGTATATGGTTTCTGGAATTTTGCCGCTGAAGTTGTTCTTCCAGAGATCTAAGATTTTTAGATTGGGTAAGTTGGAGAAATTGACCTTGCTGAGTTCTCCAATGAAATTGTTGTTCTTGAGGTCGATGTTTGTGAGGTTTGTGCAGTTGCTCAGGGTTGATGGCAGCTCCCCAGACAAGCTGTTATAGCCCAAATGAAGTTCCTGCAATTTTTTGAGCTGAACTATGGAATCAGGTACCTTTCCACTGAAATTATTTTCGCCAAGATCAAGGATAACCAGATTAGTGAGTTTGGCTATATGTGCCCCATTAAGTATTCCATGTAAACTGTTACTGGAAAAAGAGAGATGCTCCAACAAGGTAGAATTGAAGAGTTCATCAGGGAGACTCCCGCTAAGTTGATTGTGGTCGGCCTTGAACACTTTGAGCTTGGAGCAATTACTAAGTCCTGGGGGGATACTGCCACTGAGCTTGTTGTAACTGAGTTCAAGGATAGCAAAGTTTGGTAATACGTTACAGAAATGACTTGGAATGTTCCCAGTTAAGCTGTTGTTGCTGGCATTCAGCGCCACTAGATTCTCCATCCCCTTCCATGTTGTGAATGTTAACTGTCCTGTAAACAAGTTGCTTGAGATGTTAAGTACCTTTAGAAGTTGGCCAGAGGTTGAAAACCGTAGATCATGCAAGTCTCCACTGATCTGATTAAAGCTAATGTCGAGGACAATGATACTGCTGGATGACACCAATTCCAGGGGCAGGTCACCAGACAGCGAATTGTAGGACAAGTTAAGATGCTGCAAGCCGGTGAGGTTGCCAAGAGACGTGATGGTCCCTTCAAGGCCTCTAGATGGTAGAGAGACCTCAACGACCGTCTTGTTTCCATTGCAGGTGACCCCTTCCCATTTGCAGCAATCAGTGCCTTCTTGCCATGACTTGGTGAGACCAGAATCCTTCGAGAGCCCAGCATGGAACTGGAGGAGAGATGCCTTCTCTTGCTTTGTGCAAGAACTGATGGGGGTGGCCAAGGAGAGCAGCAGCACAAGAGAAACGGCAAGGGCAGGTAGGGGTAAACTATTGTTGTATTTCTTGTATGAAAAATGGTGTGGCTGCATGGCTTCCTATTGAAACTAGCATGGAAACCAGATGCTTAATTTGTGCCCAATCTAGACAGAGTTATAATGGTCTAACCAGGGAAGAACATAAGGTAGAAGAAGAAGAAGGAAGAGGCTGCTGGCTCCATCTTGCTGATCCCTTCTAGTAGTGTCCACCACAAAGAAAAATAGAGGCAAAGATTAGATGGTACAACGAAGTCTTCGTTATGATTCTATTATATACAACTGACAAGCCAGCTCGCTTGTTCACACCTACATATTCCATTGGTGGCTACCTGCTATGGTCCACTAGGAATCCAATTGACCAGCTTCCTGGACGTACAAAATATTTTCCTCTGTCCAGCCATCATTGAGTTTCTACAGTCTGCTGTGATCTACCATTTTACCTGATTTGACATAATTTATGTTGGCACGTCCGTATAACCCCTCAATTGGCCTGATCTGAGGATGGGCGGAGGGGCACCCCCCCCCCCACCCACACACACACACACACACACACACACACACATACACACACCCCACCACCACCACCCCAAAAAAGTGAGTGTAGGCTGCACTGAAATTTTTAAAATTTGACCAAATTTTGATAAAATTTGTCTTGTTGGCCGCTCTAACACAAAAGAAAGAACTGCATTTTTTGGATGTCGTAACCTCAATCGTTAGTGCTAACAAATCTAAGACAAAAAAAAGTAGAATCACTAATCGATGTGCCCTTTTTGTTGAGCAGGAAAAGGTGCGTATCTCTGAAAGCCACAATTGCCGAAGATCTGCAAGACCCGATTGGTACGAGAGAGTGTGCAATAACGCGTGATTCCGAAAGGCACATCCAATTTAGAGCAATCATCGGCTTGACGGTCAAGGTGTGGACATGGTTTGAAGAATAACAAGGTCAAGTGTGGAGGCAAGAAAAATAAGAAAGCAATTGTGGTGGTGGGTGACAGGGGCGAGGGCGACCTGGTGGCTGGTGCCCTGCTCTTCTTCTGACTGTCTGCTTTGGTCTGGGGCGTTTACGTTCTGTTATCCTTGCTGCTGATTCACTGATGTGTATTCCGTGGCCCAGGTTCCAGAGGCGCATGATGGAGCTTTGGTCCGTGGACCACAACTCGTGTTGCTGACCGTGACCGGATTTCAAAAGCGCTGGAAGTGACAGCCACGGAGATGCTGCTGTGAAGTGTGAACGCATCAAGTTTATTATTCATTCCGGGGGTGATGCCAATTATCTCGTGTATGTGTAATTACCTCTGTTTGGGTTTAGCTGTCACCACTCTCCGTTTGGGCGTGTGGTCGGTCATCGTGTTTCTGTACTTGCCTCTGTTTGGGTTTACCTGTCGCCAATAATTTACTGACTGGCTGTAGCATAGTCAGTCAAAACCGTTATGGTAAAAACGGGGAAGTAATTAATCTTTATCGGTTGAGATTATGTTGACGATTGTGCTTACTTGGTTACAGTACTAGTGAGCGCAATTGGACGGTTTATTATTGGCTTTTAGTAGCTGTTGTATGATTATCTGTAATCACGGTTGACTTACTAGGACTAGGTGTTGATTATATTACAGAACAGAACAGAACAGAACAGATCAGAGCAGCATGTGGCAGGCTGAGCCGAAGAATCTGCTGAGCAGGCGTTACGTCCCTATGGCCATTTGTTTGTGCAGATGTACTTGATTTGTCTGCTCCTTTGCAATAAACACGCTTAGTTTCTTTATTTCCTCACTCGTACACATGGTGACTAACACAATGTATCAGCCTATCAGGTACAGTACGTATTCAGGTTGAGAGGCAATTGGAGGAACCAGGGATCCGGCAGGGAGGGAGATGGAGCAACACAGCTACTGCCAGCGCCAGGCCTGGCTCTGGCTGCAGCTGAAGATGGAGCGAGCTGGCGTACGTGTGCCGGCTTGCACTCTGGACTCCAGCCACACCGGGGGCGGGGGCGGGCCGCTGTACTCCATCGTTGGTCGTTGCGCTTGCGCAGCGTGCCGTACGCGTCCAGAGTCCAAGCGAGCGGCACGCGCGTCGTGCTCGTGCGCGGACGCGGTCTGGTCAGCGCACCGCCCTCAACCCACGACTGACTGCCAAATCGGCGGGCGGCGAGCGGCGGCGGCGGCGACGCGACACATGCCACAAGACGCGTCGTCGCACGGCCGTCAGCCACTCAGCCCGGCGCCGCGTTCTTCTGTTCCGGTTTCCGCCACCCATGGCGTACGTGCTCTGTTCACCACTCATCATCATCAGTCAGAAAGTCCGAAAGGCCTCATCTTCTCCGATTTCTCGGATTCAAAGTCCTCCCAACTCTGAAATATTGGACGTGAAAACGGGCTGTACTGTACTGACATGTTACGTAGGCGCGTGCGTATATGCCACAAAAAAAAAACAAATTATATACTATATATGTTCTTAAAACCTTTTATTATTAGACCATGGTTAGGACGTGTGAGTGGTGGTTTGACCACTTGACCCGTGCACTGTACTCCATTTTAACGATCGTTCGTTGAACGAGAAGCTAGCAAACGACCACACTAGCCCGCATTTTTCTTTCTTCGAATTATTTGTTTCTTCAACTTTCCTCTTTTTTTTTTTTTGAAATGTAAACTCACATTTTTTTTGTGCCTTACATCTCTTGCGAGACCAAACTTAGTATTATAACTTCTCATTGCAGTTTTTTTTTTTTTTTTTATTGTTTATTGACATAATTTTAACATTGGCGAGACAAAATGTATTACTATAACTATATGTTATATAATAACTTTTTTGAAACAAATTATTGACATATACAAACTTGATACCGAAACTTCTTATCTTAACTATTTTTTTGATAATTTTATAGACAGTCTCATGACATCTTTTGAACATGATGTTTTCTTAAAAACAAAATGGAGAGCTTTATATTAACTATATCGATAAGAACTTTTCAGAATGACATCTATTTTTACAACAGTTCATTCAAAGCGGATGACGGTCATGGCTCCGCTTCTATGTAGATGTGACTTTTTTCTCATTTTATTTTTTCTTCCTTTTTACATTTTTTCTTATCAATCAAACAATTTTTTCATCTCTATACTGTGAGTAGTTTTCTTTTTTGATGGAAAGGAAAAAGGAGAAGGGAAGTGACGCAGCTGTTGGGCCCAGCGAGGAAGCACGCTGAGCACAGCCTACGTTGAGAGTTTTGGTAGCCCAAACATCTAGACTGGGCCTTCATGGCTCAGGAGATGTAGCCCGCGTTGGGGCTGCCCTTAGCCTACCTTACTCCTTCCCGCGGGAACCAACCGGAGTCGCCCTAAACCCTAAACCCTTCCGTGACCGCGATTCTCTGACGCCACTCCCGTCTCCGGCGACGACCGCCACTTCGCTCCTCCTCCGGCGACGCCCGCCTCCTCCCTCGCTCATCCTCGTTGGCCACCTTTCCTTCCTCACCCAAACCTTAGGTCCCAAATCGGGAAGGATTCCGATCTGATCTCCCCTTACCACCATGGACTTCTTCCCTAGAAAGCCGAAGCCGGAGCGGAAGCGAAAGCCGGAGCGCAACGAAGAGATCCCGAGTGACGACGGGCCGGATCTGATCAGCCACCTCCCCGACGACGTCCTCGGCGCCATAGTCACCCTCCTCAAATCCGAGGAGGGCGCCCGCACCGCCGTCCTCTCCCGCCGCTGGCGCCCCGTGTGGCGCTCAGCGCCGCTCAACCTCGACGACAGCTTCAGAGGGCTGGTGCGCCGCGAGAAAGATCGGATCCGGGTCATCTCCCAGATCCTTGCTGCTCACCCGGGCCCCGTCCGCCGCCTCGCCACCACGAGCATCCAACTCGACGACAACGTCCGCATCTACGACGATTGGCTCCGCCGGCGGGTGTTCGACAGGCTCGAGGACCTGGTACTCCATTTCAACCTGAGCCCCGATGAGCTGCCCGCCTCCGCGCTCCGTTTCGCCTCCCTCCGTGTGCTTGACATTACAGGCTGTCCGTTCCCGTCCGGCTGTGGGACGCTGGCCTTCCCATGCCTAAACTACCTCTCGCTCCGTTTCGTTGACATCACCGAGGAGCTCCTGCAGCGCATCATCTCCAGTAGCCCCGGCATCGAGTCTCTGGTGCTTTTGGGCAATTCCGGCCACCGTCGGCTGTGCCTCTCCCTACCCACAGGCTCAGGTACCTGGCTATTGGGGTCATCCCATCGCCAGGCAGCAACGGCCTGACCGATCTAGTTGTCAAGGATGCTGCAAGCTTGGAACGCCTTCTTCTGCATGCGGTGGGGACTGGCCCGTCAGTAAGGATACTCGGTGCGAGAAACCTCAAGATGATAGGTTACCTCGCAACTGGTTTCCCCATTGTTGCGCTCAACGACAACTCAATTTTTAAGGTAGTAAAAAAACATTCCATTCCTTCTCTGCATGTTTATGTTTATTCAGACAAGGTAGATACAAGGCTTCCTCTCTCCCTCTCGATTTATTTATTTATTATTAGATTTTGGCTGGAAGGAATTATATATGTCCCTGTTGTCAATCGATTTATTAGTTATTACTCATTGGGGATAGGTTAATTACAGTAAACATGCATTAATTGTTTCCACAAGTAAATATTCACCTTTCGTGGATATAAGCTGTATTTCACAATCACACCTGACACATGTGCCCTTATTTTGTTTCACTACTTGCATGGGTGCTTTGGCTACCAGAGCATGGTTCCTGTCAGCTTGGTGGAGCGCTTCTCCACTGTCAAGATTTTGGCATTACAGATGCCTGCATTGCCAAAGTTGGAGGTTGTCATAGCCTATTTAAGATGCTTTCCTTGCTTGGAGAAGCTCAAGATCAAGGTGCCTTTCCCTGTTGCAAGCTCTTTCTTTTTACGGCCACATTTCATTGTATTCATGAGTAGTCCTTCCACTACAGGAAAACTGGGCTTTGCCGACTGCTAGATCCCTTTGCCACCTGCCAAAGACAGGGCAGTCGGCAAACAAGCTCTTTGCCGACCGCCCTATCGAAAGCGGGTGGCAAAGGAGTCTTTGCCGACGCCCTAATGTACTGAGCTCTCGGCTATTCTAAGCGGTCGGCAAAGACTTCCTTTGCCGACTGCCTGGCAGGTGGCAAAGAAACGCTGGTGGCAAAGGTGGTCAGGGCCAAACGGCGCCCCATCGCCGTCCCCTTTGCCACCGCCAGCCGTCGTCAAATCGGCAAAGATGAAATTTTTTATTTTTGAAATTTGAATTAAGGTTTTGGACATTCGACGTCGTCACTTGCTCCAAACTTCCTCAAATTTTTTTCATAGCCTCCACATGCAATAAGAGTGAACCTTAAAAATTTTCATGATTTTTTTGACCCTTTTTGCTATATTTCGTTAATTAATTTCTTTTAATTGTATTTTCCAATCGTAGAATCCAACTTTGAACTGCAGGTGCATAAAATATTGAAACTTAGCCATTCGAAAAATGATATTCAAGTTGGAGAGTCTATTTTGAGGCCGTATCCAAAAACTCACCCAAAATTTTGAAGTCCTTGTCCACGGAACATGACCATCCGTGTGTGGTACAAGTGCTTTTTAATTATATAAAATTCAAACAAAGTCAGAAAATTATGAAACTTGAGGAGGTGTCATGTTATCACATGTGGAGCCTATGAAAAAAATTTGAGAAAGTTTGGAGCAAGTTGCGACGCGGAATGTCCAAAACCCAGACATCTCACATATGTGATCACATGTGAGTGGATGCAAATGCTAGTTTTATTTCTCGCTTACATTGGCGCATAACAGAGGATGGATGACCGTGAGTGGATGTACACTGGCTGGACAACTAAGAGGAAGAGTGATGAATGGGTTAGGGGACCAATAATTTTTCTGAGCAAGCATTTGGGCCTACCGCTCAAGGGTCGGATCGGACGTTGTGTCCCCCGCAGAGTGTAAGAACCAAAAAAGAAAAGTACGTAGGGAGGTATACAAAGATCTTTTCAAGTATGGATTTGTGGAAAACTACAAGAGGTGGATCTTCCATGGTGAAGCAAAAGCACGTATTAGAGAGGAGGAGGTGAGAGCATGCCTCGAGGAGTATGATGGAGATGTTGGGGTGGCCGACATGGTGGTAGACTATAATGAGGCACATGGTAATGAAGGATTGATGGAGGAGGATCCAGAGGAAACCGCAAAGGCTTTCTATGAAATGATGTCTTCGGCGCAGAAGCCCCTTCATGAGAAGACAACAATGTCGCAACTAGATGCCGTTGGTCGCCTTTTAGGGTTGAAGTCGCAGCTTGAGCCTCGAGTCGAGATGGCTTCAATCACATGTTGACAGCTTTGGGCACAATGCTTCCGGCGGATCACACGCCCGAAGAACACGTACGAAGTCGGTGAAGCTCCTCCGTGCACTTAAGATGCCGTATGAATTGATCCATGCTTGTCCTAACGGGTGCGTCCTATTTAGGGGAGAAGAACTAAAGGCTGCAACGCACTGTCCAAAGTGCAAGGCCTGTGGAGTCTAAGATCCCCGAGATGGTCGTCCGGTACCTTCCACTCATCCCGAGGCTCCAACGGATGTTCATGATAGAGGAGTCCGCGAAGCAGATGACATGGCACAAGGATGGCAAAAGATACAGTGAGAAGATGGTACACTCATCGGATGCTGAGGCATGGCAGTACTTCGATGTGCAGTATCCTGACAAAGCTAAGGACGCTCGGAATGTACGTGTAGCCATAGCAACAGATGGGTTCAACCCATATGGAACACATGCGGCCCCGCACACTTGTTGGCCCGTATTTGTGATCCCCCTCAATCTTCCCCCCCCGGCCATGTTTGAACCCAAGAATGTGTTATTGTCACCGATAATACCTAGACACCCAGTAACAATATGGGTGTGTTCATGCAGCCACTGTGGGATGAATTAGAACATGCTTGGGAAAAAGGGGTACTAACATACGACCGAGCTACAAAGAAGAACTTCACAATGCATGCGTGGTATCCGTATTCAATGCATGACTTTCGCATATGGCATATTCTCGTGGGTGGTGTGTTCATGGGAAGTTCCCTTGCCCAAGATGCATGGAATCTGTGATGTTCACTTGGTCAAGAAGGGTGGCAAGTACTCTTCGCTTGACAAACACCGTCAATTCCTCCCCGAGAACCATGAATTCGCACGAGACACCCAACACTTCACTAAAGATGTTGAAGTCACCGACCCTATTCCCCGAGTTTAAGAGCGGTGCCCGTGTCCTTGCCGAAGTTACGTGTGCTCTTAAAATCGACAAAGACACCGGTGGTTTTATTGGCTACGGTGAGGAACACATGTGGACCCATATATCAGGCTTGACTAGGCTACCCTACTTCAAGGACCTTCTGCTTCCACACAACATCGATGTGATGCACACAGAAAAGAATATCGCCGAGGCACTTTGGGGAACCTTGATGGACATAAAACAAAAGTCAAAGGACAACGTAAAGGCTAGACTTGACGTGGAGGCGATCCGCCGCAATAGACCAAAGCTAGTGATGAAGACCCCTGCGCCGGTAAGAATTGGAGAAGGGGGCCAGCCGATTACATCCCCGAAAAGGAGCGATAGGAAAGAAGTTCGAGTGGATGAAGACGCATCGCTTCCCGATGGGTATGCGGCGAATCCGAGTAGGGGAGTGAACCTTAAGACTATGAAAGTCTTAGGGATGAAGAGTCATGACTTCCACATATGGATTGAGCGACTTCTTCCTGCGATGACCCGTGGATACCTCCCCGAGCCAGTTTGGCGCGTTCTGGCAGAGTTGAGCTATTTCTTCCGTCAGCTTTGTGCCAGGGAGTTATCTCGAGAAGTGATTCGTGACCTAGAGCGTCTTGCACCGCTACTGATTTGCAAGTTGGAGATGATCTTTGCACCTGGCTTCTTCCTGCCAATGCAGCATCTGATCTTGCACCTACCACGTGAGGCACGACTGGGGGGTCCTGTGCAGGCCCGTTGGTGCTATCCAATCGAGAGGTGTCAAAAGATTCTTCGAAAAAGTGTAAAAATAAAGCCAAAATTGAGGCTTCCGTGGCGTAGGCAAAGAAGAGTGGAGGAGGTGTCGAACTTCACAAAGGCATACTATACCGACAACCTTCCGAACATGAACCCAAATTCCTCGTTACAATGAGGACGAGAATTTATCGACCCTAAGCCTTTTCACAGGGCAACTCGGAAGGGGAAGCGCAGGTACCCCCAAGACGTTGCAACAACATGAGTTTCGCACTATCATGCTCTACGTGTTGTTGAACCTTGAAGAAGTGGTTCCTTATCGAAAGTAAGTTCTCAATTCTAGACTTGTTACATACGTAGTCAATATCCTCCATCTATCGGTCTGACCCCCTTCATCTCTTGTTTTTCAGGGAGTTTATTAAGGAATACTGGTGAAGGAATACGGCTCCTACCCTCCAAGAGGAAGATGATTTCCTCAAAAATGCCAGGCCCGATTTTATTTCATGGTTCCGTACAAAGGTACCATTAAACTTACCTCGTTCGAACTTTGATATTCCAATTTGCACCTAGGAGCGAGTAATGTAACGCTCTACCTGGCCTCACCTTGCAGGCACGCACGGATAGGGAAATGAGTCCTGAATTGAGACAGGTTGCATGCGGCTGCAGTAGTAGGGTCAATGCATTCACCGTTTATGATGTCAATGGCTATCGCTTTCGCACGAGAAGCCAGGAGGAGAGTAGGCCCGGTCGAAAGACCACGTGCACAGGAGTTTGTACGCCCGGCAATGATGGTGTCGACTATTATGGCATAGTGGAAGAAATATACGAGCTCGAGTTCCCAGGCCCTAAAGCTCTAAATCCGGTTGTCTTCAAATGCCATTGGTTCGATCCTAATATCACGAGAAGAGCCGATGACATTGGACAAGTCGAAATTCGACAGGATTCTATCTATAGTGGAGATGATGTCTATATTGTGGCTCAACAGGCCACACAAGTTTATTATCTTCCATGGGCGTGCCAAAAAGACGAGAGGCTTAAGGGATGGTACCTTGTGCAATTGGTATCACCGCGTGGTAAAGCGCCTGTCCCAAACGATGATGATTACAACTTTGATCCGAAGGTAGATACCGGAGAGTTCTATCAACCTGAGGGGCTAGAAGGGCGTTTGGAGATAGACATTTTTTCACTGATGGGCATGGAAGTAGACAACGACATCGATGAGGACGAGGGTGAAGTGGTGCAAGATGCTAAGGACCTAATGATGCTTGAGCGATGGAGGGCTAGGCGCGAACTAGGTGTTGAGGACGATGGAGGTGGTGAGGAGAATGAAAATGATGAGGACTTAGGTTTCGACAATATTGATAGTGATGATGACAGCAGTGATTGTGATGACGGTGGAGGAGATGATGAAAATGGTGATAGTGATGATGAGGACTTCGGTTACTAATTGATGTAAAACTATATTGTTCTTATTATTACTTTGCAATTAAGTTTCATTCATTTTGCATCTCTTTAAAAGTACTTATCGATTATTTATGCTAATTGGTTAAATCTTTGTCATTTCAGGTACAGGACAAAATGCCGGGCGGAGGTAGACGTCGACGACCGGTACGAAAGGTCACCTCGATCTACATGTCGACCGGCGTCGACGACGAGGCGGAAGAGGAGGCGCCGTTGGTGGAGTCGTCTACGAGGTCCCGCACACGTCGCTCGTCGACGAGGGAGCTCTTTCCCCCAGACGTTGACCAAGACGGGGGCGGCCAGGACGGGGGCAGCCAGGACGGGAGCGGGGCGACACCAGGGGAGACGTCTTCCTCAGGTTCGAGGAAGCCCTACCAGCGCGGGATCACGCGCCTCCCTTCCACCCCCGCTCGGCAGCCCCAACCGCCCCGGTGATTCGACCCGAGGGTCCAAAGTAAGTAACCATTCATGTTTTCATAACTTATTCATATGACATGTTGAAAATTGAACTTCGGACTAACAGTTGTTCTTAATGACTCGTCGCAAGAATCGGAAGCTTGTGAACGGGGGGGTTTCACGCCATATTAATGGCATGCCGGGCCTCCTTGTTAAGAAACACTACCCCGGCCTTGTCACCATAGATGGGATCCAAAAGCCACATAATAAGTGGCCGGAGTTCTACAAGATCAAGGACGCAAACGAGGTCCCCCTTGCCGACGTGATCAAGAGGGAGTTTTGGGTGAGTCTTCATCGCACCGCTTTGTTAATGTCAATGAATTTGTTGGACGTTGTTGAAATAATGAAAAGATACATGATATCTGTATGCGGAGTGGTACACGTGCGGCCGGGGCACGAGATCGAGGCGTCGCGAAAAGCAGGACAAGGTCCGCATGGAGAGACTCAAGGACATGTACTACGAGGCGCACCTCCGTGTCCTCATCAACTACCACGCCACGCGGTGCTTGGCCGGGGCCGCCGGAAGTCGCAAGCCGGGCGATGATCCTCTCGCTCGAAACCGACCTCCCAAGGGAGATCTACCTCGGGGTAAGTATGAAAAATTAAATCTGATTCCATTCTAATTCAGAGTGATCACTCAAACGCACGTTTTTCCGTAGTACCTCGCCGATTGGTGCAAAATGCACATGGACTGCTGGGAGGCGATTGTGGACTCGTGGACAACGCCGGAGGCGTACGCGAGGCGCAGGGAGAAGTCCGGACATGCCAAGGGGAGGACAGGTGCAGCACACCACCAAGGGAGCCGCCCCTGAGCGCATATGGACACATGGGTACCCTTCACACCGATTTATTTATTTATTCATTCATTTATTTATTCATTCTCATTACGTGTAATCGTTCTTGTGTTTTCCTTGCGCACTCAATCGCATGGTGGCCAGTGATCAACGAGTTCACGGGCACGCCCCGTCTCACCAGGGGCAAAGCGAAAAGATCCGGACAACGCCTACGACCCGGCGAAGGGGGGCCGACGCGTTCACCAACCCGAACGCCTACGAGAAGGTGGTCCAAGACACCGAGGCGGTTCGCAAGCGCCATGGTGAGTTCTACGATCCAGCCACCGAGCCCCTTGACACGGACGTCCCCGATGAGGACGGGAGGAGGGAAGCAAAGATGGCCGGTACTTTCTTGCCCATAGTGTAATCGACCCGACCACCGCTCCCACCCTTCGTGAGGTTCGTCGATCGGACGGCACAACCTCCTGACGTCCCCATACAACCTCTGGGCCGAGCTCTACGCTAGATGATCGCGACGGTTCAGTAACTATTCGTCGCTCGTTGGTTTTACATATGTAGCTTTCCTTATGCATTGTTTAAACATCGCGGGTGTAATATTGCAGTCCCAAATGGCCGAAGTTGCGGGCCCAACAGTGGGCCCAAGAGGAGGCCCATCGGCGGCGCTTGGCGGCCCAAGAGGAGGCCCATCGCCGGCGGTTGGAGGCTATCCAGAGCACTCGGCGCGCCCAGATGAAGGAGTTTGCCCGCCTTCTTTCGGGGGCCCGGAGATCCCCGGTTTCGAATGTCCTCCGTTGCCTTCCGTGATCTTCGCTCCACCACCCGCTCTCGATCCACCCCCCGTTCCTAGCCCTTTAGGGACTCCGGTGAGTTTCTAGCAGTCTTTGTATTGTTTTCGCTTGTGTGGCCATCCCGCAGTACTAATGAGATCACTTCTCCGTGCGACCACCGTCGGCGGCGGTTCGAACCCGACTCCACATGGCCTTTCTCCGGGGCATGTGGGCCCGGTTGCCCCTCGGCCCACGCTCTCGTGGTCGCGGTGGTGTTCCTCCTAGGCCTACACAGGAGGGGGCTCCGGGTGGGCTAGCGACCCTCCGCCTGCCCGGGCATCGGATCCGGGTGGGTGTACGGCCTAGCCAAGGCCGCAGGTTGGACCGTCCTCGTGGCCTTCGTGGCGGTGGGAGCTCTTCACACCACGGTGGCGACGGGTCGCAGGACGAGTGGCCCGGCTATGTGGTTCGTGTACTTTTTGCGTGATGTTTGATGTTGGTTATGTCTTTCCATGTAGGATGTTTGATGTTCGATGCTCGATTAGTACGATTTGTTGGATGATGGGCTTGTTGGACTCCTTTGTTATGGTTTATGTGTGCTATATATGTGGATTTATGTGATATATATGTGGATCCGTGTGATATATGTGAATTCCAGTTATATAATCATATATGTCATTTCGTTGCTGTGATGCAAAACAGAAAAAACAGACCAAAATTTTACTTATTCCAGCTTTGCCACCGCCAGTGGAAAGCAGTGGCAAAGCCGAGTCTCGGGAACCATGGCGGCTTTGCCACCGCCAAAAAAGGCGTCGGCAAAGAGTCCTTTGCCACACTGCCAAACAAGGCGTCTGCAAAGATTTTCTATTCTGAAAAAATAAAAATGGTCATTGCCACCTGCCCGGAAAGGCAATCGGCAAAGAATTTATGTTCTAAAAAAATAAAAAGCCTTTGCCGACGCCGCGTGGCGCTCAAGAAACAACGCCGCTCCGTCATCTCACGACGGCGTGACGTCTCCTTTTGCCGATCGCCATGTTGGCGGTGGCAAAGGCTTTGCCGACTTGCATTCAGTGGCGGTGGCAAAGATTTCTTTGCCGACCTATCCTTTGCCACGTGTTCTTTGCCGACTGCCACGTGTAAAGCAGTCGGCAAAGCCTTTGCCACCTGTTTTAGTGCCTTTGCCGACTGCTTTTGGCAGTCGGCAAAGATGGGCATTCCAGTAGTGTTCAACATCTCCAATGTAGGATTATGAACAAGTTTTGCATAAGTGGTTTGCTAGAGGTCCAAATCTTCCTAAGCAACATTGTTTCACACCTACCTAAGTGACACGTTGGAACAAGTTTAAGTTATCTTAAAGTCTTAATTCACCACCTGCTGCTGACTTGTATAATATGTTGGTGTTATTTTCAGTTCTATTATTACACCAGCTGGAAGACTGGTCTGGAAGTGCATTGTTGTGACCCATCTGCTCCCATCGAGTGTCTTGACCACAGCCTCAAGACCATCGTGCTGCAATCATATAAAGGAGCCAAGCCACAGGTTGACTTCACAAAGTTCTTTGTTCAGAGAGCCAGGATCCTCGAGGTCATGAAGTTCTGTCTCAGTGGAACTTGCACTACGGAATGGCTTGAAGACCAGCACAATCAGCTCAATATTGGGAACAGAGCCTCTAGATGTGCTCTGTTTCCTTTCGTGGCCCAGGAGGAGTTGCCCCTCGTATTTTGGATGGATGGTGTCCTCTCTAGAGAAGACCCCTTCATAGATTGTACGCCCTAATGATAGTAGCTTCTTGTTCTCGTCGCCAGTTCCATAAACTAGAAGGAATTTACAGCCAACTCCTACAATGATGTTTTCTTTAATTCTGTTTCTTTACGTGTTGCTACGAGCGGATTGGCAACGGCAATAATTATATCAACATCTTTTGTTTCCTTGCCGATTGTGAACTAGTGAAATCGGTCTTGTGCTATGCAAATACTCTGTGCTGTGTTATTGCTTCCACATCGACTTTTCAGCGACTTCAACTAATGCAATGCAACTAAAGTGACTCTCATCACAAACATGTCAAGGTAGCAGCATGCTGTCTACCTACATTCGATCCTTCAATGCAAATACAGTGTTCTTTATATCGAGTATATTGTCATGGTAATTTGCCTAATCCATCAGCTTCACATTCATTAATCTCATCCCTCACGTACTCAAAAAGAAATGCTCTCTGCAACATTAACCCGTGAAACATCTTTCCTAAGTATCACTGCAACATCAGGTATACATGATGTAGTGAAATGCACAGTTTCTCATCTCGCTGCTAAAATGGTAAAGGTAACAAATAACACACTGCATATTTCCTTTCAGCTGATGCAAGCTAGCAATAAACCTGGGAGGAACTTGAGAGCTCTTCGATTTCATCTTCTTCCACCTATAACACAATGAAATGGCCGAAGGTCCTCAATCAAATACGCATTTATAGAGAAAGCAAACAATGACACACTTGAAATTCATCTACTAAGGGCAAGCAACATAGAATTACATAAGATAGTACCTTTGGTTTTTTTCTTTCCTCGAGTCCCGCTAGTTGCATTCAGAAAACACACTAGTCAGTGTCCCCAGCCTATATACATGAAACTGGAAGCTTATCTCGCAAAAACTCTTAGTTCTTCACTTCTAACACTTCTGTTAGCGCTTCTAGCCTTGGGGCTTGCCCAACGCACCATGGTGGCGTATTGTCCCATTGTCCACCTTTCTATTAAATTTCCATGTCAAATGTTTACTAGCCTCATAGAGGGTGGTCATATCTTGCAAAAGAGATGGTAGCCTTGTTAGAAGGATAGTAGAAACCAACACCAAAGAAAGTATTGAGGAGAAAAGTAGCGGCTTAAGAGGTGAGAGAGAGGAAAAAAGCTGCTATATATATATATATATATATATATATATATATATATATATATATATATATATATATATATATATATATATATATATATATATATATATTGACTACGTTTCTAGAGAGATGAGGCCAAGATGTATCATACAACATATATGGCTAGTTAGGCCAGCCCCAATGCTACATCGTATCTTGTAGCCTAAGTAACATACTCCCTCCGTCCCAAAATAACTGTCGCTTTTCGTTTCCCGAGAAACAAATGCCGGTAATTTTAAAAAATAATAAATATTATCGATTCGTATCATAATTAGTATCATCGGATAGATTTTTGAATCTAGTTTTTTAACAAAATTATTTGGAGACATAAATATTGTACATATTTTTTTATAAATCGAAATCAAACTTGCGACATGAAAATAAAAAACGACAGTTATTTTGGGACGGAGTAATATTTGCGTTTATTCTCCATATCATACTGGATAGTAAGTCTTACCGTCTCTCATGATAGCCTGCAGAAGCGTCGACTATCTCATGTGACATAAAGTTGGAGCACCAAGCAAGTGTTGCATGCGCATAGTGGGGCCTAAAGTAAAATAATTGTTTGTTGGTTCTGTGAGAATATTTGCCTCGTCTTTTCCTCGTCTACCTGAACTATAACTTTTAGATGAGACTAATAGAGCTATCGTCTCCGTTGGTCGTGCCCTTAGTAGTCGGATATATCTCAGTTGTGCGTGCCCATGCTTTAAACTGGAAATCTATTCAGAAAAAAATAATAACAGCCCGTGTTTGGCTGGTCACATAAGATGACTGATAAGACAAATCGGTTGATTTACTGTGAGGGAAAAATACTATTCAAATGACTGATAGACTGATAAAACAAGTAAATAAACAGAACGACAAAAAACGTCTAGTTGCTAATTGGGATAAAGCCACGCGGAACGCTGAGCTGAGTAGACGATTTTATTTTATAGGCCTAGTTTGAACTTGAAGAGGGTCTACATATATAATCAACGGTGGCTGCGAAAGAAACTTTTTTTCCTTTGCACAAAGGAGTTGAACATTTCAGTAGATTGCAATCTTGATTATAGCAGCCTCTCAAGTGGACAGGCTGCCTAGATTTGCGCCATTCCTTTTCATCCTAAAATAACTGTCATTTTCACTTCTCAAAAAATAACTTTGACTAAATATATTCTAAAACTATTAATACTTATGGTACATAATTATCTAAAAATATCTTTGAATCTAGTTTTTTAATAAATTTATTTTGAGATATAAATATTACATGTATTTTCTATAAATCAAGTTAAATTTGCGGCAAGAAAATTTAAAAACGATAGGTTTTTTTTTTTTTTTTTTGGACGGAGGGAGTACATTGCATAATGACAGCCGTCACTTAAGGTCAACTAAAGGAGAAGAAACAAGGGCAAAAGACATTGAATCGGTTCATGCACACATGGGCACCACATTTTGGTCAATGAAACAGTTGATGAAGATGAAATGAGAACTACTAGGAAAGTCTAACATGCTGCTTTTAGGGGCCAAGTTGGCCACACCATCATTAAGGGAGTTCAGGAGGTGAAATTGTTCCAGACACTTTGACGGATCTTAGATTCACTGTAGAGATGCTTATTGTGGATACAGATGAATCCTAGATTCAAATTCATATTTTTTCTAGCAGTGGCTACCAAACAAGCCCTAAAGTCTGTAATGCTCTGCAAGTGCATCACCAGAAAGCAGGTAGAAAGAAAGATCAGTGCAGGAACACGACTTGTCAAGCTTGTCCATTATTTTCATACCCATAACCGCGCCCGGTGGCAAAAGCCAGAAGCTTTTAGAAATCAGAGCAATATTTATTATAAAAAAATATTTACCTAGTAAATTACAATGTTCTTCTTTGATACAAAGAAAATTTTCTTTAAATTTTATCAACAAGCTCGGCCGACGGGCAATGCCTTCGCTATTGACCATGCCAGTCATCAAAAGCACCTAGACCTGGTGCCACACCAAAACCCATTTTGGTTTACAAGAAAACGTGAAAGGCAATCTTTTGAAAAATGAGAGAGTTAAGTAGACGTTTTCATAGTTTCTTTTTTCATAAGAGACGATTTCATAGATGAGTGTCACTTGAACCGAGACTGAACTACTGAACTTGAAGGTTAAGAGGGCAATTTGGACTTATTACAATAGCATACCACCATCCAATAAATATATCTGGTAACAACTGAATGGTGGCTGACAAAGAAACCATTTTCTTTGCACAAGACACACGACATTATAGCAGCCTCCTCTCAAGTGGACTGGGTTGCTTCGATTTCGCCATCTTGACTATATATAAAATTGATAGATATATAGATACGGTACCCTGCAAATGGCAGCCGACAGCTAACGTCAACTAAAGGAGAAGAAATAAGGGCAAAATAATTGAATCGGTTCATGAACACGAGAGCACCACATTTTGGTCAGAGAAACAGCTGATGAAGATGAAATGAGAACTAGAAAAGTCTATCATGCTGCTTGGGACCCAAATTGTCCACAACAGCGCTGAAGAGTAGCTGCAACTACAATAAGCAAAGACTGAAATAATGAATGAAAACAACAACACTAGTGCATATTAAATTATAAATATGAGATCGAATCACCATATAAAGTAATGCATATCCTGTAACGACTCAATTATAACATAATCAAAGGGTGAGTGGATACCAAAGCGGCCTTTTGTTCGCCGCAGAAGGTTTGGAACTTTTCACAGATTATCACATAATATACCAGGCTGGCTCATCCAAAACGTGAAGGTCTGACCGTGGCAAATGTGCCAGAAATTGGTGTGGAACTGTGGATGTGCGCCCACATCAGCCATGCAGTACTTGACCCAATTTTCATTTCCTACGGCTGCAATAGATAAACAGGACAGAATCAAACTGGGGGCTGCTTGTTGCCTCTTACCTCTTCTTCCTCCTCACGCTCTTTCCTCGCTGGGCATCTGCCATCCAGTCAGCATCAGATTCAAGCACCTGCTTTGATGCTAGTTTCATTCATCAGGAAGCCATGCAGCAGCAACCACATCCCTCATGCGAGAAGTACAGCAATGGATTTCTCAAACCTTTCTTAGGCCTTGTGCTTGCGCTTTTGATATTCGCCTTTCTCCCACCCTCAAGCTTGTGCTCGGAGCAGGAGAGGAGCTCCCTCCTTCAGTTCCTCACTGGGCTCTCGCAGGACGCCGACCTCCCTTTTGTCGTGGCAGAATGGCACAGACTGCTGTGCATGGGAAGGGGTAGGCTACGGCACAGATGGGACAGTCACTGATGTCTCCCTTGCTTCCAAGGGCCTTGAGGGGCACATCTCAGGCTCTCAGCGTCCCTGGGTGAGCTTACCGGTCTTCTGCGCCTCAATCTATCCCACAACTTGCTGTCCGGTGGCCTGCCAATGGAACTGATGTCATCAAACAGCATCATTGTCCTCGTTGTCAGCTTCAACCGTCTCAATGGAGGCCTGCATGAGCTACCTTCATCAACCCCTCCCCAGCCTCTGCAGGTACTCGATATCTCCACCAACTTGTTTACAGGACAGTTTCCATCAACTACATGGGAGGTGATCCAGTCCGGTTGCACTCAATGCCAGCAACAACAGCTTTACAGGACAGATACCAAGTCAACTTTGCAGTAGCTCACCGGCCTTAGCTATGATTGCAGTCTGTTATAACCAACTCAGTGGCCTCATTCCTCCTGGGCTTGGTAGCTGCTCCATGCTTAAAGTGCTCAAGGCTGGCCACAATGCCCTCAGTGGGTCACTCCCCAATGAACTCTTCAATGCTACATCATTAGAGTACCTCTCTCTTCCTAACAATGGTTTGCACGGAGTGCTTGATAGTGAACACATTATCAACCTCAGAAATCTGGCTCACCTTGATCTTGGAGGTAATAGGCTAAATGGAAACACCCCAGATTCCATAGGTCAGCTCAAGAGATTAGAGGAACTCCATTTGAACAACAACAACATGATCGGGGAGCTGCCATCAACTCTAAGCAATTGCACAAATCTCAACACAATTGACCTCAAGGTTAACAACTTCAGCGGAGAGCTTCAGAAGGTTAACTTCTTCAACCTGCCCAATCTCAAAATACTGGATCTTTTTTACAACAACTTCACTGGCACAGTTCCTGAAGGCATCTACTCATGCAGCAAACTGAATGCATTGCGGCTTTCTAACAACTTACATGGGCAGCTTTCACTGAGAATAGCCAATCTGAAGCATCTTGTTTTCCTGTCATTGGCTTCCAACAATTTTACAAATATCACAAATACACTTCACATCCTCAAGAATTGTAGGAATCTCACCTCCCTACTTCTTCGTAGCAACTTCAAGGGTGAGGCCATGCCAGAAGATGAAACAATAACAATTGATGGTTTTCAGAATCTTCAGGTTCTTTCGATGTCTAATTGCTCATTGTTAGGGAAAATACCTCTTTGGCTATCACATCTAAAAAATTTGCAGGTGCTGCTTTTGCACACAAATCAACTCAGTGGGACAATACCTGCCTGGATCAAAAGCTTGAAGTCACTTTTCCATCTAGACATATCAAGTAACAAGCTTACAGGGGAAATACCAAGAGCCTTAATGGAGATGCCGATGCTAACAACAGAAAAGACTGCAACCTATCTGGATCCAAGGGTATTTGAGATACCTATTTATAAAAACCCATCACTCCAGTACCGGATAACCAGTTCTTTTCCAAAACTGCTGAATCTTGGTTACAATAACTTCACTGGTGTGCCAAGAGGAGAAAGAGGAGAAAACAAGCTCAAATTCGCTGACATTGTGAAGGCCACAAATAACTTCCACCAGGAAAATATCATAGGTTGTGGAGGCTATGGCCTAGTCTACAAGGCTATATTGCCTGATGGGACTAAGCTGGCCATCAAGAAGCTTAATGGTGAAATGTGGACCATGGAAAGGGAATTCAAGGCAGAGGTTGAAGCACTCTCCATGGCCCAGCATGAGAATCTTGTGCCACTGTGGGGTTACTGCATACAGGGAGATTCAAGGCTCCTCATATATTCCTACATGGAGAATGGCAGCCTGGACAATTGGCTTCACAACATAGATGACGACGCCAGCACATTTCTCAATTGGCCGATGCGGCTCAAAATTGCACAAGGGGCAAGCCAAGGCCTTTCTTATATCCATGATGTCTGCAAGCCTCATATTGTCCACCTCATTAAGTCCAGTAATATCCTTCTTGACAAAGAATTCAAGGCTTATGTTGCCGATTTTGGGCTCTCAAGATTAGTCCTTGCAAACAAAACTCATGTCACAACTGAGTTGGCACTCTGGGCTACATCCCACCTGAGTATGGGCAAGGATGGGTTGCAACATTATGAGGTGATATGTACAGTTTTGGAGTAGTTCTGCTTGAGCTGCTCACAGGAAGGCAACCTGTTACGGGCTTGTCTTTATCAAAAGAACTTGTGAAATGGGTGCAGGAGATGAAATCAGAAGGAAAGCAGATTGAGGTCCTTGATCCACATCTACGAGGCATGGAGCATGACGAGCAAATGCTGAAGGTTCTTGAAATTGCCTGCAAGTGTGTTGACCATAATGCGTGCATGAGGCCAACCATACTGGAAGTAGTCTCCTGCCTTGACAGTATAGAACCCACCCTGAGGATGCAAAATTCAGTTAGGAAATAATGCAGTTAAACATGATTCGCTTGTAGCTACATGTAGCTTCCCACAAACTAGTATTTCTGACAATCTCATAAGTATTTTTGTACAGCTTCTGACATATTATCATTTAGGTATTCTTTCATAATTCAATGATTGTCCTTTTCCATTTTTTTTCCAAATTATTTTGTAGCATGAGAAACAAAAAACAAAAATCCATCAGACATTTCATGCTATTTGGGAAAACCACACCAGATATTTGGATAGAAGAGTGGGAAAACAGGAGCCAATTGCAATACTGCAAAGACAAAACTATTTATGCATTACAGACTCATATACTAGTGTTAACTCAATACAAGGCACTAATATGCATCATATTCTGCAAGATGGGGGGAAAGGCCGCTATATCACCAGTTTAATCATGTAAATACCGCACAAGCACAACAGATAGCGAAGTAAGGAAAACAAGGAGTAGACAGCTATGAAAACAGTTAGTTATTCTTTTATTACTAAAAGCAAAGGAGATCAATCGAGCTAACTACCAAGTTCTCACACTGCCCTCTTACGTCTGCATTTCTGCAGCGACCACCACATCTCTGCTTGGTTTTAAGCTGAAACCCCACAGTGGATTTCGGTTCGGGCCGGTTAATCCTTCACTGATGCACGGATAACCAATCCACGACTGACGACTGGAAAATGGAGACGAGAGACAGGCTCTAACTCGGCAACACGACGCACCGCGAAATGGGCGAGCAAGTCCAGTATATGAAGCTACGAACACGCACGGGTGCCGGTTTAAGGAGCCAACCGGGATGCGGGGGAGGCGCGGAGACCATACTAACCGTTGCAGCGGCTGCCGCCGGATGCTTGGCGAAAAAACCGAGGCGCTGTCGTTCGCCGTCGCCGGCTCCGGCTCCGGCCAGGAGTTCTGGGCTTGTGGACCCCATGAGGGGGGAGACCGAGAGCGAAGATGGACCGTTTGCAGAGGACCCAATAGATCATGGCTCATATTAAGTCATGGCCTGGCACCCGACGGCCCAGAACGTAGCCCAAGTTGGCCTCAACAGGATTGCCGCTGTCAGCTTCTTTCATTTTAACTCCCCAGTTTCATATAACAATTCCTCCTCAAAAAAATCCTCCTTTTTTTTTGAAAATTCATTGCATAGAAAGCTCCACAATAATTTGATAGGTCGTTCCTATAGTTCAAAGGCATAAAATCCTTTTCATAGGACTTTATGCCTTTCAAAAAGTTTCCAGTAGCGGATTATCATTATTCAGGGTCGTAGTTTAGTTCTGCAGAAGTCACAGTAGCACTAGCTAGTTCCCAGTTGCTAAATGACGCGTAAATAAACAATAGGGGGGATTTTACAGAAAATCAGCCACTAGCACCGACCTACGACAGCCAAGCAACAAAAATATATAGATAGAAAAGTACATCATCAATCGCACCACCAGCCCCAAAACAAAACCATCTGCAATATACAACAAAATCGCCGCCAAAAGAATAATCCATGCAATATTTTTCTGTTCAGAGCTGTTGTTCCAGTCTGAAACACCGGCTAGGTTCATTGACTCACTTCTACACCAAGAAACGGGGTCGTCGTCCAAAGCCCACCGCAAAACCACAAGTTGCAACAGAATGGAGAATTGAATTTGCAGAGGCATACATCAGCCACAGCTACTCTTGGATGATGACGACAGCTAGAAAAAAAGTAAACGCCACGGGTCAAGAAGAAGCAAGAGCACTCAGCGAAAATTCCGTAGATCTGCAACCTCCGTGTGCTTGCCCTACTGCAGCCGCGTCAACCATGACAATGACATGGATGCCTGCTTTGAATCTGTCCCCCCAAGGACGCTGTAGGCACGTTTTTCATTAAGAGAAGAGAAGGATAAGCAACCCAAAAAACCATGCACCTGCTTTGAATGCATGCTCCACATGATGCTCTTGGATTCATACCTTGCAATTGCAGATCGGAGGAATTCGTTGTTGCCCCGAAATCATGTCTGTTCCTGAACTAATCATGGATCATTGTTACACTTACAGACTTACTGTCTTTCTGTTTCATGCATGGAAGCCAGGCAGCTCAGACACGACACCATGGTGTGAACTCATAAAACTCTGTAGCAACTAATCCTTGACTAGTATTTCTTTTGGTGACTTAACAATGATGACCTGGCTGAGAGGATCCAACAAAAAGTAGACAGCAGCTGCTTTCTCTGTTCCTCAACCCTTATGCTCTTTCTCCATAAGACACAAAAATGAACCTATCAGAGCACAGCTTATGCCCCTTTCTCCCATGTTCATGTCTTGGGGACAAAAAATCATGCTGCCACTCCAATCCTCACGCGACAAATACAGCAGCAGATTTCCCACGATTTCCCTTGCCTTTGCTATTGTTCTGCTCCTCTTCTTGGCCTCTCTCACAAGCTCTTGCACCGAGAAGGAGAGCAACTCCCTCCTCCAGTTCCTTGCAGGGCTCTCGCAGGACGGCAGGCAACCTCACCGCGTCATGGAAGAATGGCACAGACTGCTGCAAATGGGAAGGCATTGCATGTGGTCCGGACAAGATGGTCACAGATATCTTCTTGGCTTCTAGGAGCCTTGAGGGGTTCATCTCACCATTCCTCGGTAACCTCACGGGCTTGTTGCGCCTCAATCTATCCTACAATTTGTTGTCTGGTGGCCTACCTCTGGAATTGGTGTTGTCCGACAGCATCACCGTGCTTGACATCAGTTTCAACCAGCTCAGTGGAAACCTGCAAGATCAGCCATCTGCAACCTCTGTACAGCCTATGCAGGTACTGAACATCTCAAGTAACTTGTTTACAGGGCAGTTTCCATCCAGTCCATGTGGGGTCATGAAGAATCTGGTTGCGCTCAACGCTAGTAACAACAGTTTTATTGGTCTTGTACCAACTGTGCTCTGTGTCAGTGCACCGTCCTTTGCTATGCTTGACCTCAGCTACAATCAGTTCAGCGGAAGTATCCCTCCAGGCCTTGGAAATTGTTCCATGATGACATATCTTAATGCTGGGCATAACAACTTCAGTGGAACTCTTCCGGATGAGCTCTTCAATATTACCTTGTTGGAGCACCTCTCTTTTCCAAACAATAAGTTGGAAGGATCACTCAGTAGTATCAGCAGACTCATTAATCTGGTAATCCTAGACCTTGGAGGGAATAGATTTGGTGGCAATATCCCAGATTCTATAGGTGACCTTGAGAGACTGGAGGAGATTCATTTGGACTACAATCACATGTCTGGGGACCTTCCATCAACTCTTAGCAATTGCAGAAATCTTATAACCATCGACCTCAAGAACAACAATTTCAGTGGAGAACTCACCAAGGTTGATTTCTCCAACTTGCCCAACCTAAAAACCTTGGATCTTGTGTGGAACAACTTTACTGGAATAATCCTAGAAAGCATATATTCATACAGCAATCTAATCGCGCTGAGGCTATCTGCAAATAAGTTCCATGGCCAGTTGTCAGAAAGAATTAGCGGTCTCAAGTTTCTCTCATTCCTATCACTTGTTGACATCAACCTTACAAATATCACAACTGCACTTCAAAACCTTAGCAGTTGCAGGAACCTAACCACCTTGCTGATTGGGGAAAACTTCAAGAACGAGGCCATGCCAGAGGATGAAATAATTGATGGTTTTGAGAACCTCCAGGTCCTTTCCATGAATGACTGTTCATTGTCTGGAAATATACCCCAATGGTTAGCAAAGCTCACAAATTTGGAGATGCTATTTTTATATAACAATAAACTAACCGAACCAATACCTGATTGGATCAGCAACCTAAACTCCCTCTTCTATGTAGATTTATCAAACAACACCCTTACAGGAGAAATTCCAAGAGCATTAACGGAGCTGCAAATGCTAAAAACTGACAACGTTGCACCGAAGGTTTTTGAGCTGCCTGTTTATAAGGATAAATCACTTCAATACCGCATACCCAATGCCTTCCCTACAGAGCTAAATCTAGGCAACAACAACTTCACTGGCATCATCCCAAAAGAGATTGGTCAGTTAAAAGCACTCCTTTCACTCAATTTGAGCTTCAACAAATTATATGGAGAGATACCTCAATCAATCAGCAACCTCACAAACCTGCAGGCGCTCGACTTATCAAGCAATAATCTCAATGGTACAATTCCAGATGCACTAAAGGATCTGCACTTTCTTTCTCAATTCAATGTTTCCAATAATGACCTAGATGGCTCTATTCCAACTTCAGGTCAGCTTAGCACATTTCCGAACTCTAGCTTTTATGGAAACCCAAAACTGTGTGGTCCAATGCTTGCAAATCACTGCAGTTTAGGTAAAACAACATTGAGCTCCAAGAAGCGACAAAACAAAAAAGCCATCTTTGTGATTGCATTTGGCATAACTTTTGGAGGGATTGCCATCCTATTCTTGCGCTTGCTTCTTTTTCTTCTTCAGGAGTACAAGTTTCATGAACAAAAACAGAAGCAACAATGAGAATGCCATACGAGGAGTGTCATCCAACCTCAATTCAGAGCAATCCTTGGTGATGGTTTCACGAGGCAAGGGAGAACCAAATAAGCTCACATTCACTGACCTGGTGAAGGCTACAAATAACTTCGGCAAGGAGAATATCATAGGCTGCGGAGGTTATGGGCTAGTCTACAAAGCTGCGCTATCCGATGGCTCCAAGGTCGCCATAAAGAAACTTAGCAGTGAAATGTGCCTGATGGATAGGGAATTCTGTGCAGAAGTCGATGCACTCTCCATGGCGCAGCATGACAATCTCGTGCCACTCTGGGGTTATTGCATCCAGGGAGATTCGAGGTTCCTCATATATTCCTACATGGAGAATGGCAGCCTGGATGATTGGCTCCACAACAGGGATGATGATGCGAGTTCATTTCTTGATTGGCCGAGGAGGCTAAAGATAGCACAAGGAGCAAGCCAGGGTCTGTCATGCATCCACAATGTGTGCAAGCCTCACATTGTTCACCGTGACATCAAGTCCAGCAACATCCTACTAGACAAAGAATTCAAAGCCTATGTTGCAGATTTCGGGCTATCCAGATTGATCCTTCCCAACAAAACACATGTCACTACTGAGTTGGCTGGCACTCTCGGTTACATCCCCCCTGAGTATGGGCAAGGGTGGGTGGCTACGATATGTACAGTTTTGGAGTAGTCCTGCTTGAACTGATCACGGGTCAGCGGCCTGTTCCAATCTCGTTTGTGTCAAAAGAACTTGTCCAGTGGGTATGGGAGATGAGATCAGAAGGAAAACAGGTTGACGTTCTGGATCCAACACTACGGGGCACAGGGTATGAGGAACAAATTCTGAAGGTGCTTGAAGCTGCATGCCAGTGTGTCAACTGTAATCCATCCATGAGGCCAACAATACAGGAAGTAGTCTCTTGCCTGGACAGCATAGACGTCAACCTAAGGATATAAAATTCAGTCAAACATAAAGTAACATACAAATGTAAACGATAAGTTATATTTCAGTGCATAGAGTAGATGTGTAGTTTTCACAAGAAGTACTTCAGTCGACTGATCACGTTACTTCTTTTTTAACTGCTTAAACTGGCAACCATACTTTTGAGATTCCTCTCCCTTGTCCCCTCTCATGAACTATTGCACATGATGATTCTTGAGACACAAGTTACAGTTCTGTACTCCATCTCCACTTTCCATGTCTGTGAGCTAATGTGCATGATTAATCACCAGAAACACAAAGACTATGGGCAACCGTTCAGTCCTATTCAACTTATTCTCGAGTTCCAGGTAATTCATTCTCGTAAATTTGGACTTGGTCAGTTATATGAGCACCACTGCAGCAAGGGAAGAATTACAGATTAAATGCAACATGAAAATATCTACAGAATGACAATATTAAATCAGAGTTCAAGATCGGAATAGTGGAGGCAAAGAAATGAAAGCATACTAGAGGTCAGCAACACTGAAATGGCAGGCTCATTAATGGCTCCCAATGTGAAGGCCCCATTCCAAGGATGTATGAGTTATGAATCCCTCCTCCGCCAGATGTTGGAAGTTCAGAATCGAATTCTCTGTTAAACCCTGTCTAGACGGATCTCTGAAGAAACCGAAGGTGCACCAGCGAATCGAAAATATTAGCCCCAAACCATAAAAGGAGGAGGAGAAATCAGGAGAGATGGTCATCTAACCCATATAGGTGCTCTGTGGTCCTGCGTGTGGCTGCGCAGGTCTCCAGAGACGGGGCCGCCGCCGCTCACCGGTGCGGAACGGCGGGAGTTCACCTCTCGCCGGTGACGGAAGCAGAAACGCAGCTTGCGCTTGGAAGCGAATGAGCATGGGCCAGAAGGCGGGCCCATGAGAGGCCCAGACGTGAAGTGAAAGGAAATTAAGGGCGTGTTTGGTTCGCAGGGCAGCCAGAGCCTGGCTCGCATGACCCAGCCAGGCCAGCTTTGGCCAGGCTCAATGCATGCAAAAGCCCTTGTTTGGTTACCAGACTCTACAGAGCCTAGCTTGGATGGTGTTTGGTTTCCTGCACCTGCATGAGATTCAAACTGTGGACATGCATAAACGATGTTTGGTTGGCTGCATACATGGCAGTTCTGGTTACACATGTCTTGGTATGGTATGCTTACCACCATAGTTGTTGAATGTAGCAACAGTTTTAAAAGGACTTATATTAACTTCCACACTAAGAATGCTACAATTATACCCACCACTACAATTAGTACAAGTTGACCCACTAATGAACTATACCATGGAGCAACCACTCCCTCACCAGCAAAGGTCAAGGTCAATCTTGGTGGATTCACGAGGTTGCGGCGGTTGGTTGGTTGGCCGTCTTCTTGACCATGGAATGCTTGAATAGCCTCCTCTAATGTGTTGTACTTCTTGTAGCAATTCCCCTTGAAACCATCCACTTGAGCATGAGTCTTCTCCCAGGAGGAGTAGATACCAGGTTGCTTGCCACGATGGACAACATACCATGCCATAGAAGCTGCAGAGGAACCAAAAACAGGAGGTGTAGTAACAATATAACAACAACAATTTGGCACAAAAGCAAACAACACAAGAGAGGCAGTGGGCATGTGCTCGGTTACATGACAAATCAAAGTCGAAAAGGAATCAAACACATCATAGGCATTGGGCTTGTGCTCAGATATCAGAAAAAACACATCACAGGCAAAGGGCTCGAGCTCAGATATGTCATCAACTGAAATAGTTCAGAACCACGAGGTTCACATCAAAGGCTAATCGACTCATGCTCAGATTGGCACTGGAGTCTCAAATACATCCACCAACATGGTTGATCTACCAAGGGACTAGATGCAGGGCTAAATTGGGACTACATATATGTAAGACACTAACTATAGGTTAGTGTCGGTGGGTAAAGAATGCGGGATCGGTCATCTGCGCAAAAAGAGTATATCAACCCACTACACAACCACCACCACCGTAAGTTATGCACAAAAGAAGCCACCACTGCACAACCACAAAAGAAGTCACCTAACCGGGGTCGACAACTTGCACAAAAGGATCAACCAAGCTGGCGTGAAGCACTAGACAAAGTGCTTGGCCAAGAAGGTCCCGAGCCAAAGGACACGGTGAGCATCATGCATCTTCACAAAAGCAGTCCCCAAAGCCTTGTTGTCCAAATAGATGGCCATAAGCACACATCGGTGCCTCATCGGTGAAGCCTTGGGGTGAACATGACTGAACCATACAACTCAGGGTGGGAGTCCTCCACCTTGGTAGACCTAATAGCATCAGCAACATCCCTCACTGCATCTGCCATGCCAGTGAACAGAATCACATCCTCATCTGCCAGCAAGGACCTCTTCCTCTTGTTTCTAGCTGCAGACTCAGCTTTGGTTGCCTCAACTGTATCAAGCTTAGCAGTCTTCATGTCTTCAGTTTGATCAGGCTTCAGCTGGCTCTCAGCAAAGTTAGAAGGACTGCCAAGAGGCTCATTGGACCCCGTGGCCCACTTTCCAGTTGCCTGACCATTTCCAAATATGATCATCATCTGCTTGTAGTGCTAAATTGGTTTATTCAGTAGCTCAGCATCTTTGGGGTGTGCCTGCAATGTCATACAAAAGGGTGGTTAGTGCAACTGTATGGATTACAGGATGCAGGTTAAATTACTCATAACCAATTTGTATTAGTACAAGAGGTTATCTTGGTGTGGCCATTGTAGTGCTCCTCCTCCAGAACAATCATGCAGGCATCCTCATCCCAAAGAGCACCACTGAGCTCCCTCAGTTTGGTCACTCTAACCCACCTCTGTCTCCACTTTCTCAAGTGGTTGTAAACTTGGGTACCAGTGACTTCAAGGCCACAAAACTCATGCAGTGCCTTAGCAACCTGGTTCAGGTGGACCTCCTTGAACCCCTTATCAGTCCTGACTCCTATGGAGATCAGCTGGCACATATGGCGAAGCACAAAGGCAGACATGGGGTCAGTCCACCTCAAGGAAGCCCTCTGCTGAGCACCCACAGCTCCTACCCCAACAGAAGCACCAGCAACATCCACATTGACAACACCAACACCCCCAGCCACAAAGACCAACATCCACATTCACAAAGAAGAACATCCCCACCACATCGACCACATCCCCAAATTTCCCGGAAGATAAAAAGCCGCCCCCACATCAAGTCCGGGGAAAACAAGGTGATCAGGATGCATCATCTCATCAGCCATAGCCTATTGGTAATCATCATTGCACAAGCCCTATGTCTCAGACTCAAGTGTAGTATCATAGGGAAAAAATAATCATCATTGCACAAGCTCTATGCCTCAGACTAAATTGTAGTATCATAGCAAAAAAAAACTAATCACTGCACAAGCCCTATGCCTCAGACTCAAGTGTATTATCATAGAAAAAAAATAATCATCATTGCACAAGCCCCAATTCAAGTGTAGGAAGGAAGGCCTCAGCTTTTATTAAGTTCAAGTCATTGGTGGTTGCAATAGCAAATAAGAAGATCAAATATCATAGTCAAGTAAGTTCATGGCTACCATGGAATCTACTTGTCCTTCCACTTGTTGCCATCATCTTAAGCAAGTGTTGCAAAACGAGTGAATAATTCAAGCAGATTTGATGGCAGTCATGAAAAAAAGCAGAAATACAACAACCACCTCTATGAAGACTGCAAGTTTGCATCATAGGCCAGGTATGAACAAAATCAAATCAAGGGGTTGGATCTCAGACATTGTTATATATGCCACTGTGGCGTATGTCTCATCCATCCCCAGCCAACAACATAACAAAAAGCCAAGTTATGAGGTTAGTTAGGAATGGAGAAGACATACGTCGTCCAGGTGGCACATATTGATGGTCATAGCAAACCTGAAAGCATGAGAGACATCCAGCCGGAGCCATCCACTAAGCATTGTATGTACTAGGGTTGCTTCGGCATGGATGTCTCTCATGTTTCCAAGCAAACCATGACAGTAACATTAGGGAGCAAACTTCGAAGTCAAAATAATGTCATCATTGACCCCAAAAATAATCTGAGCACTGTGCAAACTAGTAGGATGTTAACACCAATAGGGCTGCTATTTTGGCCTTCCATTTGTTCTGTGCAAATAGAAGACCTGAAAAAGCAACCTGATGGATGCCAACAGCATATAACAACAGCACAGTGCAATAGAGAAATAACAAATCATCCCTGCATATGTCCACCATTCAGAACAAGAGTATAAACATAGATACAGAACAAATCATCACTGCATATGTCCAGAATCTCAGATCAAGTGTAGTAACAAAGATAGATAACAAATCATCACTGCATATGTCCACAGTCTCAGATCAAGTATAGTAACAAAGATATATAACCATTCATCACTGCATATGTCCATAGTCTCAGATGAAATAACTACGAATTGAAACAGTAAGCATAGCATATGTCCATAGCCTTACAACACAGCACAAGTCCAGGATAAAATGACATAAAACAAATCAAGCATAAGCAAACTAGTCTTAGAAGTGAGCACCACCCCTATTTGCCCACATGTGTGTAGCCCATTCATCCCTTGTTTGAGCCCATGCTGCATTGTCATCCATTGGAGGACCATGGGCCTGAGGGGGATTATTATTTGGCACCCAGGAAAACTCTTCAGGAACTACTTCGTCAACCCCATGACCAAGTATCCAATTTTGCAGAATACAGCAAGCTATCACTAACTTCACTTGTATCTTGTAGGGATGGAAGGGTTTATTGTCAATAATGCGAAACCAATTCTTCAAACCCTCAAAAGCCCGTTCCACAGTAACTCTCAAACTGGAGTGTCTCAAATTGAATAACTCCTTATAGTTTGTTGGGTAGTTCCTACCACCAAACTCTTTCAGATGGTATATAGTGCCTCGATAAGGTGGAAGGAACCCTGGACGACAGGCATACCCAGCATCTACCAAATAGAATTTGCCTAAAATACAAATATACATGTATTAGGTACATGCCTATGCAATTTCAATAGTGAACTAGGTTACCAATTCACTTAGTTACCCCTGTTCTACCCTTAACCCATCTTGCCTTTCTAGTGCATCGGCTAAATTGTTGCATCATGTGCTTGATCCCTCCCAACCACCAAAAAAATATGTGAATTTCAAGTCAAAATCAACAG
Organism: Chrysopogon serrulatus; assembly: GCA_015844335.1. Classification (NCBI taxonomy): domain Eukaryota; kingdom Viridiplantae; phylum Streptophyta; class Magnoliopsida; order Poales; family Poaceae; genus Chrysopogon; species Chrysopogon serrulatus. The sequence continues at coordinate 108,943 of JADLZL010008335.1, read as the reverse complement.
CAAGCAAGCACATTTTGTGTGGGGTAATTGCTTCCTACCCCTAAATGCAGCTTGCATCTTTGCTGGGACTTTAGCATAGATATGAGTCCCATCTATTGCCCCAACACAGTCCTACATGTCAACCAACATTTGATAGAAAGGTATCATAAAGCTATACAACACCTTCAACTCCTATATATTATATGACGGACTATTTACCTTAAAATAAGGATACCATTTATGGTCATTTGCTAACTTTAACAGTGTTTGACTGGATGGAGGCCTAATCATTTCCCTGCCTCAGTTCACCAATAGCATACAACACCTCCTTGAAATGGCGGTGGGCCGGTTTCTATAGACCTTCTCCAAAGTTGCTTAACAACTCTAAAGCGTTGGTTATGACCAACGATATGGAGAAACATTGCCACTTGCTCTTCTACACAAGAGTTTAGGTTGTCTACAAGTAATTTCCTCTCCCTAAGCAAGTTGCACAATTTAAAAAAGGGTGCTCTTCTCATGCGCAGCATGTTGACACACTCTACATCATTGTAGTTGTAAATTAAATCTAAGTTCTTTTGGCGCTCCTCATCCCACTTGCTGAGAGGGCCATAACAGATTTGGGACCTTGAGCTATGAAGCATCCTAATCCTAGCAAACGAGGGGAGGGCATACATGGGCGACACAAGGGGGCAACAAAGACGAGCAAAAAAAGCAACCGTTTCTTCTCTTGCAAATCCATCTAAAAAGGGATTGCAAAACACGATTACTACCACTACATAAAAAAGCAACAAACAGTAATAACTCATGCGAGAGACAGTAATAACATCATCAAAGACTTGGACAATATGGTCACACATAATTTATCATCATCATAGACTAGGACAATATGCTCAGACTTAGTTCACCATCATCATAGACTTGGACATTATGCTCGAGAAAAAAATTAATCCTCATAGAAGTGGACAAAATGCTCGATAAAAAGGCATCATCATAGACTATCGATATAATCCCACCAAAAACAAAGATACACAAGTTCATCGAGATAAGATGGATAATAAATAGAGTTGGGTGAGTCGGGAGGGGGGACAAGTGAAATGTATACCGAAGTCGGCAAGCACGAGCACCAAAGAAGAAAAGAGGGGGAAGACCAGCCAAGACCTCGGATGCGGGATTCCCGCAAACGGATCAAGAACATCAAGTGACCTAGGGTTTGCAAATCGCGGAGAAAGACAAGTGAGAAGGGGAGAACTCACCAAACTATGATAGAACTCGGATCCAAGGCACCTGCAACACAAGAGAGAGAGGGAAAGCATGAGCACGCCACCAATCGGTGATGAACACCAACAAGCACAAGGGAAGGAGGACGAAGACCTACCGGCGGCGAGAGAAGGCGGCGGCGGGAAAAAAAGAGGGGAAGAACAAGGGGGATTTATAGGCGCGGCGAATGGCGCGAAATGGGGAGGTAACCCTAGCGAGTTCGCGCCATCTCCCCGCCACCAAATCCAAATCCACGAGGGCGAAAAACGGAGTGAGCCAGGCTCGGCGGAAACGCCCGATTCGCCGTTCCTCGCGAGCCCGGCCGGGGGGGGGTATTTGCACGAGCGCAGCCCTCGTTGAGGGGGACGGACGGGGAAACCAAACAACCGTCCATTGCATCTCGGGAGCCTGGTTGGGGGTATGCAGGGGAACCAAACACGCCCTAAGCAATTTTGGGGAGTCTTGTTGGCCCAGGGGAAAAGAGCGATTTTTTTTTAAAAAAATCTACTTTCTTTCCCTCAACTTTTATAAAAGTCTACTTTAACTAATCGAATTCTAAAACCGAACAAACATCTTCCCTCAACTTTTCAAACCATACACTTTACCTCCCTAGAGTGGTTTTTATGGTGGTTTTGCTACAATGATAGTGGTTTTGTCTTTTCTTTTTTTATTTATTTTGGCTAAAATTTTGAAAAATCATAATAAATCATAAAAAATTATAAAATATAAAATCTAATTTTATTGGACTCCACATGAGTAGATTTACACAATAAATATATAATATGGTATGTTTTCATACAAAGTTTTTGCTAATATTTTTCTTATTTATTTATTTTGGCTAAAAATTTAAAAAGCATAGTAAATCATTGAAAAATTATAGAATATAAAAACTAATTTTGTTGGACTCCACATGAGTAGATCTACAAAGTGAATATATAATATGGCATGCTTTAGTTCAATAAAATAATTATAGAGGCTACAATTATGAATTATTTTAATTAATTAAAAAAGTATAGATGGAAAGTTACAACAAGAATTTTGCACTAAAGTATATCATATTATATGTTTATTTGTAGATCTACTCATGTAGAGTCTAAAAAAATTAGATTTTTTTATTTTATGATTTTTCTATGATTTACTATGATTTTCGAAGATTTAGGCGTAATAAATAAAAAAAAGAAAAATACTAGAAAAACTTTGGACTAAAAGTATACCATATTATATATTCAATATGTATATCTATTCATGTAGAGTCCAATAAAGTTGGGTATTTTATTTTATGATTTTTTTATTATTGTGATTTTTTTAAAAATTCATCTGAAATAAATAAAAAAAAAAAAAGCAAAACCTTGTTACTGGTAGCAAAACCACCATCAAAACCACTCGAGAGAGGTAAAAAGCGCATGATTTGAAAAGTTGAGGGAAGTTGTTTGTCTGATTTTGGAGTGGAGGAAGAAAAGGTAGACTTTCGCGAAAGTTAAAGGAGGAAAAGTAGATTTTTTCTATTTTTTTCTGGGTTTGCCATATTCGTTTAGAAGAGAGATCCTCGCAAATAATAATAATAATAATATTAACGAAACGAATCTTGGAGCTGATGCGGGCCTCCTCGGTCCAGCCTCTGGGCCTAGTGCGGCTGCTACTGGGCCGTTGAGCTGCTACTCCAGAGTGTATGCCGTCTTATCGTGTCTTCTTAGCACATGTTCTCCATTCTATCTCAGCCGCCGCAACACGCAAAGGGCGAAACCCTAAAACCCTATCCCAGGTACACCTCTCGCAACACGCAAAGGGCGAAACCCTAACCCTATCCCAAGTACACATCTCGGTTCGATGGTGGGGGCCGGGGTAGCGGCGACCTCGGGGGCCGGGCGGCGGCGGTCTCGGGGGCCGGGGCAAAGGCGGCCTCGGTGGCCGGGGGCAACGGCGGCCTCGGGGGCTAGGGCGGGCTGCGGCGGTGGCGGCGGGATTGGCGGCCAACGGTTCTTGCGCGGCGCTACAAATGAGATAGGTATTCTTGATCTATGTCATGACATTCTCGTCAATATACTTGGCCGATTGGATATGCACGATGGGATCAGGTGCTCGGCGTTTGTTCCGCCTTCGTGATGCATGGCGTGAAATTCCCTTGACACGGACGACGTCCCAGTGAAGGCAGCCCTTGGACACAGTGCACTCCCAGTGAAATCGCCTCTATCATCACCAATGCAGCCAATGCTCACAAGGGCCCAATCAGGAGGAGTTCTTTTTCGTTTCTCTGGGTCGAACTTTTCCTTGGCCAGTTTGACCTTTGGAAGGAATTTGGCAGGTTTTCATGCTTAGACACCTTGAGTCTCGATTTTACTGGGGGGGGGGGTAACATCACTTGAAGACTTTCGGATGAGACGAGACGAGGAAGTTCGAACCTGTCTTCGACATTGAGGTTCTTCGTTACATCGGTCTCATGAACCGCTTTCGGTCCCTATGGGGGAGCGGCTTCTCTTCAGCAAAGCTGTCATTGCTCGAGCTGCGCAACGTGCACAGCACAGATGGAGGCATCCAGCATTTGATCGATGTCGCCAGGCAACGCAGCACACTCAACACATTAATCATTGCTGGAAGTCCATACTGCCACACTCTCCGAGTTGAGAAGTTCAAGTACCTTCAGCGTTTGATCATCTTTCTCTCGCCTGATGCTTCAGAAGGCAAATTCACCGATAGCCCCGCGGAGGTCAGTCACATCACAGTGAAGAGAAACCCTGAGTTTGAGCAATTGTACATTACACAAAATATCTATGGACCCCGTGTGGAGCTCAGTGAAGCACCCAAGCTCAGATTCTTGGGATCCTTAGGGTGGAGCAACAGGGCAATCGACTTGGATGACACACACTTTCAGGTGATATACTAGTCTTGGTCCATATGTCTTGTTCTTTTTTGTTCCCTCAATATTGGTTTCCATGTTTGTGTATTGTAACCGAGTTAGGTATTTGTAATAGAACCGACCAATTTATAAAAGCATAAGTAAAAATCACTCGCTAAGCAAGCAATTGTCACACTTAAGCCGTTATAAATTCGGTAGTCCGAAATCTCGAAGGATTTCAAACAAAACATCATCAACCAAGATCGCACAAGTTTAAGCGTCACCATTCGCATGTTACAACATTTCGCAAATAGATTAACAACATCGAGTGCGGAAATAAAGTTATTACAAACCAAGTTCTTCAAATCCAAATAGCGGAAACAAGATAGTTTTGAAAACTCAACCCAACTCTCACATTTAAAGATTATTACGATGCCGGTCCGAGTCTATCCATCAAAAGCGGTTGGGGGAGAATATTAAGAGTAACCTTGCCCAAGGCCTTCTAGTCCACTTGGGAAAAGACAGTCTCGCAATACCCGTGGTAGGTATGCCCGTCTGCACAAACAACAAGCGGGAAAAACCCCGAGTACGAGAAGGTACTCGGCTAGACTTACCCGACCGACTCAAAAGTAAAAGACTCCAAGGAGGATGACAGCTTTTATCGTGGGATAGCTTGACTCTTTTTGCCGAAAAGCAAGTAACATTTAAAATGATAGCTCGGCTTAATCATTCCTATTTATGCTAGGTGAGCAGCTATACTATTCATCATTGCAATATATTAGTCAAGATTAATCAAGCAAGTAGTATCCATAATTATAAACATCGACTTAACCCATCATCATCATTAACCACATTCCATAATCATTACTACGATGGTGCGGCTCAAGTCAAGTGTTCACCGTCCAGAACGATGGCGATTCGAATCGATTACTCGCGAGCTCGGGGGTATTCCTCATGCAAACCACGCTCACCCGTCGGTGAGCTACGATCACCATGGCACATATCCGGAAGACAAGCACGCGGACTCGCACGGAACCACCGTGCCGGGGACCGCCCGACCGGCCTTTAGCCGACCACGCTGGACCTCGGACTTACTCTTGGCGCCCCGTGGTCCCCATCCATCTCGATGCGGTGCGAGCGGATCGAGAACCGGCCCGGATAGTGTTGGGCTTCGCGGTCGGAACGACTTATCCGGCCCGGCTAAACATGAGGCATGCGTTCAACATGACTTGGGGTACAACAACGGTACGGTCCTTAATCGACACAGACGGAATCACTATGGTCCAACAACCCCACAAGACTCCGTCCGGTCTCCATTTATCAACCATAGCCACTAACCAGATGATATCAACATAAGCTTTTTCCATCAGTCATAGGTAACCACCTATCTCGCGGATGACAGGAAATCACCCGACTTCTACCGTCTAAGCAAACTGAGCATAAAACTCGCCCTAGACTAGCAGGGTGTATCAAGGTAGGATAACCAATGGTAAGCAAGGATATAATGCAGCAACGGTGTCACACAACTCCTATACTTAATGCATCAATCATAAATCATAATTAGACGGTTAGAAAGCATAGGTAAGTAAATGCTCGGTGCTTGCCTTGCACAAAGTCGACGCCAGGGTGGTGCAGGGCACTCCCGGAAGCTCCTCCTCTTCTCCTTCCTCTTGTGGTACTTCTTGCTGCGGTTCCTCCCGACGATTCTCCTCGCTCTCCGAATACGGGAGGTCCTCTTGTGAACTTTGTATGATGCGATGCACATGCATAAGTACAGTGAATGCATACACGTATGATGCTCACGAATGAAGGTGATTAATGTGATTATTTGACGAGTATGTGCATATCTCCTCTCTACTAACAACTTAACTCATTTACTGAGTATGTGCATACCTCTTCTCTAAACACTTAGAGAAGTGCATAAAGAAGAGTGGCGTCTTGCGGACACACACTCATACACGCATAACATGAATACAGGGAGTACTACTACTACTCATGGGCAAGTATCACATTTCAGATGTGGTACTCCAATGCATGACCAGCAAGTATAACCTAATTGAAATGCATAAGAATTGATATAAAAGCCATTAAATCATTTAATCCAATTACTTATCATTTCATGTGAATAAATAGGATTGAACTGTGACCCCTGTCTAGACAGTTCAGAAAATTCTACAAAAAATTACAGGAGCTACACTATGCTATAACAGAGCCATGATAAATTTTTCATCACATTTTACCAAGTACAACAGCCTACACAAAAAAGATGAAGCTACTGGCCAGAAATGCACATTTAATAACTTTGTACAGTGAAAAGTGTTAAACAACAAATTTCATATTTTTACCTAACACTACTTAGCACAAGAGCAGTCGGTAAAAATTATCAAGGCCTAATTCCACATATTTTATTTATTAAAAATCATACAAGAATCAGCCCAGAATTGAATTTAAATCATATTCCAATATTTTTGTACAGTAACTGCATATCATATATTTTTCCCAGAATGCACATCACATAACAAGTCTAACAAAAGAAGAATCACATTTTTCTAAGCTATATTTTATTTATTATGCATTTACTCAGTTTTCAGCCATTTCAAGGATTAAATAAATCTACACAGAAAATATTCACCAAAAATACATCTCATAATTTTATTGGATAGATATACTCATTAGAAGTCTAACAAAACAAATTTCACCAAATTTGGAGTTCATTTGCACCAGCTAGAAATTCAAAAGCATTTGAAATAATTTACGAAAACAATAAAAAGAAAAAGGGGCGAAACCCTAAAGCTCGTGGGCCGGCCCAGTGGGCCGCGAGCCACTGACGCGTGGGCCCCGGGTCAACCCGACCCCGCCCGTCACCGGCCGGGGCTTGGGCACGGCGCCGGCCGTTCTAGCTTCGCCGGGCAGCCCGGTGACCGGCGGGGTGGGTGGCACCGTTGTGCTCCCCCGTCGCAAAGGCGCACCTGCCGGTGGGTTTTTTTCTTGTTGCAGCGAGCCCTAGCGGCGTGCCCGCCCTTGATGGCGGACGGCGGCACGGCATGGCCGTCGGTGAGCCGTCTCCGGTGGTGGTGCGAGGCGGTGGCGTCGCAGCGAAGCTCGTGGCAAAGGGGCGAGCATCTTCTTGCGCCGCGGAGAGTGAAAAAGAAGTGGAAACGGCGGTCGGCGGGCGAGCTCGAGTTTGCGCGAGCTCCGACCATGGCGACGGCCGAAGAAGTGGCCGCCCCTGGCCACCTACCATCGTCGTCGGCGTCGATTATTAGTGGTCGCGGAAGGTGGAGCGGGCCGTGGCGGGTCTGCGGTGCTCGCGGTGTTGGGGCGCCGGGCGAGTGGTGGCGGCGGGAACGCGGCCGGCAGCGGCGGCGGCGCTCTTCTGGCCGCCTGGCTGCGCCGCGGCGAGAGCGCCTGGAGAGAGCGAGAGAGCGGAGAGCGAGAGAGAGTGTGAGTGAGCGCGTCCGAGAGTGGAGCGGGCGCTCCCCATTTTACGCGTCGGCCCGGCCGCGCGGGCCCCACATGGCGGGAATCGCCGGCCACGCGGCGTGCGGTCGGCGCATGGGGCGCGGCGTGGCGTGTGTGCCCTATGGCCGGTCGGCCCATCGCGTCCGCGCGCGCTGCTACGCCACGAGTGGAAGCGGGCCGGTGGGCCGTCGTGGGCCGCTTTTGGCTCTGCCGGTTCAAGGCCCCCCCCTTTTTTTTTAAAAAATTTGAATCCAACTCAAATGCAACTATTTGACAAATTTAAAAGCATTTTCATGAGATGCTCCAAAAATAAAAGTTGTAGATCTTTTTGAAATGAACAACTTTCATTTAGGGCTCATCTCAAAATTCTAAATAAATTTTGAAATACAAGTTCATTTTGAATTTAGGGCATAAAAAGGAATTTTCCAATTTATTTTCTTTTTTTGCTCCAAATACTCCAAATCTTTTGCAATAAATTTTATTAAAACTTTTCAAATTGCTGGGCAAGTGAATCCAAACTTGATCAAGCATTTGCAAGCTAATTAATTAACTAAATCAAACAATTAAGTAATAAATCAAGAATTTAAAACAAGCACATGGAATGACAATGCAAGAATTAGGGTTTGTGCTTGATGATGCTCATGCCATGCTTAGTGATGATTAAGTTAATTAATTAGGTGCCTAATGCATGCTTAACACCGAGGTGTTACAGCCCCTACCCTTAAAGAAATCTCGTCCCCGAGATTTGGGTTTACTAACCGGTTTTTATGGAATTCGGGATAAACTTCTTTCGGGTAATCCTCGGTTTCCCATGATGCATCTCTATCATCATGGTAGCTCCACACAACCTTGTAAAATACGCACCAACCGATTCCGAGTAACTCTTTCTTTGCTATCAACAATTCTCACGGGCTCTTCTTTATAGACTAGATCAGCTGCTAGCTTCAAATCTCGTTCATCGACTCTTTCCTCAGGTACACGCAAACACTTCTTCAGTTGAGAGACGTGAAAGACCGGAAAGATGGAACTCATTGACTCTGGCAACTGCAATTTGTAAGCAACTTCACCTCTTCTTTCAAGAATCTTGTATGGACCCACATATCTTGGTGCAAGCTTCCTTTTGGCTCCAAACCTTTGGGTACCTTTTTTGTGGGGAGACTCTCGGATATACATAGTCACCCACCTCAAACACCAAAGGTCTTCTTCTATTGTCGGCGTAACTCTTTTTTGTCGGGACTGTGCGGCCTTCATGTGCTCTTGGATAGTTCGAACCTTCTCTTCGACTTAGGGAACAAAGTCAATACCGTAGTATCTCCTTTCTCCCGCTTCGACCCGAGTTCAATGGAGTTCTACACTTTCTGCCATATAAAGCTTCAAACGGTGCCATCTTGATACTCTCTTGATAGCTGTTGTTGTAGGAAAACTCAGCCAGAGGTAACCAAGATTCCCATGAACCCTTTGCAGATAGCACACAAGCTCTCAGCATATCTTCAAGAACTTGATTAAGTCTTTTTCGGTCGACCTAAAGTTTGAGGATGATAAGCAGTCTTTGTCAAAGAACTTAGTACCCATACCTTCATGCAAACGTGTCCAAAAGTGAGCAGTGAACTGCGATCCTCTATCAGATATGATGGTCTTGGGTACCCCATGCAAACGTACAATCTCTTCAATGTAGAGGTCAGCATATTGAGGTGGTCTATAGGTCGTCTTGACAGGTAAGAAGTGAGCTGACTTGGTTAGCCGATCAACGATTACCCAAATTGAATCATTACCCTTTTGTGTGGTCGGCAGACCTGTGATGAAATCCATACTAATGTCATCCCACTTCCAAGCAGGAACTGGTAACGGCTTTAACAACCCTGCCGGTTTCATGTGAATGGCCTTGACACGACAACAAGTATCGCATCGAGCCACATAGGCTGCTATCTCTTTCTTCATCTTGGTCCACCAATAATGAGGTCTTAGATCATGATACATTTTGTTGCTTCCAGGGTGAATGGATAGCTTAGAAAGGTGAGCTTCATCCATTATCTGGTTCTTAAGTTCTCGGTCCTTTGGCACGACAAGACGAGTGTTGAACCAAAGTACACCACTGTCATCCAGTCTGAAATGCGGAATTGATCCCTTCTTCATTCTTTCTTTGAGGTGATATATGCCAGGATCAGTCTTTTGGCCTTCAATGATCTGTTGGTCGAGAGAACATCGGACTTGGATATCATGCGAAGCTGCGGGATGCATCGATTGAACCTTTCTTGACCAACGGCTTCACCGCATGATGATGTGACTTGCGACTCAAAGCATCTGCAACTACGTTTGCCTTGCCAGGGTGATAGTGCACTGTCAAGTCGTAGTCCTTGATTAGCTCTAACCATCTTCGTTGTCTCATGTTAAGCTCAGGTTGGGTGAAAATGTACTTGAGACTTTTGTGATCTGTAAAGATATTGCACACATTTCCCAACGGATAGTGCCTCCATATCTTCAAGGCATGCACAACGCAGCTAACTCAAGATCATGCGTGGGATAGTTGACTTCATGCTTTCTCGGTGACGTGAAGCATAAGCAATCACTCGGCCTTCTTGCATCAAAGACACAACCTAAACCGGTCTTGGATGCATCACAAGTACACATCAAACGGCTTCTCGATATCGGTGTGCCAAAACAGAGCATGGCTAGCAACTCTCGCGGGTGCGGAAAGTCGCCTCACATGCCTCCCGGACAAACTTATGCTCTTTACAGTAGCGGACTTGTCATTGGCTTGGCAATCTTAGAGAAATCGGAATGAAACGGCGATAATACCCCCATTTCCAAGAAAACTTCGAACTTCATGCACGGGCGCGGGCGGTTGCCAATCCATGACCTCTTGTACCTTTGACGGGTTGATGATATGCCATTTTCAGAAATGATATGGCCAAGGAAGGCAACTTCCTTTAGCCAAAACTCACATTTGCTAAACTTGGCATACAATTTATGCTCTCTTAGTCGGGTAAGTGCAACTCTTAGATCTTTGGCGTGTTCTTCTTCATTTGCGAGTAGATCGAAATGTCATCCAAGAATACAATCACAAACTTATCCAATTCGGGCATAAAGACTGAATTCATAAGATACATAAAGTATGCAGGAGCATTTGTTAGGCCGAAAGACATAACAAGATACTCGTACAACCCATATCTAGTAACGAAAGCAGTCTTATGTATATCTTCAGGACGAATTCTGATCTGATGATACCCTGATCTCAAGTCAATCTTAGAAAACACTTTAGCTTTAGACAACTGATCAAACAGAATATCAATTCTCGGCAGAGGGTACTTATTTTTGATTGTCACGGCATTGAGCGGCCGATAGTCAACACATAGCCTCAAAGAATGATCTTTCTTTTTCACAAACAAAGCTGGACAACCCCATTCAGAAGTACTTGGCCTAATGAAACCCAACTTCTTCAACTCATACAACTGTTTCTTCAACTCTGCTAACTCATTGGGAGGCATACGATACGGTCTCTTGCATTGAGCTGTACCGAGCACTAAATCAATTGCAAACTCAATATCTCTTTTTTAGAGGTAACCCGGGCAAATCTTCGGGAAAGACATCGGAAATTCACGCACTACCACTTTGGAATCTCAAAAAGAGATGAAGCTTGAATAGCATATGTTAACTTGGTCATGTCGGCAACTCGAGGTAATACCACTTGGAAAGTGTCATTACCCTGAGGATCTGTGAGGGTAACGGTTCTATTCCCAGTATCAATCACCACTTGCTTATCTTTCATCCAATCCATACCCAAGATCACGTCCATAGTTAACCCAGGTAACACTACCAAATTAACTCTATATGCTTTATCTCCAATTTCAAAAATTGCATGCTCAAGCATTTGATTAGATAGGACATCAGCACCAGCAGAACTGATACGGTACCCATAATCTAATTGCTTAAGTTCTAACTCATGCGATCGTGCATATGCTTGACTCATAAAAGAATGCGATGATCCGTAATCAAATAAAACAAGCTGCAGGATGTTTGTTGACAAGAAACGCACCAGCAAAGGATCGGTTCGCCATCGGGAATCTCATTAATGGAGGTGTGGTGAGCACGGGCTTGATAGGTTGTCGCTTCTTCGGGTATGGGCAGTACTTGGCGAAGTGACCTGGTTGATTGCAGTTGAAGCACGGGCCTCTCACGGCGGAAGAAGCTGCCGTGGAACCCCCGGCCTTGGCTTGAGCTTGTGGTGCGGTGGGCGATAGCCCCTCCGATTCTTCGGAGGTGGTGGAGGAGCATTTCTCTTTGGAGCAGGTGCACGGAACCTTGAGTTCTGAACAGGAGGGCGGTACTGCTGACGGTTAGGCATTGGAGGTCGGAACTGGGAAGATCCTCCCTCGAAGCTTCTCTTGCGATTCTTGGAAGCAGCGTGCAAGTTGTTGTTGTTCTCCTGAGTCAAGCAATCACCGATGAACTCATTGAAGGTAGCTCTTGAACTGATGCCCATAGTCTTGGCCATCTTGGTGTTGAGGCCTCTCTTGAAGCTAGCTATCTTGTTTTCTTCAGTGTCCACATATGACGGAGCATAACGGGACAGATTGTTGAACTCTTGCAGATATTCATTCATACTTTTGTTGCCTTGAGTGAGCCTCATGAACTCAGACACTTTCATAGCCATCAAGCCTGGTGGGACATAGGTACTGCGGAAGATCTGAGTGAACTGCGCCCAGGTGATGGGAGCATTCGGCGGGAAAGTGGTGCGTTGATGGGACCACCAAATTCCAGTCGGCCCCTGCAGTTGATGGGCACCATACTCAACCTTCAAATGACTTCGGTCATGCGGAGCAGGCGAAACTTGTCTTCCATCGTATTGATCCACTCGAGAGCCTCAAGCGGTTCCTTAGCTTGCAAAAACTTGGGCGGATCCGTGTCCAGAAATTCCTTGAAAGTGCTATACTGATTCACTGGGCGGTCACGGTGGCCCCCGCGACTGGTGTTTGCTGCGATGTCGCGCAATACGGCCTCCATGTTGCGCTGACTGCCGAGGAACTGTTGGAAAAGCTGCTCAGCTGTCAACGGTTGAGGAGGTGGTGGTGGCAGTCCGTCCCGGGGTTTGCCCCATTACCCCCGTTTCCGTTGCCTCCATTACCATTCCCACCATTTCCACCGTTTCCATCATTGCCATTGCCTCCGTTTCCTTGGCCGGATCCATCACCAACCAAGGTACCACTCCCAGTGCGGCGAGTCCCAACCATCTGCAGATTCCAGCATCAAGTAATCATTAGGTGATGTTACAATATTGTAAGCGAATGTAATAATCATGCCAATGAATTATTGGAAGAAAATGAATTCATTCAACAATACACAGGCATAAAGATTCATTTTCCACAATCCATAACATCACTAATTATATTACTGAATTAAGCATCACCCCAGGCATACGACATCCAAAATTGCCAGCATACATACACTGGACTTTAGGCGTTCAGGTAGCACCACAACACAGAACATCCAACACACACATGAGTCACATCTCATAAGGTTACAGACCAACAACAAAAGAACAAGAGCGCGGCTACGACTAGCGATGAGACTACTAGCCTACTCGTGCTCACTACCAACGTCGGACTCGGCTGCCAGAACAACGTCGTCGTCGGGTGCAGGCTCGGGTGCAGGTGGAAGGTCAGCGTCCTCCTCGCCACCATCGGGGTCGATGACTCCCGGCTCCATCTCGACAGCTCTCCAGCGCATGGTGACCATGAACCTGGTTTGTGCAGCAACGTGGTACTCCCCCGTGCAACCGGTCGATGTCTCGCTCACGCTCAAAGAGCAAGTGTCCCAGGGTGGCATCGTTCCGGGCTTCATTCCTCTCGGTGACCAAGCGGGCCATCATCCGGTCAGCATTCCTCTCGTACCGCTCATAGCGTGCAATACGTCTTGCGCAAGGTCTCGAGCTCCCCCCGATGACCTCCCTCACATCGGCTTCGACTTCCTCCCTAGTAGCTATGATGGTGTCCATCTGCCGCCTCAAGTCTCGGATCCGGTCCGAGTGCTTCTTCTTCTCTTCCTTCCCCTTCTTCCACGGATCTCTGCTCCGAGCCACCGAGCTTGTACATCGTGGCTTCAAAAGCATCATATGCTTGCATCAAGGCAAACATGGCACTCATAGCTGTGTTGTCACCGCCATCAATCTCATCAACTCTCGGCCAACGTGCTCGGCTGGGGGACTGCTCCCCAAACAATTAATGCGTAGGGTCATCTTTGGGAAAAGTTCCTGCCAAGGCCCGTGCTAGGCTCGGGGGAAGCGATCCATGATCCGGCGAAGGACATGGAATGCGGCTCGACCGCTCCATCCCGAAGCGGTGACACCGGTGGCACGAACACGCCATCCGTCCACTCGAGTCCCGGGTGGAGTGGAGGAACAAAGGATCTCCACGGCGACCAAGTCGTCACCACGAGGCGGCTCCTCGGTGACCCAGGAGTATACGGGTCGCCGATCCTCTCAGATACCCCAGCGTGAGCAAGCACTCTCCGGAGGAGCGTGGGCATGCCAAACTCCTCAAGAAAGTGGTCCTCTCGGATCACCGTGCGTGGTGCAAGGCGATGGCGAGGTGTCCTTCCCCGGTGGACTTGCGTGCGGTTTGCTTAGTGCGAGCCATCTGTCAGAAATTTATCCCGGTGAGACAAGTTGTTAATTAACCAGTTTTTAATTAACAGAAATAATCAATTTATAAGGGGAGATAAATGTAATGACATGAGATGATCAAACATGATGTATGCACGTATCTTACGTTCTCACAAACTTAGCAAAAATAATTCTAGCGGATACACGGTGGCATACAACGTTTTCTCATAGCGCATAACTAGTCGTTCTACTCGAATCGCTGTTATGTACCTGCAGAAAATCCACTTCAGCCCATCCCAACAGTATGAATATAATGCATTGCTGAAAATAAAGATTAAGCACTCACACGTGCGTGCATTCCCAAATACATGCACATGTAGTACAACTACCCGATCCTCGTCCAAAGACGGCATCGTCTCAACAGACGGCACAACCCACAATTAAACACCTTGGTAAGTACATGGTTTTGACATGTAAGTACTTCCGGTATCACACTAGCACTCCCCTAGATTGCCGGTTGGACAACCATGCTCTCACAACTCCCACTTACCGAGGCGTAGAGGCAAATTGAACCATACATTACCACTCAAGTGAATGGCACCCATACAATTACCTTGCTGCATGGGCAACAAAGGAAAATAAAATATGATGCAAGCCCCCAAGTTAGTACTTAAATAGCCACCTAGAGTCCTTATTTGGGCATAAAGGATATGACCACTGGCACCCTCTTAGTTTTGCAAAAGAAATTTCTCAAAAGACTTATAGATCTATAAGTAAAAATCCAGTTTTGAAAGTAAATTCTTTTGTTTTAATTAGACATGTGAACAAGTGTCGCTAAACCTTGCTCGATGCCACCGTAATGTAAACCGACCAATTTATAAAAGCATAAGTGAAAAATCACTCGCTAAGCAAGCAATTGTCACACTTAAGCCGTTATAAACCCGGTAGTCCGGAAATCTCGAAGGATTTCAAACAAAACATCATCAACCAAGATCGCATACAAGTTTAGCGTCACCATTCGCATGTTACAACATTTCGCAAATAGATTAACAACATCAGAGTGCGGAAATAAAGTTATTACAAATCAAGTTCTTCAAATCCAAATAGCGGAAACAAGATAGTTTTGAAAACTCAACCCAACTCACACATTTAAAGATTATTACAAAGTGCCGGTCCCGTAGTCTATCCATCAAAAGCGGTTGGGGAGAATATTAAGAGTAACCTTGCCCAAGGCCTTCTAGTCCACTTGGAAAAAGACAGTCTCGCAATACCCGTGGTAGGTATGCCCGTCTGCACAAACAACAAGCGGGAAAAACCCCGAGTACGAGAAGGTACTCAGCTAGACTTACCCGACTGACTCAAAAGTAAAAGACTCCAAGGAGGATGACAGGCTTTATCAGGGGATAGCTTGACTCTTTTTGCCGAAAGCAGTAGTAATATTTAAAGTGATAGCTCAGCTTAATCATTCCTATTTATGCTAGGTGAGCAGCTATACTATTCATCATTGCAGTATATTAGTCAAGATTAATCAAGCAAGTAGTATCCATAATTATAAACACCAGCTTAACCCATCATCATCATTAACCACATTCCATAATCATTACTACGATGGTGCAGCTCAAGTCAAGTGTTCACCGTCCCAGAACGATGGCGATTCGAATCGATTACTACCGAGCTCGGGGGGTATTCCTCATGCAAACCACGCCACCCGTCGGTGAGCTACGATCACCATGGCACATATCCGGGAAGACAAGCACGCGGACTCGCGACGGAACCACCGTGCAGGGGACCGCCCGACCGCCTTTAGCCAGCCCACGCTGACCTCGGACTTACTCTTGGCGCCCCGTGGTCCCCCATCCATCTCCAAATGCGGTGCGAACGGATCGAGAACTGGCCCGGATAGTGTTGGGCTTCGCGGTCGGAACGACTTATCCGGCCGGCTAAACATGAGGCATGCGTTCAACATGACTTGGGGTACAACAACGGTGCGGTCCTTAATCCACACAGACGGAATCACTATGGTCCAACAACCCCACAAGACTCCGTCCGGTCTCCATTTATCAACCATAGCCACTAACCGATGATGATCAACATAAGCTTTTTCCATCAGTCATAGGTAACCACCTATCTCGCGGATGACGAAAATCACCCGACTTCTACCGCCTAAGCAAGCCGAGCATAAAACTCGCCCTAGACTAGCAGGGGTGTATCAAGGTAGGATAACCAATGGTAAGCAAGGATATAATGCAGCAACGGTGTCACACAACTCCTATACTTAATGCATCAATCATAAATCATAATTAGACGGTTAGAAAGCATAGGTAAGTAAATGCTCCGGTGCTTGCCTTGCACAAAGTCAGACGCGCGGTGGTCTGGGCACTCCGGAAGCTCCTCCTCTTCTCCTTCCTCTTGTGGTACTTCTTGCTGCGGTTCCTCCTGACGATTCTCCTCGCTCTCCGAATACGGGAGGTCCTCTTGCGAACCTGTATGATGCGATGCACATGCATAAGTACAGTGAATGCATACACGTATGATGCTCACGAATGAAGGTGATTAACAGATTATTTGACAGAGTAGGTGCATATCTCCTCTCTACTAACAACTTAACTCATTTACTGAGTATGTGCATACCTCTTCTCTAAACACTTAGAGAAGTGCATAAAGAAGAGTGGCGTCTTGCTGACACACACACTCATACACGCATAACATGAATACAGGGGAGTACTACTACTACTCATGGGCAAGTATCACATTTCAGATGTGGTACTCCAATGCATGACCAGCAAGTATAACCTAATTGAAATGCATAAGAATTGATATAAAAGCCATTAAATCATTTAATCCAATTACTTATCATTTCATGTGAATAAATAGGATTGAACTGTGACCCCTGTCTAGACAGTTCAGAAAATTCTACAAAAATTACAGCAGCTACACTATGCTATAACAGAGCCATGATAAATTTTTCATCACATTTTACCAAGTACAACAGCCTACACAAAAAGATGAAGCTACTGGCCAGAAATGCACATTTAATAACTTTGTACAGTGAAAAGTGTTAAACAACAAATTTCATATTTTTACCTAACACTACTTAGCACAAGAGCAGTCGGTAAAATTATCAAGGCCTAATTCCACATATTTTATTTATTAAAAATCATACAAGAATCAGCCCAGAATTGAATTTAAATCATATTCCAATATTTTTGTACAGTAACTGCATATCATATATTTTTCCCAGAATGCACATCACATAACAAGTCTAACAAAAGAAGAATCACATTTTTCTAAGCTATATTTTATTTATTATGCATTTACTCAGTTTTCAGCCATTTCAAGGATTAAATAAATCTACACAGAAAATATTCACCAAAAATACATCTCATAATTTTTATTGGATAGATATACTCATTAGAAGTCTAACAAAACAAATTTCACCAAATTTGGAGTTCATTTGCACCAGCTAGAAATTCAAAAGCATTTGAAATAATTTACGAAAAACAATAAAAGAAAAAGGGGCCGAAACCCTAAAGCTCGTGGGCCGGCCCAGTGGGCCGCGAGCCACTGACGCGTGGGGCCCTGGGTCAACCCGACCCCCGCCGTCGGCCGGCGGGGAGGAGGGGCACGGCGCCGACCGGCCTTAGCTCGGCCCGGCGAGGTGACCGGGCGGCGGGGGGTGGCACCGTTGTGCTCCCCGTCGCAAAGCGCACCTCCGCCGGCGTTTGGTTGCGCCGGCAAATGAAGCCCTAGCGGCGGCGCCAGCGCGGTGGCGGACGGCGGCGGGCATGGCCGCCGGTGAGCCGCCTCCGGCGGTGGTGCGAGGCGGTGAGACGTCGCGCGAAGTTTTCGTGGGGGCAGGCGAGCATGCCGCGCGCACGAGAGTGAGAAGGAAGTGGAAACGGCGGTCGGCGGCGCTGAGCCGAGAGCGCCGGAGCTTCGCCATGGCGACGGGCGAAGAACGGTTAAATGGGCCTTACCAACAAAGCCGGGCGCCGATTAGTGGTGCGGGAAGGTGGAGCGTGCCGGGCGGTTGCGGTGCTCGCGGTGTTGGGGCGCCGCGGCGAGTGGTGGCGGCGGAACGCCGCCGGGGCGGCGCGCTTTGCTGCCGCTGGCCGCTTGCTGCGCGCGGCGAGAGCGCGGGAGAGCAGAGAGCGAGCGAGCGAGAGAGTGTGAGTGAGCGCGTCCGAGAGTGGAGCGGGGCGCGCTCCCATTTTGGGCGCCGGCCGGCCAGGGCGGGGCCCACATGGCCGGAATCGCCGGCCACGCGGCGTGAGGTCGGCGCATGGGGCGTGCGTGCCCTCGTGGCCGGTCGCCACGTTCGGCGACGCTGCGGCGCTGAGAGTGGAGCGGCCGGTGGGCCGTCAGGGCCGCGCTTTAACCCGCCGTTCCCGTGGCCCCTTTTTTTAAAAAAAAAAAATTTGAATCCAACTCAAATGCAACTATTTGACAAATTTAAAAGCATTTTCATGAGATGCTCCAAAAATAAAAGTTGTAGATCTTTTTGAAATGAACAACTTTCATTTAGGGCTCATCTCAAAATTCTAAATAAATTTTGAAATACAAGTTCATTTTGAATTTAGGGCATAAAAAGGAATTTTCCAATTCATTTTCTTTTTTGCTCCAAATACTCCAAATCTTTTGCAATAAATTTTATTAAAACTTTTCAAATTGCTGGGCAAGTGAATCCAAACTTGATCAAGCATTTGCAAGCTAATTAATTAACTAAATCAAACAATTAAGTAATAAATCAAGAATTTAAAACAAGCACATGGAATGACAATGCAAGAATTAGGGTTTGTGCTTGATGATGCTCATGCCATGCTTAGTGATGATTAAGTTAATTAATTAGGTGCCTAATGCATGCTTAACACTGAGGTGTTACAAAGATATTACTACTTGTATGTATGTATTTTGTAGAGGTCTATGGCTACGTCTCTTAAAACACACATTGAGGATGGTGAAAATCTTGTGTTTGCAAATGTCTCGAATGATTTGGAAGGATCGGGGACTTCCTCTATTGCGTCCCTTCATTGGAGACTCTCCACATCAAGGTTCTCTTTACTGCGCAAAGATTCGTCTTCTTTTTATGTGTGTGTATTGTTTGTATACTAACATGTTTTTTATATCGAAAAATCACAGGCGGTACAAATGAAAAAAACCGGTGATGGGTTAATTCTCCTTGACGGTGAGTTGGAGTGCATGGAAATTACCTTGAAGGAGGTTGTTTTTTGTGGGATTTTGCCAATGTGCCCATAGAGTTCTCGCAATTTTTTGTTGAGGACAAAGAAAGGTCCTAGATTCGAGTTACCTATGTGGACTCTCACACCGAGCCATGTTTAGAGAAGGATTTTGACAAAGGAAAGTACCAAGAGAGAGCCAAGCAAATTGACTTTGTCAATGCAGCATCACCAGGTGCTAAACTTAGGTTTTGCTACCATGGTTGGGCAGAAAATATGAGTAGTGACAACATTACGCTTGAAACACTCTACAATATTGATGCCCGCGGTTCTTACTAGGTTCGAAATTTGATTTATACCCCAAGGTACCACCCTTATGTCGAATTATTCTTTTTTTGTTTTCACGCATTTATGCATGTTATAAAACCATTGCGGTAGCAATAGTGTTCTCGCTTTTTCCAAACCAACTTCATCTGCTATCGCTTTGCTACGTGCATGTCATATATGCTTATCCATTTCAATTGATAGGATCCCACGATAAAATCGTAAAGCTTCTCTTAGATTTGTATGATATCTGATTCTCGATTCGTAAGACCCTTACACTCTCTTTGGGTGGCCGACAGACTTAGTACGTTAATTGGTTTACTCATTGGGCCGTGAAGTCAAGTGATTAACTAACTTCTCCTTGCTGTCTTTATAGGCTTACAAACTTGTCTTCTGGAGGGATTTGTCTAGTGATGATGAAGTAATTGAGGCACCCGATAAGGTACATCTGAAATTTGCCATTGTGGTAGCAATAGTGTTTTTGCTTTTTCCAAACCAGCTTCATCTGGCGTCGGTTGCTATGTGCATATTATATATGCTTGTCCATTTCAATTGATAGGATCCTACGTAAGAAGGTAGCGTGGGAAAATCGTAAAGTTTCTTTCAGATTACTCGATCTGATTCTCGATTCGTAAGACCCTTACACTCTCTTTGGTCAGCCGACTTTTAGTACGTTAATTGGTTTACTCATTGGGCCGTGAAGTCAAGTGATTAACTAACTTCTCCTTGCTGTCTTTATAGACTTACGGATTTATCTTCCGGAGGGGATAGCACATGTTCTCCATTCTATCTCGGCCGCCGCAACACGCAAAGGGCGAAACCCTAAAACCCTATCCTGTACACCTCTCGCAACACGCAAAGGGCGAAACCCTAACCCTATCCCGTGTACACCTCTCGGTTCGATGGTGGGGGCCAGGGCAGCGGCGGCCTCGGGGGCACTGGCGGGGCGGCCTCGGGGGCCGGGGCAACGGCGGCCTCGGGGCCGGGGCGGTGGCGGCGGCGGGATTGGCGACCGGCGGGTTGCGCAGGCGCTTCAAATGAGATAGGTATTCTTGACCTATGTCATGACATTCTCGTCGATATACTTGGCCGATTGGATATGCACGATGGGATCAGGTGCTCGGCCGTTTCGTTCCGCCTTCGTGATGCATGGCGTGAAACTCCCCTTGACCTGGACGACGTCCCAGGGAAGGCAGCCCTTGGACACAGGTGCACTCCCAGTGAAATCGCCTCTATCATCACCAATGCAGCCAATGCTCACAAGGGCCCAATCAGGAGGATTTCTTTTTCGTTTCTCTGGGTCGAACTTCTCCTTGGCCAGTTTGACCTTTGGAAGGAATTTGGCAGGTTTTTATGCTTAGACACCTTGAGTCTCGATTTTACTGGGGGGTCTCTAACATCACTGAAGACTTTCAGATGAGACAGAGACATAAAGTTCCAGAATCTGTCTTCGACATTGAGGTTCTTCGTTCTGTCAGTCTCATGAACTGCTCAGTCCTATGGGGGAGCGGCTTCTCTTCAGCAAAGCTGTCATTGCTCGAGCTGCGCAACGTGCACAGCACAGATGGAGGCATCCAGCATTTGATCGATGTCGCCAGGCAACGTAGCACACTCAACACATTAATCATTGCTGGAAGTCCATACTGCCACACTCTCCGAGTTGAGAAGTTCAAGTACCTCCAGCGTTTGATCATCTTTCTCTCGCCTGATGCTTCAGAAGGCAAATTCACCGATAGCCCCACGGAGGTCAGTCACATCACAGTGAAGAGAAACCCTGAGTTTGAGCAATTGTACATTACACAAAATATCTATGGACCCCGTGTGGAGCTCAGTGAAGCACCCAAGCTCAGATTCTTGGGATCCTTAGGGTGGAGCAACAGGGCAATCGACTTGGATGACACACACTTTCAGGTGATATACTAGTCTTGGTCCATATGTCTTGTTCTTTTTGTTCCCTCAATATTGGTTTCCATGTTTGTGTATTGTAACTGAGTTAGGTATTACTACTGTATGTATGTATTTTGTAGAGGTCTATGGCTACGTCTCTTAAAACACAGCTGAGGATGGTGAAAATCTTGTGTTTGCAAATGTCTCGAATGACTGGAAGGATCAGGGACTTCCTCTATTGCTTCCCTTCATTGGAGACTCTCCACATCAAGGTTCTCTTACTGCAGCATTCGTCTTCTTTATGTGTGTGTATTGTTTGTATACTAACATGTTTTTTATATGCAGAAAATCACAGGCAGTACAAATGAAAAACCTGGTGATGGGTTAATTCTCCTTGACAGTGAGTTGGAGTGCATGGAAATTACCTTGAAGGAGGTTGTTTTGTGGGATTTTGCCAATGTGCCCATAGAGTTCTGCAATTTTTTGTTGAGGACAGCAAAGGTCCTAGATTCAGTTACCTATGTGGACTCTCACACTGAGCCATGTTTAGAGAAGGATTTTGACAAAGGAAAGTACCAAGAGAGAGCCAAGCAAATTGACTTTGTCAATGCAGCATCACCAGGTGCTAAACTTAGGTTTTGCTACCATGGTTGGGCAGAAAATATGAGTAGTGACAACATTACGCTTGAAACACTCTACAATATTGATGCCTGCCAGTTCTTACTAGGTTCAGAATTTGATTTATACCCCAAGGTACCACCCTTATGTCCAATTATTCTTTTTGTTTTCACGCATTTATGCATGTTATAAAACCATTGCGGTAGCAATAGTGTTCTGCTTTTTCCAAACCAGCTTCATCTGCTATCAGTTTGCTACGTGCATGTCATATATGCTTATCCATTTCAATTGATAGGATCCCACAGATAAAATCGTAAAGCTTCTCTTAGATTTGTATGATACAGATTCTGATTCGTAAGACCCTTACACTCTCTTTGGCTGCTGACAGCTTAGTACGTTAATTGGTTTACTCATTGGGCCGTGAAGTCAAGTGATTAACTAACTTCTCCTTGCTGTCTTTATAGGCTTACAAACTTGTCTTCTGGAGGGGATTTGTCTAGTGATGATGAAGTAATTGAGGCACCTGATAAGGTACATCTGAAATTTGCCATTGTGGTAGCAATAGTGTTTTTGCTTTTTCCAAACCAGCTTCATCTGCTGTCAGTTTGCTATGTGCATATTATATATGCTTGTCCATTTCAATTGATAGGATCCTACAGAAGAAGGTAGCAGTGGGAAAATCGTAAAGTTTCTTTCAGATTACTCTGATACAGATTCTGATTCGTAAGACCCTTACACTCTCTTTGGCTGCTGACAGCTTAGTACGTTAATTGGTTTACTCATTGGGCCGTGAAGTCAAGTGATTAACTAACTTCTCCTTGCTGTCTTTATAGACTTACGGACTTATCTTCTGGAGGGGATTTGTCTAGTGATGATAACGTAATTGAGGCACCTGATAAGGTACATCTGAAATTTGCTTCTCTATGTATCTATCATTAACAGACAACCAGTATGTCTATAGCTTTTTTTACTTTCAGTAATTGTATGTCCTAGCTTTAGCATAACTTGATTGCACTGAAGCAACACCATGTTCTACCTGGATGTTTTGTAGTAAACTAGCCTATCGACATTCCATTTTGTTTAATTTATTCAATCATCTCGATTCGTAGTTTACTTAACCTTTTTTTTTCCGTTTTTGCCCCCTCTTTCCTGGTGGAACTTTTCAGGTGGGAAAAGCTGCCGGGGACAGGTGGAAATCCCTCACTGAATCGGTAAGCTTCCTTTACACATTACTAACGCCTCCTGAAAGTAGTAGTTGGTCAGGGTTAGATTCGACTAAAAGCTTGTGCTGATTAGTTAACGTACGCTTGTGTGTGGATTGTAGGACGAGGCTGTTGCATACTTCAATTCAATTGCTTTGTTACTTATATAATCTGTATATACTGTTCCTGGTGGTCATTTATTTGAATAAGTAAAGAGTATACTTGCTGAATCGTGTGTTAGCTTGTTCAGAGCACTACTGGTGCTAAGAAGGCAGCTCCTGGCAAGGAAGATGAGAAAGACGAAGAGGAGTCCTACAAGTCCAAGTCAGAAGTTAATGATGAGGATGATGATGACATGGGTGGTGAGGAGGTATACAAATTTCTTTCATCTTGTCTTGAATGTTTGTAATCGGTTTACATATGCTGCCACCTGAAAAATGCATATAGCATGCTCATATGTTTTAGCAACTTACTACATTAGCTGCTCTAGAATGTAGGTAGTATTGGATTGGATTCCACAATGCAAGAGATAGGTAGTTCCATATCTATAGCCTTTTGTAGATTCTGTTCTAAGTCCATAATGTGAGGCCTTTGGTTGGGACCAAATTCGTTGTCCGGGCAGTCTTTAAAAAAAATCTGTCTTCCCTCTGCTTGCAGGATGATGACGATGACGAGTGATGGAGCTCACTCGACGATGGACTACCATGCTTCGTTCCCCGTTCCAAAAAAACTATCATGAGCCTATATCCATGTACTAGAATTATTCAGTTTCACAACACATCGTGATGTTTTTGCTTTTGTCGTGCTACAACGGATAGCGCTCCTTGTTGGCGCCACCGGCACCCCATCAACAAGACAACAATCTGCCCGGCCGGCACGCTGATAGTCATACGCACTGGGCTGGTCTGTCACATCAATTAAGATCCCGTCAGTTAACTGTTATCCAATCGCTGGTGACACGGCCCAGGCCGCGCGGGACACAACAGAACCGGTCGCGCATGCAGTGCGCGCAGATATCTTTACAAGTACGAATTTCGCACCATGGCTTCGGCCTTATCCATCTGCCACGTGTCCCGGGCATTCTCCATCGCTCGCTGTCCCGGGCCTCCATCGCTCGCTGTTTCCAGAGCTGGCGGAGCGCGCTCTCGCTCGCCCCCTTGCTTCTCGCTCGAAATCTCCAGAACGTCGGCGACGAAGGCTCGAGCACCGCCGTCGCCGAGATATTTCACCGGCGAACCGACCTACGACGCCTATATATGGAGACGGCGAGCTGTCCCCAGCCATGGCGGGGTGGACCTGCCTCCCAGCGTGGTGGCTCGTGGCCCTGGCCACTGGCCATGGGAGCGGGAGGAGCCCTCGACCACCGGCGCTGCTGCTCCCCGGCGGTCCCAGCGTGGCTGCTCGTGGCCCTGGCCGCCGGCCATGGCAGCGCGAGGCGCCCTCGGCCACCGGCGCGGAGGCGAGGTGGACCTGGCGCGGCCGCGGCCGCATCCCGCGCCCGGCCCAGGCTTACCCGGCACCGGCTGTTGACGTCAGTGGCTGCCCTTAGTGACTGGCGAGGCCGCTCCGCTCCTCTCTGCCCACCAGCGCTCTGCTGTTCTCGGTCGGAGGCGAGGAACGCCGCGCTCGCCCGGAGCCGCGCACGCCGCGCGTATGAGGCCAGCACCGCGCTATCCCGCGAACGCCGAAGCCGGAACTCGGAGCCCCGTTGCCGAAGCCGCCGCTGTCGTCGGAGCTGCGCCAACGAACGCCGATGGCGCGTCCACGAACGCCGACGCCGCACCGGAGACGCGACTCCAGCCGGACAGGCTGCGGCAGTCGGCCCTGGCCCCCGGCCACGTGTCCTAGGCAGCTCCCATCGCCGTTGCGACTCCAGCCGAGCAGCCGCCCGCGACATCCGGCCCTGGCCCTAGCCCCGCCCCGCTGCGGCGTGCCCGGCTATCCCCAGCAGCTCTAGCGCGGTCGTGTCCGTGTTGCGCCGCTGCAGCCGCGCCTCCGCGCGTGAAGAGCAGGCCGCGCCTCGGCGGGAGAGCCGGCCCCGGCACCGCGCAAGCCCGTGGCAGCTCGCCAGCATCGCTCGCCATGGAGCCCCTGCCCTGCCGCGCACTACCCCCGGCCGGCGCCACCCCAGCGCTGCAGCGCACCCGCACGGACGCGCCCCGGTGGTGGCGGCCTCCTGCCACGGCGCAGTGCGGCAGGCGCACGAGCAAGCAGCCGCCACGCTCAGCGGAACAAAGACCGCCGTAGCCGCTCCCTGCTCTCCCTCCCTCCGAACTCGCTGGTGGCGCGGTGCAGCGCACCCGCACGGACGCGCACCGGTGGTGGCGGCCTCCTGCCACGGCGCAGTGCGGCACGCGCACGAGCAAGCAGCCGCCACGTTCACCGGGACAGAGCCCGCCGTAGCCACTCCCTGCTCTCCCTCCCTCCGAGCTCGCTCGGACGCGAGACGCCCTCGGCAACCGACCTCCTGCTCTCCCTCCCTCCTTTCCTCTCCTTCCCTCTCCCTCTCGTTCTTTCTCTTTTTCCTGTTTCCGTTCTCTGTCCACACGAGATGAGGACGAGCCAGTCGCTAGAGGCATCCAATGCCGGACTAGAGGCCACGTCACAGCACCCAATAGCAACACGCCACGTCGCCTGGAATTGAGGGAGGCTGGACTTTTAAATGGATTGAATACCGGACGTGAAGCTTGCTTAACCGGATTCTTTTTTTTTTTTTTTTGATACAGAATGATGCTACCACTGCTGCCATCTAATGATAATAATCATATATCATAAATATTAACAATTTCTAATATAAAATTAGTTATTTTTTATAAAACGGTAACGACAGATAAAAAATAACAAAGGTGTATCAAACAAGCATCTTACGTATATATCTACAGTACAAGAACCATCATACTCATCAAACCACATATTTACAGAAAAATATATTTGAAAATATAAACATTTTTTTATTATATTCTAAAGATATATTCTAAAATAATTACACCACACCACGGGTTGGCCAGATCAAACTATCGCGCGGCAAGGCCGCGCGTACTTTCTAGTTATTGATTATTTCCTCACGTACGCACGCAGTCAAACACGCGCTGTCTGGGTCTCCATGCAGCACCAACCTGGGGCACCGCCGCACCGGCTATATATTCATGTTCATCTACGCCCCTTGTCTTCATCCATCCAATCCAATCTTAAGCCATTCTTATATATCTAGTTACTCAATCATCACATACAAGTATCTTGTACCTCAATCAAGGAGCTCTCGATCACTTCTTTGCCTCGTCTGACGACGTACACACATTCAAGCCAAGCCAAACAAGTTTTAGCTTGTTGTAATCCTAGGCTAGGCAGCAGCTCCTTGTCGCAGCAATGGCGGCGTCTCCTCTGGCTCTCGCGTACGACCCGAGCCTGCTCCAGGACTTCTGCGTTGCCGACACCCTGTCGTCCAGTGTGTTCGTGAACGGGCAGGTGTGCAAGGACCCAGCGGCCAGCGCAGGTCTCCGCGGCCGACTTCGCCTTCTCGGGCCTGCAGAACGCCGGCGACACCTCGAACCCCTTCGGCTCCAAGGTTACCCGCACGCGCGCCGCCGGGGCCCAACACCCTGGGCGTCTCCATGGCGCGCCTCGACATCGCGCCGGGCTACCTCAACCCGCTGCACACGCACCCGCGCGCCGCCGAGGTGCTCACCGTCGTCGAGGGCCAGATATACGTCGGCTTCCTCGCCACCGACGGCACGCTCTTCGCCAGGGTGTTGTCCGTCTTCGTCTTCCCCAAGGGCCTCGTCCACTTCGAGTTCAACTTCGGCGCCACCCCCGCTGTGGGAATCGCCGGGCTCAGCAGCCAGAACCCCGGGCTCATTCGTGTTGCGGACTTGCTCTTCGGCTCCACCCCCGCCGTCACCGACGAGGTGCTCGCCAAGGCGTTCAGGATCGATGCCGCCACCGTGCAAAGGATCAAGGCGCAGTTCGCTACCAAGAAGTAAATTATTGCCTGGGTGTCAGTCGTTCGCCATGAATTCTGATTTGTTTTTTTTTTCTTGTGTGTATTTATTCATTCACGCCCTTCGATAAATACTTCTTTTTTTTTCTGAAAGTAGTCATTTTGTTCAGAATAATGCAACTGTAATTAGTTTGTATGCTGTAGACATCTTAAAATAAAATTATGTCTTTTTTAACGATTACTTTAACGGCAGCTTTATTGAGATTTTGTTTTCAGTCCAAGCTCTAGTCTCGTCTCCGATCCTTGCTAGATCTCCTTCCAGCCCCTAGTTTTCCACCGTCCGTAATTTAAAAGAATAAATAAAAATAATAAAAAGTCAATGCTCTTAAATTCAAACTGGGCCGTGGTCAGCATATATCACACACAGTAGCATCCAGAGAGTGTTTCTGGGCTCTGCTTCTGGTCTGGTTTGCCTTGCATTGGTTATCTGATCCTTGCCGTAGTCAACTCAAAGAAAAATGTAGTATGTTTGTATTTTTATCCAAGTGACATAACTCCTCTCGCGAGTCCGGTTTGCCCGGCGATCTCTTCGTTCGTATGCTGGTGATGACGAGCTCGATGGCCATGAGGTGCATGACGCCGGCGACGATCCCTCGCACGGCCTCCCTCACGACGGCGGCCTGGCCGTTGAACTCCTTCATGCACACGTCTTACGGCCCATGGCCTCCATCGACAGCTGCAGCAGAGCAGGTCCACGGCGTCCTCGAGCATGCTCACGCAGTCCTCCGCGTACCATGTTGCACAGGGCCGCTGGCTTGACGTCGCGAGCTCCCCGCTGCTCGACGCCGGGAGCAGCGGCGGCGAGGAGTGGTGCACCAACCCCGCGTCCTCGTCATACACTGCGACATGGCCGTCCTCGACCACCCCGTCGACGTCAAAAAGGAGGTCGCGCCAGTCGCAGTTCCCACCCCAGCGAAGGAAGAGCAGCTGGATCAGTTTTCTTCATTTGGCCAGCGAAGCAACAAGCAGTGGCCGCCTGGCAAGCAAGGCACCATGTACGGAGTGCTTGTTCTGAGGAAGAAGATGATTGTATTTACGAAAATGCCATTGATTGGTTGGAATATGCCTTTTGTATATGTTTTTAGGAGTGAGTTATTAGAAACTCTTGGAGATGGCCTTATTTATTTCTCCTAATATTTTTTTAGGAGTTAGGAAACATCATGTTTTTAGAAAGAAAATATTAGATACTTTTGGAGATGCTCTTATATGTGAGACTCTTCCATAAATAGTGTGATACAGGTCTGGATGCAGGCTATGGAGGTATTTTTTTCCATACCTCCATAGTTGATTCCAGTTACTGGAAAATAGTTACTCGAAAAGATACGATGAAATTTCCAACCATTGCCATGGTCTTTTGCAATCAACTCCTGTGGTGGGGCTGCTGGTTGAAATCTGATAGGCTTAATAGTGGAATATTCATATGCAATAATGGTTTGGTTTAAAAGCTTCTTTGATTAAACAAAACAGAAATATAGAAACAGATGAGAAAATAAAACAAACTTTGTTACCAGGCTTAGTGGCTCAAGAGTCATATGTGCGTAAACCTCTCCCGTGTCAGCATCAGCCTAAAGAATAAATGAACAGAGCTGATGACACAGAGGTATCTATAACAATTTACTTGTATTGGTACAGATGTGCTATTTAACTCTAAAGTTACATGCATGACCTCATGTAGTGTTTGACATGATAATCACAGAGCATGGAAGGTGAACAACTTTGTTAAAGTACTTGAGTTCTTTCAGCTTGTTACTTGAGGCCTAAAAAAAGGTTTGAGAAATCCATTGCTGCACTTTTCGCATGAGGGATGCACTGGTGGCTGCTGCATGGCTTCCTGATGACTGAAACTAGCATCAAAGAGATGCTTGAATTCGATGCTGACCAGATGGCGGTTCCCAGTGAGGAAAGCACGCAGGGAGGAAGAAGAGGTAAGAGACAACAAGCAGCCCCCAGTTTGATTATGTCCTCTTTATCTGTAGCAGCCACAGGAAATGAAAATTTGGGTCAAATACTGCATGGCTGATGTGGGCACAGTTCCACACTGGTTTCGGGCGCATTTGCCACAGCAGGTAGCAGCTTCCTCTTTTTTTTTTTAACAAGCAGCCTCCTGGACCCTCACGTTTTGGATGAGCCACAGCCTGGTATGATAATTCTATTAAAAAAAGTCCCAACCTTTTGTGCAAACTAAAGGTTACTTTGGTATCCATCCACCCTTTGATTATGTGATTATTGAGTCGTTGCAGGATTATATGCATAACTTCACATGGTGATTCAGTCTCATATTAATAATTTAATATGCACTAGTGCTATTATTTTCATTCATTATCTCAGTCTTTACTTATTACGTACAGCTACACTTCAGTGCTGTCGTGACCAAATCTGGGTCCCCAAGCAGCATGATAAACTTTTCTAGTTCTCATTTCGTCTTCATCAACCGTTTGACCAGAATGTGGTGCTCACGTGCATGAGCCGATTCAATTATTTTTGCCCTTGTTTCTTCTCCTTTACAGTAGTTGACCTTAGCTCTCGGCTGCCAATGAGGTTGCCAAGAGCCGGTCACATGGGTGACCACACCTTTTCTGTTGCAGGCGACGCCTTCCAGTCTGTGCCTTCCTGCCATAAATTAAATCGTGAGGCCGGCATCCTGCGAGAGCCCAGCAAGGAACTGGAGGGAGTGGTCAAGGTGATCAGCAGCAGAATGGCAAAATGTACGAGTAATCTGCTAATGCATTTGTTGTCTGAAAAATGGTTTGGCTGGATATTGGCTTTCCTCTTGAAACTAGCATGTAAACGAGGTGCTTCTAGATGAAGCACCAACGTTGTAATCAGGGAAGAGCATGAGGTAGAAGATAAGTAGAGGCTCTTGTCTGGTACTAGTATTGGTTATCAGAACCTGGTAGTAGTCAACTCATAGAGAAATGTAGACAATGCTTAGAGGCTATATGAAACTCCTCGTTATGGTTGTATTTTTATCTAACTGACATAAGAGCTTGTTTCTTATGCCTTCTGCTTGCCTGACAGGATCCATGAAGAAGTCCTACTGACGAAGCTTCTTGAACGTATGAAATATATGTCTTTTTGTTGCGAGACCATATACGAGCACACACTCACCCCTATAAATACATGGACCCGCACCCTACCCCACTCAAATAGTTAGTTAGAGAACAGGACAAATTTTTGTACAATACTCGTATCAAAAAATAACTATAAATTTTTCAAAAGATTCATCACGGACATGTTCAGTGGGTCTCATTTTTCTAGAGATAAATCTAATTTTCAGAACTTATATTTTTTCCAAGAGCTCTGGATATTTTATTTGGATTCTTTATACACCAATCTAACTCTATGATTTTTTTTTGAATGTTTTTAGAATCATGGAGAATTTCTTTTTGTGGCTTATAATAACCTCATCAAATATTTACTGAATTTTCCCAACTATAAGAAAAGGATAAAACTCCCTTCGAAATCACTTGGCAGGGAAGTGATTTGAACGATTTTAAGGGAGTTAATTAAGCGGTAAAATATCTAGTCCTAGAATTCATCGATGAAAATCAAAATATGGCAATAATTTAGAGTCTAATTGATTTTTCCAGCCCCAAATGGAAGGGTACCCAAAACGGCCCGGTCCCGTAAACTCAACAGTCCAGCCCAGTTCATCGTCTCCAATCGCAGGCTGCTGCAATGACGGGCGGTAGGTTTCAAGCCCAGGTAGCAGGAACCACCTCTCCGAATTCCACGGGGAGCACCGGAGCAGTGCAACGACGGGCGGCGGCGCGGGGAAGCCATGCGTCCATGCGCACGCGCTACAGCGTACGGCGGCCGGGGGCTGGGGGACCAGACGACGAGCTCGGGAAGCGCGCGTTCGGCGTCCTCCGCTCTGCTCGCAAGTACCCATTGCTTCAACTCTGAAGTTCTTGGACCAAAGAGTACCCATTGAATACCTAATGCCACCATTGTGCCTGGGGCCACTAATTTGTTCTCCTGGAAGTGAAAATACTGGAGATCGCACCAAAATTGGCCATGGTATTTTTTTTTTTGGTAATAGTAACAATCACAAAGCTGTAGCAGTTGTTTGTTTCTCTACTCAGTTACATCAATCGCTTGTCTGCAAACCCCTGCACATTATTGTAGCCTATTTCTATTGATTTGGGTTAGCCAAAGTACCTGGATAATACAATCTGATCATACAGCACTCCTACTCCAAAGAAAAGACCGAAGGCGATTGCGAAGATGACCTTGCTGCTACCTTGGTTTTCATAGATAATGGACACGGGATCTTCCTCTACTGAACTGCATTGCTGAATAAGCATAGGACCACAGAGCTTCGGGTTGCCACCAAAGCTGGAATTTGTAAATGTACTAAACTGGCCTGTGGTTGGCACAGACCCTTCTAGGTCATTGAAAGAAACATTGAATTCAGTAAGGAAGTGTAGATTGTTCAGCGTTGTAGGGATTGCACCAGTTAGATGGTTGCTTGACAAGTCGAGCACCAGCAAGTTTGTGAGGTTACAGATCGATTGGGGGATGTCCCCATATAGTTTGTTGAAGCTCAAATTAAGTGAAAGGAGCTCTTTTAAGAGACCGATCTCTGGAGAGATCACACCAGTGAAGTTATTGTTTCCTAGATCGAGCACTTTTGGAAAAGAATTCACCATGCGGTATTGAAGTGATGTACTTAAATAAATTGGTACTTCAAAGACTCCTGGATCTAAAAGTGCTGCAGTCTTCTCTGATTTTAACATCGGCATCTCGGTTAATGCTGTAGGAATTTCCCCAGACAGACTGTTATTTGATATATCTAGATAGAATAGAAAGTTTAGGCTGCTGATCCAGACAGGAATCGGCCCAGTTAGTTGATTGTCATTTAAAAATAGCATCTTCAAATTTCTTAGCTTCGATAACCAATAAGGTATTATCCCCAACAATGAGCATGTACTGAAGGAAAGAACCTGAAGGTTCTCAAAACCATCAAAGCTTTCATCATTTGGCATGATCTCATTCATGAAGTTGAGCCCAATAAGAAGGGTGGTGAGGTTTTTGGAGCTCTTTAGTATCTGAAGTGCACTTGTCAAATTCGTAAAACTGTTGCCAGTAAGGGAAAGGAACCGGAGTGACTTCAGATTACCTAGTCCCTTTGATAACTGGCCTCGGAAATTATTATGAGACAGACATAGCGCAGTTAGTTTGTGGCATGCATATATGCTTTCTGGAATTTTGCCACTGAATTTGTTTCCCCTAAGATCTACAATTTTTAGATTGGATAAGTTGGAGAAATTAACCTTAGTAAGTTCTCCACTGAAATCGTTGTTCTTGAGGTCGATGGCTTTGAGATTTTTGCAGTTGGCCAATGTTGGTGGTAGCTCCCCGGACATGCTGTTACAGCCCAGATGAAGTTCCTGCAATCTCTTGAGGTGAACTATGGAATCAGGTACTTTTCCACTGAAATTATTTTCTCCAAGATCAAGGATGACCAGATTAGTGAGTTTGGCTATATGTGTCCCATCAAGTATTCCATGTAAACTGTTGCTGGAAAAAGATACATGCTCTAACAAGGTAGCATTGAAGAGTTCATCAGGGAGAGTTCCACTGAGGTAGTTGTGGCCAGCCTTGAGTACTCTGAGCATGGAACAATTACCAAGGCCTGGGGGAATATTGCCACTGAATCTGTTGTAACAGAGTTCAAGGACAGCAAAGGATTGTGATATGTTACAGAAATGACTTGGAATCTGCCCAGTAAAGCTGTTATTACTGGCATTGAGCACAACTAGATTCTGCGTCCAATTCCATGTTGTGGATGTAAACTGCCCTGTAAACAAGTTGCTTGAAATGTTAAGTACCTTTAGAGGTTGGCCAGAGGTTGAAGACTGTAGATCATGCAAGTCTCCACTGATCTGGTTAAAGCTGATGTCGAGGACAATGATACTGCTGGACGACACCAATTCCAGGGGCAGGTCACCAGATAGCGAATTGTAGGACAAGTTAAGATGTTGCAGGCCAATGAGGTTGCCAAGAGCCGATGAGATTTGCCCTTCAAGGCCCCTAGAAGGCAGTGAGACATGGGTGACCACCCTGTGTCTGTTGCAGGCAACGCCTTCCCAGTTGCAGCAGTCTGTGCCTTCCTGCCATAACTTGGGGAGGCCAGTATTCTCCAAGAGCCCAGAAAGAAACTGAAGGAGAGATGTCTGCTCCTGCTGCGAGCAGGAACTGGTGGGGGTGGCCAAGGAGATCAGCAGCAGAATGGCAATACCAAGGAAAGGTACGGAGAATGTGCTGCAGCACTTCTTGTGTGAAAAATAGTTTGGCCGCATGGCTTCCTGTTTAAACTAGCTTAGCTTGTGCTCTGTCTAATCAGGAAGAGCATGCGGTAGAACTGTGTGGAGCAAAAAGAGGCGTGCTTTTATCTGGCCTGGCTACCAGTCCTAGTCGTAGTCACCCCAAAGAATGACGAAGTCAATGGTTAAATGATATAGGAAAATCCACGTTATGGCTGTGTTAATTTTGTCGACATACACTATAGGAGTATATAATAGCTCACTTATTCTGTTGTGGTCTTGTGGAGCAGTGGAGGTGTTTTTTGGGTTGCGCAGTTGCACTTCAGTTGGAAGAAGAAGAACCGGTGTCCACCAGTGGCTGAGGCCGATTAGATCGAGTCTTCCGAGTTGTTGGGGTTTATTGCTGAAAGTTAGCTTCTTGTTAATCAAGTTAGGGAGTTTGTTAGTGTCCTGCCGGCCTTAAAATTGATGGCTGGCTAAACCTTTGGGATTAGGCAGTTCAGAGTTGTTAGTGTCTTGCCGCTCTTGTAATTTATGGCCGACTGAACCTTTGGGATTAGGCAGGAATTGAGATCATCCGTTCAGAGCCTCCTGCTCCTAGGGAGGGCGACTTGCTAGATTAATACAGTCAAATACTCAAATGCCCAGCCATATCATATTCAGAGCAGGGGCCGTCCCTAGAAATTTGGGGGCAAAATAAAAATAGGGCTCTAAAATTCTAAAATTTTTAGAACCATAACATATTTTTACTTAATTGTAGAAATATTATTGACATTTTACTGATATAGTAAAACACTTTGCTATTGATGAGCACATTGACGATTATTTATTGAATATTGAAAGAATAATAGGCCACGAATAAATTGTGCTGAGTGCTATGTTAGAGATTCGATCCTAAATGGAAATCATACTATGTTAGATATTTGAAACTTTTTTTTTGCGACGAAAGAAGAATTATATTAGATAATAGTTGGGTACATCAACACATTACAGTTCCTCCGGATTACATAAATATCCAGAAATTCATCTAAATTGTACCCACGCCGTGAATAGCTCCAGATCTCAAACCCAAACCTATTTGACGCTTTGTATGGATGACCGCACAGGCAAATACTTGGCAACAATTGTTTTCGGCCAGACAGTAGATGCCCAACGGACGGCCAACATACCTGCAGGCGGAGTTGAGAAACTTCTTCTTCTTCCTTGTGTCTTCCTTTTTCTTCTTTCTGCCACCGAAGAACGAGGAAGACGATCTGAAAAATTATTCTCCCTAGTCCTTCATGGTGGCTAGATCCAACCATAACAAAACGAAGAAAGGACCGGAGAAAATTATTCCATGGCGGCGGCATCATCTCCGCCTTGATGCCGCCGTTTGGAAACACAAGTCTCCATATCATCATGTCGATGAAGATGCTGATGCCGTAGATGCCGCTTTCATCTTCAACATGTCCGCCATAGAGAAGACGATTCCACCCCACACCCTCGTCGTTGCCGGAGAAGAGCAGGAGGAAGAGATAAATCTCCAATACTAAGAAACTTGAAATGGAGAAACCCTAAACCTAAAGACTCAATCTAATAGAAAAAACTTAACAATGGATCCCCACTCCCTCCGACCTCCGGCGATATGCCAGAGGAGGAGGGAGGGGGACCAGCAGTGGAGACACCGAACGGCGGCGACAGCGGCGGTGGCGGGAGTCACACCCTAACCTAAGCCTCCAAACGTTATATGGAAACAGCCACTGTATTAGATATTTGAAACTAGATAGACATGTTTCATCACTACAAGAAACCTAAGAAACAAACCTTTAAGTTGGCTGTTTAAAATTTTATTTTTCATTATACTATATTGTCTCACAATAAAAATCTGGTCGCAACTATAGGTGGATAATGCTACGTAATCTTCAGTTCTTCGCATGAGAACCTAAGAGACAGTTAGTTATTCACCGTGTAAGTAAGATGAATAATAGCCAAGCTAATATCTGTTAGGAATTTAGGTATATTCATATTAAATTCAATGGAACTGCTAGTGTTCGGATGCTCGCACGGCTACGCTTGCCCTTGTGCCCCTTCACTTGCCCCTGCGACCCTTCGCATGCCACGCCCCTATCCATGCGTCCCGCTTGCCCCTGCGCCCCTTCACATGCCACGCCCCTATCCATGCGCCCCGCCCCACACGGCACGTCTCCGCTCCCACACAACACACGCATGCAGGCTCAGCACTGACGCTGGACCCTCCCCCATCCACACACCTTCCCTCCATCTCCATCCACATTTGTTTGCCTCATCCGCGCTACTGCCCCTCTACCCCGTCATAGCTCAACCATGCCATGTCCACCGGCTCGACGAGCCCTGTTTCCCGGCACCCCCTGACTCTTCAAACGGCATGAAACACGTGCAACATGAAAAACACTTGAGTGCAACATACGTCTCGAAACAAATGAAACATCTGGAATACATATTTGCAACACATATGAAACACATATACAACATCCGGATAGAACGCTTGCAACTTGCAACATGAAAGACTAAAACAAATGAAATATTTTGGAACACTGTTGCAACATATGTGTTGAACATATGCAGCATCCAGGTCAAACGCTTGCAACAATACATCTGGAAACAGATAAAACATTTCAAAAAAAACATTTGCAACATGTCTCCGAAATACTTGCAATAATTACAACATGTGCAAAATCGCTCGATCTATTTTTGCAACATCCACATGATTCAACTACAACATACCCCTGAAACGTCTAAAACAACTAAAACATAAAATTGCAACATTAGGAGAGAGAGAGCCTGTCACGAGGAGCACCATGGATGCCAAGGTGGGTTGTCTTCGTCATTGGGGTGAAAGAGGGTGCCGCACCAGGGTGAGGGAGAGCCACCACACTCCCTCACAAAACACCGTTGTGCCACCTCCACAGATCTCACTGGAGGCGAGTGGATCTCGCTTGTGCTCCATGGATTTACCAGTGTGAGGGAGAGGGCCGTGAGATCTACGGATGTTGGGTCTCCCGGTTGGGGAGGATGCCGAAGTGGAGGGAGGGGCGCCGTCGGAGTGCATGGATAGTGTCGCCAGGGTAGGGGAAGGAGTAGCCAGGGAGGGAAAGGAAGATGCAAGGGTAGGGACAGCGGGCACTAGGTGGGGGAGGACGAAGATGCAAGGGTAGGGACAGCGGGCACTGGGTGGGGGAGGACGCCACTGGCAGCCATGGCTGCGTCCTAGTTTGGGAGGTCGTATTTAACTTAATATCCAACAATATTTGTACCTAATAAAATCTAACAATATCTGTGTCTAATTAACTTAATATCACATAGATCAATCTATTAAAATAAGATTAATAGACATGATAAAGGACGTCCAACTCACTGAGAAAATTACATATTTAGGACTCTAAACAACGCGCTTCATAGATTTAGGACTCCAAATATTGACTAAGTAAAAATAATCCTTAAAATGTTGTACTCTTTTTTTTGAATTCAAAATGTTG
The DNA here is from genome assembly GCA_015844335.1 of Chrysopogon serrulatus. Taxonomy (NCBI): domain Eukaryota; kingdom Viridiplantae; phylum Streptophyta; class Magnoliopsida; order Poales; family Poaceae; genus Chrysopogon; species Chrysopogon serrulatus. The sequence continues at coordinate 71,846 of JADLZL010008335.1, read as the reverse complement.
TACTCTTGATTACGTGTATTTCATCTCTTTTTTATTCTTGACACATGTATTCCTCTCATAATCTGACCCTTTTGCCGTTGTGGCGTGTTGCACTTGCGTGGACACGAGAATACGAGATCGATCATTCTCTGGGCAAAGACCGGTGCCTTGGCAAACTCGGCATATGCAGTGATCATGATACCGTGATACGGACAAGGAATTAAATAACCTTGTACAAATTTTCAATGAAGGAAAACATTGAAGTAGTGATTATCAATGGATTTTTTAAAAAAAAGTACACACTACAATGCACCATAAAAATGACGATGACTAATGGTTTCAAAAGTCATGATCCATGGTTTAAAAAAAGAAAAGGAAGAAAGAGTCATGAACTCATGATCCATTGTAAGAATATTCGAGCCCAAACATGCCACCCAAAAACAGCCCATGCAGCATGGATCCCGACACTCACCGGCCACGGCCCAGCCCAGTTCATCATCTCCCATCGCAGGCTTCACCGCTCCAGCCTTCAGGCGAACCCACCTCCCAAGCGGAGCAACGGCGGGCGGCGGCGCGGGGAACCCATGCGCACGGGCTCCGGCCTACGGTGGTCGTGAGCTCGAGTACAGGATCGGGAAACGCGCCCGACGGTGTGGCGCGCCGGCGGCCTCCTCTCTGCTCCGAAGGTAATAGACTCCAATTCATGCCACGGACACGGAGTAGCCGTATTATCCAGCTTAAGTTTTATCCAAGCCAGGCCTGCTTACTAAAAAGTTCCATCATTTGCTTCCAGTATCGAACTTTTGGAGCAACCAAGTGACAGTAGTAAGATAGACCGCGGGAGTACGAGATCACTGACCCAGACTTGTCCTCAAGTGAGGAAAACACTTTTTGTCCCGAGTACTTATTGAACATGTTTTTCATTAATTAAGAAGAAGAAAATAGTCTTACAAACATAACCAAGAAATAAGAGGGCAAAACACACTAGCCAACGCAATTCAGCACATGATTCTCCACAATGTTGCTCTTGTTTTCTGGGACTAAAGTTACATCCATTGCTCATCATCATCCTTCAAGCTCAGGTTCTTAAACATAATACTTCAAGCCATGACATATTGCTGCGGCACGTTTCTTTGCCAACGAATTTGGATAGTAAGATCTGATCATATAGCACTCCTATTCCAAAGAAAACAACGAAAGTGGCAGCAAAGAAAATGTTGCCACCACCCATTCCTGTGGAATCAATGGGTGTAGGACCTGCCTCTACTGAAGTACAATTGTGAATAAGCATAGGGTCACACAGCTCTGGATTCCCATAAAAGCTGGAGTTTTGAAATGTAAATTGGCCACCAGATGGAATAGGCCCTTAGAGGTTATTGTTAGAGATATTGAATTCGACAAGGAAGTGCAGGTTCTCCAGTGCAGCTGGGATTTTACCAATGAGATTATTGTTGGATAAATCTAGCACCATCAGGTTTGTGAGATTGTTGATGGATAGGGGGATGGGTCCTGTTAAGTTGTTGGAGCTAATATTTAGTGAAAGGAGGGCTTTCAACTGGCCAATCTCTGGGGGTATCATACCTGTGAACTTGTTGCTGCCCAGATTTAGCACTTTAGGGATGCTCAAAAAAAAAGATTTAGCACTTTAGGAAAAGCAATTGGTATGCGGTATTGACGTGATGGGCCATCATAAACTGGCAGATCAAAGATCCTTAAGTCCACATGAGCTTCAGTTGTCTCTGAAGTTAGCATTGGTATATTCATTAATTCTTTTAGAATTCCCGCCGTAAGGTTGCTGTTTGATATGTCTAAATAGAACAGGGTTTTCATTGTGTTGATCCAAGTTGGTATTGATCCAGTTAGTTGATTGCCATTCAAAATCAACATCTCCAAATTTGCTAGCTTTGATATCCAAATAGGTATTTGTCCTGACAATAGGCAACCATTGATGGCCAAAACTTGAAGATTCTCAAAACCATCAATTTTGGCATCATCTGGCATGGCGTCACCCATGAAATTGGATCCCGTCAGCAAAACGGTTAAGTTCCTGGATCTCTTAAGGATCTCAAGTGTATTTCTGATATTTATAAAATTGTTTATGGCAATTGATAGGAAGGTGAGGTACTTCATATGACCTATTCTTGGTGAAATTTGACCATCGAATTATTACCAGATAATCTTAGTGCACTCAGAGTAGTGCACGAGTAGACGCTCTCTGGAATTGTGCCAGTAAAACTGTTGTATAGGAGGTCTAAAGTTTTTAGATTTTGAAGGTAAGAGAAATTGACCTTGTGAAGCACTCCACTGAAGTTGTTGCTTTGGAGGTTGATGGTAATGAGGTTTGTGCAGCTGCTTAGAGTTGATGGAAGCTCCCCGGTTATGTTGTTGTGGTCCAAATGGAGCTCCTTAAGTTTCTTCAGCTGATCTATGGCATATGGAAGCCTGCCAGTGAATTTGTGTCCCCCAAGATCAAGAATTGCCAGATTTCTAAGTTTCTAAGTTTGATTATGCATGTACCATCAAGTACACCATGCAAATTATTGTTACAGAAAGACAGGTACTCCAAACACAGTAGCGTTGAACAGTTCATCTGGGAGTGTCCCACTGAGGTTGTTGTGGCAAGCTTTGAGCACTCTCAGTGTTGAGCAATTACCAAGCCCTGGTGGAACTCTGCCACTGAATCTATTGTAACAGAGCTCAAGAACAGCCATGTATGGTGATATGTTACAGAAATGACTTGGAATCTGGCCATTAAAGTTGTTATTGCTGGCATTGAGCACAACTAGGTTCTCCATCCCCTTCCATGTTTTGGATGTAAACTGCCCTGTAAACAAGTTGCTTGAGATATTAAATACCTTTAGCGGCTGGCCAGGGGTTGAAGATGGCAGCTCATGCAGGTCTCCAGTGAGCTGGTTGAAGCTGACGTCAAGGATGATGATGCTGTTGGATGACACCAACTATGGCGGCAGGCCACCGGACAATGAATTGTATAGGACAAGTTAAGATGTTGCAGGCTGGTGAGGTTTCCAAGAGACGTGATACTCCCTTCAAGACCTCTAGATGGCAGAGAGAACTCAATGACCGCCTTATTTCTGTTGCAGGTGACCCCTTCCCATTTGCAGCAATCAGTGCCTTCTTTCTCCCATGATTTGGCAAGACCAGAATCCTGTGAGAGCCCAGAAAGGAATTGGAGAGATTTCTTCTGCTCTGTGCATGAACTGATAGGAGTGGCCAAAGAGATCAGCAGGATAAGGTCAATGGCAAGGACAGGTATGGTTAATCTAGTGCTGCATTTGTTGTGTGACAAATGGAGTAGCTGCATGGCTTCCTATAGAAATTAGCAAGGAAACCAGATGTTTAACTTGTGTTCAATCTCGTCAATGGTATAAAACAGGGAAGAACATAAGGTAGAAGAAGTAGGACTGTAGGAGGCTGCCAGTTCAATCTTTCTGTTATAGTAGCATCTACCAGAAAGAAAAATGGAGGCAAGGAGCCAAGGATTAGAGGCTACAACAAAGTCCTCATTATGGTTGTATTTTATGCAATAGATTGAGCGGGTCGCTTGTTCACACTTTGGTGTCTCATTGGTGGGCTACCTGCTATGGTCCATTACGAAGTCCAACTGACAAAGCTTCGTGGCTGTACAAAAATATTTTCCTGTTTTCGTTCATCCTTGAATCAATCCTTGTTGAATCATTACAGTCTGCCATGATTCACCTTACTCCCTCCGTCCCTTTTTAACTGTCGCTTGCGCTTCTCGAGAAACAAATACCGACAATTTTAATAAATACTAAATAACTGTTCGCTTCAGCTAAAAAGGCCAATAGTATTTTATTCTCATAAAAAATCAGATGTTTCAACAGTGTTTTGGGTTATCAGCCAACTTATAAGTCCTACCGAACAACTTCTCATCGATTAGTATCATAATTAGTATCATCGGAAAGATCTTTGGATCTAATTTTTTTAACAAGTTTATTTGGAGACATAAATATTGCACGTATTTTCTATAAAATGAGTTAAACTTGTGACACGAAAACCCACGACGACACTTAAAAAGAGACGGGGGAGTATGTGACATAACGTCTGTTGCCAGGAATGCAGACATAGCCTACCTATATTTACCTGATCTCAGGATCTGACCTACTTATCCTAATACCTTCTCTTAACCAACCTACTGTATTGTATTAACCTCAGTCATTAATGCTAACAAAATCTGAGATTGATTTTTTTTTTTCATGACTGTGCCTAAACACGTATTTCATTAAGAGGAAATAGAACAGGTCACACATTAGCCCGTCAACGGTAAACGTTGGTTACTAGAGAACTAGGTTTGCAAGAACAAAATGAAGCTAATCAAGATATTACAGGAGAGCCATTAGTGACCGTAAATGCATGTATCAGCAACTTCTGAAGATCATACTAACTGCTTCACCCTTTATGTTGAACAGGAAAAGGAACATACTTTTGAAAGAGCGAAACAATTTCTATAGACGTGCAAGATTCGATTTGTATGAGAGAGCATGATTCCGAAAGGCACATACTATTTAAAGCAATCATTGGGGTCATGGTCAAGGTGTGGACATGATTTGGAGAATAACAAGGCCAATTGGAGTCAAGAAAATAAGAAATGCATCGAGGTGAAAGGTGAGGGTGACATGGTGCCCTATTCTGCTTCTGATTCGTCGCGTTGGCCCCCATTGTTTACTTTCTTGCTTTCATCCTTTTCTGTGAGCTTTGGCCGATCTAGTTTTTTTAACAAATTTATTTGGAGACATAAATATTGCACGTATTTTCTACAAATTGAGTCAAAGCACGAAAACCCACTACAATACTTAAAAAGGGACAGAGGGAGTACTAGATTCTCATGATACATGAGAAAACTGACACACTCACATACAAACTTGTGATTCTAGTTTATATATACAAGTCACGTTGAAATAAATGCGTGATTCCCATGAAACATAAGAAAGTTGATGATGAATGTTTGAGTCACGTTAGAAATGTGTGGCTCTGAGAAAACATTTGAGTTTGAGTCAAACCAAGTCACATTTCATTTTGCTCAAGCCACTTTTGGTTTCAGTGACCTAGTACTAACAATAATCGTTTCAAGTCACATTTCATTTTGCTCAACTCGCTTGTATAATTTCAAGTGCAACATGATATCTGTCTGATGTGATGTTCTTACAAAAAAAAAAAATGAGGAAAATGTTCTTACAAATTATGACCATGTAGTTTGCATTGGACTCCGACCTACTAGGAGTCTCCTCTTACAAAGTGAACCTGGCCTAATTTCTATGAGCATGTAGACAAGCAACCAATCAATGATTCTTACATTTGCAGCTTTTGGTAACGTCCACACCAATTTCTCCATTCTCAATTGCTTCAACTCTAGAGTTCTTGTGTCAAAGAATACTTATTGAACACCTAATGCCAGAGCTGTTCCTGAGGCCATTTATTTGATCTTCTGTAAGTGAAAATACTGGAGATTGCAGTTTGGCCAGAATAAATTGGTAATAACAATCACAATGCTGTAACAGCTGCTCAGTTATGTCAATCTGCAAACCCATGCATATTATTGTAGCCCATTTCTATTGATTTAAGTTAGCAAAAACCTGGATAATACGATCTGGTCATATAGCACTCCTACTCCAAAGAAAAAACTGAAGGTGATCATGAAGATGACCTTGTTGCCACCTTGGTTTTCAAAGACAATGGACACGGGACCTTCTTCTGTTGATTTGCACTGGTGAATAAGCATAGGATCACAGAGCTTTGGGTTACCATCAAAGCTGGAGTTTGTAAATGTACTAAACTGGCCTGTGGTTGGCACAGGCCCTTCTAGGTCATTGAAAGAAACATTGAATTTAGTAAGGAAGTGTAGATTGTTCAGTGCTGCAGGAATTGCACCAGTTAGATGGTTGCTTGACAAGTCAAGCACCAGCAACTTTGTGAGGTTACACATTGACTGAGGGATATCTCCATGTAATCTGTTGAAGCTCAAGTTAAGTGAAAGTAGCTCTTTTAGGAGACCGATCTCTGGAGGGATCACACCAGTGAAGTTATTGTTTCCTAGATCAAGCACTTTTGGGAAAGCATTCACCTTGCGGTATTGAAATGAAATACCTAAATAAATTGGTAGTTCAAAGACTGTTGGATCTATATGTGCTGCAGTCCTCTCTGATTTGAGCATCGACATCTCTGCTAATGGTGTAGGAATTCCCCCAATCAGATTGTTATTTGATATGTCTAGATAGAACAGGAAGTTTAGGTTGCTGATCCAATCAGGAATCGGCCCAGTTAGTTGATTGTCATATAAAAATAACATCTGCAGATTTGTTAGCTTCGATAACCAATAAGGTATTTTCCCCAGCAATGAGCACATACTTAAGGAAAGAACCTGAAGGTTCTCAAAACCATCAATGCTGTCATCATCTGGCATGGTCTCCTGAAAAAAATTGTTTCTAAGAAGAAGAGTAGTGAGATTCTCAGAGCCCTTTAATATCTGAAGTGCATTTGTTAAATTCGTAAAACTGTTGTCAGAAAATGAAAGGAAAGAGAGTGACTTAAGGTTGCCTAGTCCCTTTGATAACTGGCCATGGAAATTGTTTTTAGATAGCCTCAGTGCAGTTAGTTTGGTACACGAATAGATGCTTTCTGGAATTATGCCACTGAAGTTGTTCCGCAGAAGATCTAAGGTTTTCAAATTTACTAAGTTGGTGAAATTGACCTTGGTGAGCTCTCCACTGAAGTTGTTCTTTTTCAGGTCGATGGTCATGAGATTTGTGCAGTTGCTCAGGGTTGATGGCAGCTCCCCATACATATTGTTGTATTCTAAATGGATTTCCTGCAATCTCTTGAGCTGAAATATAGAGTCTGGAATCTTGCCAGTGAAACTATTTTCTCCAAGATCAAGGATAACCAGATTAATGAGTTTGGCTATGTATTCTGCATCAAGCATTCCTTGCAAATTATTGCCGCCAAAAGAGAGATATTCCAGCGAGGTAGCGTTGAAGAGTTCATGAGGGAGAGTCCCACTGAGGTTGTTGTGGCCAGCCTTGAGTACTCTGAGCATGGAGCAATTACCAAGGCCTGGGGGGATATTGCCACTGAATCTGTTGTAACAGAGCTCAAGAACAGCCAAGTATGGTGATATGTTACAGAAATGACATGGAATCTGCCCAGTAAAGCTGTTGTTGCTAGCATTCAGTGCAATCAGATGCTGCAAACCCTCCCATGCCGTGGATGTAAATTGCCCAGTAAATAAGTTGCTCGAGATGTTAAGTACCTGTAGAGGCTGGCCCGGGTTTGAAGCTGGCAGCTCATGCAGGTCACCACTGAGCTGGTTGAAGCTGATGTCAAGGACAACGATGCTGTTAGAAGACACCAATACCAGAGGAAGGCCACCGGACAGTGAGTTGTAGGACAAATTTAGGTACTGCAGGCTACTGAGGTTACCAAGAGCCGGTGAGATGTGCCCTTCAAGCCCCCTAGAAGGCAGTGAGACATGGGTGACCGCACTGTTTCTGTTGCAGGCGACGCCTTCCCATTTGCAGCAGTCTGTGCCTTCCTGCCATGACTTGGCAAGGCCGGCATCCTGCGAGAGCCCATCAAGGAACTGGAGGAGAGAGGTCTCCTCCAGCTCCGTGCAGGAACTGGCGGGGGTGGCCAAGGAGAACAGCAGCAGAATAGCAAGGCCAAGGAAAGGTACGCATAATCTGCTGTAGTACTTCTTGTGTGAATAATGGTTTGGCCGCATGGCTTCCTGTTTAAGCTAGCTTATCTTGTGCTCTGTCTAGATGTAGAGCCAAATGGTCTAGTTAGGAAGAGGATGCTGTAGAAGAAAAAAGAGGCGTGTGCTTTCATCCTAGTTGTAGTCACCCCAAAGAATGATGAAGTCAATGGTTAAATCCTTAGGGAAATCTTCCTTATGGCTGTGTTATAACAGCTCACTTATTCACAGTTGTGACATGTCACCGGTCGATGATTGCCTGATAGGAGACCTCCAGGTGACCAAGCTTCCTGACCGAACGAAATAAAATATCTGCCTTCTTTAAAAAGAACGCATATCTGGAAAATATAAGAGAACGAAACGCCAAAAAAGATCTCTTCAATAAAAACAGTATCACTGAAGTTTACTACCTCCGTTATAAAACATAGGAGATTTTTAGTTGTCCTAAGTCAAAAAATATTTCAAAATATTTTACTAAGTTTTTAAAGAAGAGTATTAAAATCACCACATCAAATGGTTTTTTTTATTATGAATTCGATCAAATTTAGAATGATTTGATTTACTACAACTAAAAATCACTTATATTTTAGGGTGGAGGGAGCTTATGGATGATGAAAAATTGGTGGGATTTACTAGGATCTAACGTCACTTCTTTAATCCAACTCACAATGTATATCTCATGGGACAATACATTGCATTTGTGAATTTGCAGGTAAAAAAACTCTCAGATACAGATGACAATGGGTACCCGACGGATATGTTACCAGGTGATATCATCTACTCGTCGGGTAGGCGGTTGCGGGTATAGGTACGGTATACCCGCCTACCATGGGTAATAAATACCTGCAGTAGACAACTAGTCATCCTACTCAAATGTTAATTTGATTATCTACTTGTTGGTCATATTGATATGCTCATGTCAAATATGTGTATGTGATATGCTAATTTTGATCATTGGCATGTATTATGATTAATAAATGTTTAAACTTGATGATATTTTTATGTGATGAACCGGGCGTGCTTGTAGGTTTTTTTTAAAAAAAAGACCCACCCGCTTGCGCAAGCCAGGCACTGCTAACCATCGCAAGACAAGCAACATCAATTTGGCACTAGGTCATAATGCACTTAAGGACTAGTTTTTTTTTGTTTTTTACAATTTGATCGGGGAGATTTATCCCTATCTGATTTATTGACCTGAGCTTTGAGAATGCTGATTACAAAGATTGTTTAGTTTGATCGAGCTCCCAACCACTTCTCGCTCCGACTGCTTCTCGGTCCAAAAAATCCAAATCAGAGGCGTTTGGTGGGGCTTTTCCCCTCGAATCCACGACGGTGTAGGGCGTGTTTGGTTCGTGTTTGGTTCGTTTCTAGCATTAACCTGGCTAGCAAAACTAAGCCAGGCTAGCCTAAGTCTGCCCCAAGCAAGCCAAGAGGATTTGTTTGGTTGTCAATGCCATCTAAGCCTGTCTAGCTTCAGGGTGTGTTTGGTTGTCCGATTTGTTTTGATGCAGTCACCTCTTCTCCAAATTGGTATGGTTACCACCATTGACTCATTTTGTCGAACAGTTGATGGGCATCGTGCAGGGCACACAGGCATACAGCATGCGGCGGCCATGAACCAAGCAAGCAAGCAATAGAGCAAATAAACAATCAATTGGAGGCACACAGCACACGAGCAGGCCAGCGAGCACAACAAGCATGCCTACCTGCATTCCGGGGAGGAGCTGTGTGCGGATGAGTTCACATGATGAAGGCCGACCGGCTCATGCTTGCCGCGCCGCCGTCGCTCATCTGCTGCTCGTGCGTACTTAACTTCCCATCCTACTCGTGCTTGCCCGCGGAGCTCATATTTGAAGGCCACCCTACTCGTGAAGGCCGGCGTGCTCATGCTTGCCACGTGAAGAGGATGCGGCAATGGGACTCTGGCACATTGGGCAGCATGGTCACCACCAAAAGGCTATGAGCGAGTTCTGCACGGGATTTGCAGCGGGACGGAGACGCCGCTGCCGGGGATGGCAAGGCTTGATGGGTACTCCACCTTCGACGGCAAGGCAGCGGAGATGGACGCGCGCGAGGCCGGGGAAATCACGGAGCCGGTCGGCGTGGGCGTGGAGGCGGGTGGTGACTCGGAGGGCAGCGAGGTGGTGGATTCACGCTGGATTTGGGATCCATCTGTGGCTCTGGCGATGGCGACGACGAAGGCACTCAAGAAGGTGTAGCGAGGTGGGAGGGCTCCGGCGGCGTTGCGTCGTCGAGATGAAAACCAGTAGCGGTGAGAGGCGGGGTGGGGCGGTGATGAGAACAGCCGATGGGCTGGCTCGGGCCTGGCTCACTTTGAACGCCCGATTTCTGCGTTCAACCCCAGCCAGGCCCCGGCAGTACGGCTGGCTTGGGCTGGCCAGGCTCCAACACGTTTGCAGGCAACCAAACAAGCCTGTAGTGGGTCTAGGGCGGAGGTGACGGAGAGGGACGTCTCAGCGAAGGACGCAATTGAGGACTTGAGGTGACGATGAGCACAAGAGCACAGGTCCTATAAATGTTTGGTCTTCGATTTCGGAGTTCGGAGACCGGCACTATCGCCGTACGTCGCGGGCACGCGCGAGCGCGAGCGCGACCTCGACCAGTCGACCTCCGTCGTGTATATATATGTCGCGGTCACGCGCGACTCAGCCGAACGGGATGGATGGGGATCTTTTTTTTTTTCCCTTTTTTTATAGGCGGCCCCGGCAGACGTGTTTGCCACGGTCACCAGTCACCAACGGCCTGCACGGCTGCACGGTCGCCGGCTCGCTGCACGGTCGAACAGCTCGCCAGCTCGGCTACTCCACGGGCACGCTTGTAGGCATTTTCTAAGTGCAAATGTCTATTTTTTTTCTCCCTTAATTTTCGTAAAATAAAATTAGATTTTCTATTTTATGATTTTTCTATGGTTTACTATGCTTTTTCAAATATTCAGCCAAAATAAATAAAAAAAGAAAAATACTAGCAAACCTTTGTATTAAAACATACCATATTATTATATATTCGCCATTGCGTAGATCTACTTATGTGGAGTCCAATAAATTTAGATTTTTTATTTTATAATTTTTTTGTGATTTACTATAATTTTTAAAAAAATTAAGCCAAAATAAATAAAAAACGATAAAACCACTGTCTATAGCAAAACCAATGTCAAAACCACTCTAGGGAGATAAAGTGTATGGTTTGAAAAGTTGAGGGAGGTTGTTTATCTGATTTTAAAATTCAGGGAGGAAAAGTGGACTTTTGTGAAAGTTAAAGAGGGTAAGGAGACTTTTTTTTTTTTTAAGTACGCACAGATCACCCTGCTAATGGTTTACTCCCCGTCCCAAAAAAGAATGACATTCTCACTTCCTAAGAAACGATTGCCGGTAATTTTTAAAAATAATAAATATCATCGATTAGTATCATAATTAGTATTGTCGGAAAGATCTTTAGATCTAGTTTTTTAATAAATTTATTTGGAGATATAAATATTATACGTATTTTTCTCGAAATCGAAAGTTAAACGTGTGGTACCGAACACCCAAAACGCGTCATCTATTTTGGGACGGAGGGAGTAGGTTGAAATGGATTTTATGGGTTGGGTTCTTATATGAATATATTTTTTAATGGGTTTGAATGGATTGATTTACTTAGTGGGTGGGGTTAGATTAGGTTCAACGAAAAATTGGGTTAGATGGATTAAGATTTTGATTCTTTTTAAGATGTGAATGCAAGCTTTTATTTCTAGGGTCTAATTTCGATGTGGAGCCGAGCCACGTGTAAATTTTGATGTGCTAAGCGGCACAGATTATCTTCATGACATTTTGAAACGTATTTAAAAGTTTCAATCAATTTTGATAAATTTTTAAGGTGTGAACGCGAGCTTTTTATTTCTAGGGTCCGGCTTCGATGTGGGATCTACGTGGAAATTTTAATGTACTAATTGGCATAGATTATCGTCAAGACATTTTAAAATGTAATTAAAAATTTCAGCTAAGTTTGATAGAATTTTTAAGGTACGAACGCATGAAGCTTTTATTTCTAGGGTCCAGCTTTTAATATGGGACCCACGTGCAAATCTTGATGTGCTAACTGGCACAGATTATCTTCATAGCATTTTGAAACGTATTTAAAAATTTCAATCAATTTCAGTAAATTTTTAAAGTGTGAACGCGAAGCTTTTATTTCTAGGGCCTGACTTTGATATGGGGCCCACGTGCAAAATCTTGATGTACTAACTGGCACAGATTATCTTTATGATATTTTTAAAAAATATTTAAAAATTTTAGCTAATTTCAATAAAATTTTAAAATATGAACATGAGCTTTTATTTTTATGATCCGATTTTCATATAGAACCATGAGTTTTTTAGCAAACCCAAAGCGAAGCATGCGTGGGCCTCCCAAACTTACAGTCCAGCCCAGTTCATCGTCTCCAACAGCAACAGGCGCAGCAGCAACGACGGGCGGCGGCGGCGCGGGGAACCCATGCGCACGCGCTGCGGCGTACGGTGGCCGGGGGCTGGGAAGCGAACGCCTTACGGCGTGGCACGTTCGGCGTCCTCCGTTCTGCTTGCGCGCAAGGTAAAGTGCTACCTTCACGGCTTCACCGCTCCGCAGCCGCAGTTCCGGCGTTGTAGCTGCCTGCGCAAGGCTTTCCATCGTTTTGTTGAAATTATCGAGTCAAATGGAAGATTTTTTTTTTTTTGTTTCAGGTTTCCTTGTTGCTCGCCTCTCTTGTGCAGTTTGAAATGCGAGATGATTTCTGTTTGCTGCGATGGAAAAACACACGCCATGATGATTAAGTAACACGCTTAACGCCTGATGGTTCATGGTTACCGAATGCGATTGCAAGTTAGGATCATATTGCTTGGACTCTGAGCTACTAATAGCTAACTATTTCATTCACCATGACAAGCTACCAATCAGCACGCGTGTTCACAGATGTGACGTCACAGTAATCCACAATCCAGTATCAAACTTTTGGAGCAACCAAGTGACAGTAGTAAGATGGACCGTGGGAGTACGAGATCACTGACCCAGACTTGTCCTCAAGTGAGGAAACCACTCTTTGTCCCGAGTACTTATTGAGCATGTTTTTCATTAATTGAGAAGAAAATAGTCTTACAAACATAACCAGGAAATAAGAGGGCAAAACACACTAGCCAACACAAGTTCAGCACATGCTTCTCCACAACATTGCTCTTGTTTTCTGGGACTTCAGTTACATCAATTGCCCATCAGGCCATCATCATCCTTCAAGCTCAGGTTCTTGAAAATAATACTTCAAGCCATGTGTCGGGGACCAAATTAAGGGCCCTCCTAACAATTAGGTCCAAGAGACGCAAAACTAGCCCACACAAGAAAAACACGGCCTGCCAAGGCCCAGGCCAGACTTGCGCACCAACACCACCGAGCCCACATTACGGGGACTTTAAGCAAACGCTAGCTTTCCGCCCGGCCCAAGCCTCCTTCATCAAGGCCTCGGACGAGTTCCTGTTTTCCGCCTCGCCCGAGCCTCCCCAGTAGGGCCTCGGACGGGCGTCCGCTCCGACTTCGCCCGAGCCTCTCGGCCAGGGCCTCGGGCGGCGCCCGCCCGCCTCGCCCGAGGCCTCCCTGCTGAGGCCTCGGACGGGCACTAACGCCCCGCCCGAGGCCTCCCCCCTGCCGAGGCCTCGGGACAGGCACTAACGCCCGCCCGCCCGAGGCCTCCCGGGCCGAGGCCTCGGACGGGCACTAACACTCCGCCTCGCCCAAGGCCTCCCCGCAGCGGCCTCGGACGAGTTCCCGCCTTCCATCCCGACCGAGGCCCCGCTAAGGCCTCGGGCGACACGCGCCGCATCACCTGGTCAAGGACCGACCAGCGACTTGGCGTATATCCACCGCCCGCCTTCCCACGGTGGATCGCCCGGGTTGACGCTAGCCCCAGGCGGGGAGGAGAGCCGTCCCCGTCACCACTACGCACCTCTGCGCCCGCACTCTTGATTACGCAATCCCTACAAAGCCCGGCGGCCATGCACACCCATTTGTAGGGGCGACATGATGACTAACCCCGTAACAGGTCCCATCACGGGGAGTCCAGATCACGAGCATGCCGCATCCCGGGGCGAGGAGCACGCCACGCCACCCACGGCGGCCGAGCCTTCCGGTGCCCGGCCACTGTGCACCCAGGCTTCCAGAGCCGGGGTAGACGAAGATGGCCCCGTCGCCGCCCCATCTCTACGCCGGCCACGCCAGAGCCTACGACAACGATGCCGCGGCCCTCAAGAGCCCGGACCGAGTGAGTCAAAGCTACAAAGCAGGCCACGGTACACAGGCACGCTCATCATGACGCCCACGCCGACCCCCCCCCGGCAGCAGGCAGACGCCCCTCCTTCACCAAGAACGAGGAGCCGACTCCACGGGACGGCGCCCGCCATCGACAAGGCGGCGCCGTGCAAGACAAAAACCGCCGCCCTCACCCGGGGCCTCGGCACAAGGAGAAAGGGGAGCCCCTAGGCCTCGGCGGGATGAGGCGGCGCCCACCGCCGTCTTTCCTATTCAAACATCAGATTGTAAAAGCCCGTCCCTCCCTTCCCGGCTATAAAAGTGGGGGGGACGGGGTCCTTCCGGGGACAGTGAATACTAGGAAGCAAATCGAGCAATCTCCTTGGCAAACAAATACACACACTCACTCATCTCACACGAGACTTGGGACATTTCCCTCTCTCCACTTGCTTGTACACCCTACCTACCTACAGGCACCTTGGTGCGGGATAATACAAAACCTTCTTGTGTCCCTCTTGCACACCATCCGGGGTTGGGAGCACGCACGTAAATTCACTCGTTGGTACTAGGACCACTAGTTTTAGCACCGGCAGGTTGGCGCACCGGTAGGGGCTTGTGCGTGCTTTTCGCTTTCCTTCCCGCCAAAACTCGGAATGGCCAAAGAACGACATTTCGGGCGGATTCCCAGCCCTAACTCCACTCCATTCCAGCCTCGAGCCGGAGGGACCCCGATCCGGTTTGGTGAGCTCGAGTTCGTGTCAACCGGAGTCCAAGCGACATGGAACTTCTCCCGGCCGGAATCCGAGGACCTCCCCCCCAGGGCTCCGGTGGACCTACTACCCGGCCCGTCGCGGAGGCGCCGTGCGCTGCGTTCCCGCCGAGCGCGACGGACGCACCACGACGCCCGGCCGGCCGGAGGAGGACCTTGCGGCGTTATGGATGGCGCGAGCGCCGCCGCCATCGCCACCACGCCAGCCATTTGGCCTGGTCAACGCCGCCGCCACGTGCGCAACGTGCGTCTCCACCGGCCATGGGAGCCGGGAGGCGTCCACGCCGTCGGCCGGGCGCTCCACGGGAGCGCCTCGACGCGGACATCCCCCGACGGATCCATCCACGCCTATGAGGAGTACCTGGTTAGGCAGGAGGAGCAGCGCGAGCGCTACATCCACCCGATCCGGCGCTACCTCGAGGGCACGGAGCCCAGGGGGTTCCTTCCGGAGCGTGCCTTCGCTTTCGGCTACACCGGCTCGATTCCTCGAGCGACATGTACGATCCGACTTCGTGAATGCTTTCACGTGAGATCGGTGAGCTCGGCGTAGGCGGCAACGGCGACGACGGCGGGCGACCAAGGCCGTGATCCCAGGCCCGCCGCGGGGCGACTCCGGCGGGCGCCACCCCCCGAGGACCCTAACACATCCCGGCCTCCGGCCGTGGGCCACAAACTCCGGCACATGTGGGCCCTCCGGGACCGGCGAGCTACCGGCTACCCCTCGGGAGGCCACGGCGTCCCCGCTATCGAGCGGATTCGGGAGCTTGGGGACAGGCTCGAAGCGCGACCGTCGCCTGTTACGGCAGGAAATAGAAGCGCATTTAGCATGCCCACCGTGGCGGCACGCAATCCTAGCCCCGCCGCTCGTCAACACGCGTGACGTGAATGAGAAGGATCGCCAACAACGAGGGTGGAGAGCGCCCCCCCTTCTTCCCACGCCAAGCAGTCATAACGTCGCGGGGCGGCTGCCCTCCTCGTCCGTCGATGCGAACCGTCGACCGGAGGGACGGGCGGATTCGAGATGATCTACGAGATTATCTCGAGACCGCCGCTGGCCCGCCAGTTGAAAGCTCGGCCTCCCGGCATCGGACACCGAGGGATGAGGAGGACGAAGAGCGCCCACGACGCCAGAGAAGCTTCGGTCCATCGGGACCCATCGCGAAGGCCGATCCGCGAGCGTCTTCGGGACGACAGGGCGGCATCGACGATGGCGACGCACGCAACGTCATCAACAACGCCGCAAAGGAAGCCGGAGCCGGGCGGATGCTACCGCCAGCCCAGCCGAGGCGGGAGGCGCGATAGCGACGAGGACCGCGACGATGCCGATCCTCCGGGGCCGCGCGCTTCAGCCGGGAGATCCGCAGCGCCACGGTTCCCTTTCCGGTTCCGCGGCCGTACAATCTTGCCAAATACTCGGGAGAAACAAACCCCCGAGGTTTGGCTCAACGACTACCGCCTAGCATGCCCGTTTGGCGGCGCGGACGATGACCGGCTTATCATCCGCAACCTCCCACCGCACTTGGGTGATTCAGCACGCGCTTGGGCTGGAGCATCTTCCCGCCCGCACAATCCGCGATCCGGTCCGAGCTAGTCGGGGTTTTCGTGGGGAAATTTCAGGCACATACGTGCGCCTGGGAATTCGTGGGATCTCCGCAATCGCCGCCAGAGGCCCGACGAGACGCTTACGTGACTTCATCGGGCGCTTCTCGAAGAAGTGCACGGAGCTGCCCAACGTGGCCGGCACTGCCATCATCAGTGCATTCCTTGACGGCACGACCTGCAAGGAGCTCATCCACGAGTTGGGCCGGAAGATGCCGACCACCGCCAACGAGCTGTTCGAGGTGGCGACGAACTTCGCCTCCGGCGAGGAGGCGGTGGGAGCGATTTTCCGCGACGTCGGCGGCAAAGGGAAGCGGAAGGAGGATAACGCCCGAAGGGGAGGCAGCCCGCGGCCCCGAAAAAAACAAGAAGAACAAGCACAAAGGGAAAAAGGGCAAGAAAGAGGTGGACTCCGAGGACGATATCGTTGCCACGGCTGACCGCAAGACCCCCCGAGGCCCCCCGGGGCCCGGGGCCTTCGACGACATGCTCAAAAAGCCTTGCTCTTTCCACAAATTCCCCGTCAAGCACACTATGGGGGAGTGCAATTTGGCTTGTTGCTTCTATCAGAAGCTTCCCCCACTTGAGGACAAGAAAAAGAAGGAGGGGGAAAACAAGGGCGAGGAGTTCCCTGAGGTCCGTGACGTTTTCATGGTCATCGGGGGACTGCCGGCGAATCTCACCCCACGCCGGATCAAGCGAAGCGTCGAGAGATATTCTCGGTGCACCCCGCCACTCTGCAGTACTGCCGTGGTCCGCCGACGCCATCACCTTCAGCATCGACGACCACCCGCCCTACGTGCCAAAGCCAGGGCGGTACCCGCTCGTGGTCGACCCCATTGTCGGCAACGTGCGGCTCACCAAGGTGCTGATGGATGGCGGAAGCGCCCTTAACATCCTCTACTCCGAAACCCTCGGCTTGTTGGGGATAGGCGCTCGCAGCCCGGCCCAAAGGCGCTCTCCCTTTCGGGCGTAGTGCCGGGTAGACGCGCTGGCCCCTCGGGCTGATCGACCTCCCGGCCTGCTTTGGGACGCCATCGAACTTTCGCAAGGAGGTCATCACCTTCGACGTGGTTAACTTTCGAGGAACCTATCACGGAATCCTCGGACGACCCGCGTATGCGAAGTTCATGGCCGTCCCCAACTACACTTACCTTCTCCTCAAGATGCCAGGCCCTAATGGCGTCATCACCGTTGGCTCCTCCTACGAACACGCGTTCAACTGCGACGTCGAGGCAGTCGAGCACGCCGAGGCTGTGGCGATCTCCGAGGCCCTCGACACCAAGCGTCACTTGGGCGCATTCGAGCCATCCGACGGAGTAAAGGAGGTCCCGCTGACCCCGCTCTCCATCCGGCAAGGCGGTGAAGATCTACGCCTCCCTCGACCCGAAATAGGAAGTTGTGCTCGTCGACTTTCTTCGCGCGAACATCGACATCTTCGCGTGGAGTCCCTCGGATATGCCAGGCATTCCGAGGGATGTCGCCGAGCACTCCCTTGATATCCGGGCCGGGTCCAGACCGGTGAAGCGGCGTCTGCCCGATTCGACGAGGAGAAGCGCAGAGCCATCGGCGAGGAGGTGAACAAGCTTTTTGGCGGCCGGGTTCATCAAGGAGGTGTTCCACCCCGAGTGGTTATCTAACCCCTGTATTGGTCGGGAAAAGAGTGGGAAATGGAGGATGTGTGTAGATTACATTAATCTAAATAAAGCATGTCCGAAAGTCCCTTTTCCCTTACCACGTATCGATCGATAGTCGACTCCACTTCGGGGTGTGAGCTCTTATCCTTCCTTGACGCCTATTCCGGCTACCACCAAATCAAGATGAAGGAGTCCGACCAGCTCGTGACTTCCTTCATCACCCCTTTTCGGTATGTACTGCTATTGACGATGCCCTTCGGGCTCGAGAACGCAGGGCCACGACGGCCGGTGCATGCCGGGCGTTTTCGGAGACCACATCGGAGAAACCGTAGAAGCCTACGTCGACGACATCGTGGTCAAGACCAAGGAGGCCGACAACCTCATCTCTGACCTTGAGGTCGCATTTCGGTGTCTCAAGGCCAAGAGCGTCAAGCTCAACCCCGAGAAGTGCGTCTTCGGGGTCCCCCGAGGCATGCTCCTCGGGTTCATCGCCTCCAAGCGCATCGAGCCCAACCCGGGAGAAGGTAATCTGCGGTAACGAGCATGGGGCCGATCGAGGACCCGAAGGGTGTGCAGCGAGTCATGGGCTGTTTGGCGTCTCTAAGCCGCTTCATCTCACGGCTCGGCGAGAAGGGCCCGCCCCTCTACCGCCTCCTAAGAAAGTCCGAGCGCTTCTCACCTCCGAGGCCCGTGAGGCCCTCGACAAGCTCAAAGCCGCCCTCACCGGGGCCCCGATCCTCGTCCCCGCCCGGCCCGAAGGGGAGCCCCTCCTCCCCGTATGTTGCTGCAACAACGCAGTAGTCGATGCGGCCATCGTCGCCGAGAGGCGGGAGGAGGGCCACACCCCGCCGGTCCGAGGCCGGTTTACTTCATCAGCGAGGTGTTGTCCGAGACCAAGACCCGCTACCCGTAGATCCGTAAACCGCTCTATGCGGTGGTCCCGACCGGCGCAAGCTCCGACACTACTTCGACGCTCACCCCGTGACGGTGGTCTCCTCCTTCCCGTTGGGGGAGATCCTCCAAAATCGGGGAAGTCTCGGGGCGGGTCGCCAAGTGGTCCGTTGAGCTCATGGGGGAAACCTCTCCCTCGCCCAAGGAAGGCTATCAAGTCTCAAGTCTTGGCCGACTTCATCGCCGAGTGGACCGATACTCGGCTACCACCGCCCCTGCTCCAAGAGGAATGCTTTGGATAATGTACTTGACGGGTCCCCGATGAAGATCGGAGCCGGCGCCGGCCTCCTCTTTGTCTCCCCCCCCTCGGGGTGCACATGCGACACGTAATCCGCCTTCACTTCCCAAATACAAACAACATGGCGGAGTACGAGGGCCTACTCAACGGGTTGAAGATCGCCATCGAACTTCGGCATCAAGCGCCTTGATGTCCGAGGGGACTCGCAGCCTTGTCATCGACCAGGTCATGAAGGACTCAAGCCGCCACGACCCCAAGATGGACGCATACCGCAAGGCGGTGCGCGCCCGGAAGACAAGTTCGAGGGCCTCGAGCTCAACCACGTCGTCCGCCCCGGTACAACGAGGCTGCCGACGAGCTCGCCAAGATCGCCCATTTGGAAGAACCCCTGTTCCCCGATGTCTTCACAAAGGACCTCACGGCTCCCTCCATCACACTCGCCAAAACAGGAGGAGACCACGGAGAATCACTCGACCCCCCTCCTCCTCGGGAGATGTCCAAGGTCCCATCTGCAACCGAGGCCATGGAGATCGACGGGATCGACGGGGAGGATCCGGAAGCCGACCCCAAGCCGGACCGAGAAAGCCATACCTCGATTGGATCGTTCGGGGAACCTCCCCCGACGACTTCAATCGGGCCAGACGCATCGCGAGAAGAGCAAAGTCCTTCGTCGTCATCGAGGACGACCTCTACAAGCGGAGCCCCTCGGGGGTCCCTACAGCCGATGCGTCACGATCGAGGAGGGCCTTGCCCCTGTTCGCAAGATCCACGCCCGGGGTGTGTGGCCACCACGCCGCCCCCCGCTCCCTCGTTGGCGGCGCTTTCCGGCGAGGGATTCTATCACCAACCGCGTCGGCCGACGCCACCGAGGTAGTGCGCACTTTGTGAGGGTGCCGGTACTACGCTGTCGACGCACCTACACGGCTCGAGGCACTCCAGACCATCCCGATCACATGGCCCTTCGCCGTGTGGGGTTTGGAACTTAGTAGGACCTCTCAAGAAGGCGCCCCTCGGGGGCTTCACCCATTTGCTTGTCGCCATCGACAAGTTCTCCAAGTGGATCGAGGCGCCCGTCACCAACATTCGATCCGAGCAGGCGGTGCTCTTCTTCACCGACATCATCCACCGCTTTGGAGTCCCAAACTCTATCATCACCGACCATGGCACCCGGTTCACGGGGCGAAGTTTGAAACTTCTGCGACGAGCACCGTGATACGCATCGTCCGGTCCTCGGTTGCGCCCCCGCACGAACGGGCAAGTGGAGCGGGCCAACGGGATGATACCGCAAGGACTGAAGCCTCGGATCTTCAATAAGGTCAACAAGTTCGGCAAAAGGTGACTCGAGGGACTCCCTTCGGTCCTCCTGAGCCTCGGGGACGGCGACAAGCCGAGCCACGGGGTTTACGCCTTTCTACCTAGTATACGGTGCCGAGGCCATGCTGCCCACCGACTTGGAGTTTGGGTCCCCAAGGCTCGGGGCCTACGACGAGGCACGAAATCAAGTGGCTCGGGAGGACTCGGCTGACACGCCGAGGAAGCTAGGGACGCCGCCCCCTTCTACACTCAAAGAAGATACCAACAGTCTCCGACGCTACCACGACCGTCGGGTCCGGGTCCGAGATCTCCAGGAAGGCGATCTAGTGCTCCGTCTCCGCCAAGACAACAGAGGGCGCCACAAGCTCACGCCGCCTTGGGAAGGGCCCTTCATCATCGCCGAAGTCCTCAAGCCGGCACGCATAAGCTCGCCAACGAAGCCGGGCGAAAGTCCTCAACAACGCTTGGAACATCCAACAGCTACGCCGCTTTTTACCCTTAAAATTCCAAGCATTGTACATACGCTTTGTACATTTCGTTAATAAACACCAAGTCCTTGGGCGTTTCCCCAAGACATAGCGTTTTTTCCTCAATAGGACTCGGTGAGACTTGGTTTTGTCTTACCAAAACCAAGCCTCCCCTCGGGGGAGAAAGAGGGGAACCCCCCCTAAAAGCACCCCGCGAAAATCCTTTTCGTTTTCCCCGGCTATTCTTCGTAGACTCTACGTTCCCCGGCGTCTCGTGTATTTAGTTAAGGGCACGACCGGAGTCACCCCGAGGCCGAGGCGGCCGAGCCGCGAGGCCACCTACGCCCGAAGCGCTACGGTACCTCCGCTTGCAGCCCTCGGCCAAAAGGGGGACTCCGAGCCTCGCGGGGAAGTCACTCATTGCGAAAAGGCAACGGGACCGTGACAATCAACGCGATCCCTACCTTCGGCTAAAGGGCGACTCACGGCCGCAAAGCTCCCCCCATCGACTAAGTAACGAGCACCGCGGAAGGGAAAACACGTAGATAACGAAAGAGTCGGCATAAGAAACATAAGGCCTCGACGGGCCAAAGTCTTAGAAAAAACAAAATACTAATCAAGTTTTTTTACGGGCACACTCGGCCGAATTACGAGATTCACCGGGGCATCCGACCCCCCCTCCCGCCCGGGCGTCGGCTCCTTCGGCGGCGTCGGGGAGGATCGCCATCCGGAAGTGCCCGACCAGCCGCAGCTCGTGGCCCCTTCAAATTTCTGATGGAGCAGCTTGTCGAACACCTCCCTCTCGCGACCCTCCTCATCCTCGGCGACGACGAGCCCCTCGAAACTTTGGGGAGGTCGAGGTCGTAATGGGAGAGGGTCATCGCCAAGGTATGCGACACACCGGTCCGAAGGCCGGATTGAAGGGCGGCGTGGGACGCGCTTCCACCCCCCGGCCCGGGCAACGCCTCAGGCGGCCCCAGGACTGCTGCCGGCGGGCCTCGCCGGCCTCGACCACTTGTGCAAACGGCTTCGACCTTCTCTGCGGGGCCTCGAGCTCGCCTGCTTGCCGAGAAATAGGCCTTCGTCTGCCTTTGCTGAGGTCCCGCTTGCTCGACGACTTCCTCCTCAGCTCTGCGCATCCGCCCGGTCGGCCTTGGGCGGAATACAAAGATGCGATTGCCCTAAAACAACAAAAACTTACCTTCCGATTGCGCCACCTCCTCCGCCACCGCGCCTTGAGCTGGGGGTCATTCATTCAGCCTTGCCCAAGCTCGGCCCGCACCATGGTGACGTCGTCGACAAAAAGCTGGTGATCGGTGTCCATATTCACCGGGTTCTGTCCAAGGTCCCGATGGTGCCGGGAGGCCTCCTAATAAGCGCCGTCCTCATCGCCTCCCTTCTCGGCGGAGCTTGTCGAGCTCCTCGTTCCGAGCGGCCCGGCTCGGTCTTGCAGCTGGTTTGCCTCCCTCGTCGTTGGAGATGGAGCGCCTCGTCAAGGCCGGACCTGAACCGGAGAAACTCTAATTTCTCCCTGACGCCACCGCCAGTCCTATAACGATCGTGGCCAACGGATTAGCCGCTTTTGGGCGCTCCCGCCAAGGTAAGGCTTCACCACAAATGCACAAATGTTTGTATTACCTTCATCAGTCGGGGAGATCCCCTCGAGAAGATCGGGCGAGAGCGTACCAAGCAGTGTTGTTGGCCGACTTCATGTACTTGTCCGCTCGCTTCCCACCGGGTCGACTCCAAGGCGTCGCCCAAAGACGTAGGATCGGCCGGCCCTCCGGTCCCAGCGGTCCGAAAGGCAATACGCGGTGGCACGCTCGGCCGGGAGGACCCCTCGGCGGGCGCCGCGGTCAAGGACCCCATACGGTTGCCGCCTCGAGGAGGTAGCATCCGCAACGACCACCTTCTTTTCCCCGCTGGGGTGGTCTCCTCCCGAGGAGAGGATCTCCACCACCTCCTACGCCGAGGCGCGGGGCTTAGGGCGGAATGGGCGCCGCTCCTCCATGACCATGTCGCCAAAGTGGCCGTCGGGGCAAGCGCCGTCACGGCTTCGCGACGGGCGCCGTCACGGCCTCCACACAGCAGCGCCGCCAAGGCCCCCGCCGGGCACTTGCGCCCCCCTCTCCATCACGGGCGGAGGGTGGCTCCATGGCCGAGGGCGCCCGATCACCGCTTCCTCGGTCGCCGCCGCGCCACCACCCCAGGGCAGCAGCGGCGCTCGCCCATCGGCTCAGTAGCCTCGCCGCTTGCGCTGAGCAAGCGGGCCGGGCTGGGGCCGTCTTTGCGCTTTTTGCTGCGTAGCAAGAAGAGTGAGTCTTCAAAAAAGAAGAAAGAAAAAAGAAAGAAGAGCGGCGGAAGACTAAAAAGGACAAACACCTACCTGGCGACCGGCGGTTGAAACGACGGCTCACTGGGAGCCGTGCTTCGCCGGGGCTCGGACCTCGAGGTGTCCTCGGCTCGCCCCGATTCGAGGGTCACGCACGCAGGGGCCGCCCCGGCGTCGCCGCCTCTTCGGCCGAGCTGCGCCTCACCCTCGGCGGTCCTCCCCGCGCCTCGGGCCGTTCCGGGGGGCGTAACCCAGCCGCCCCGACCCGAGGGCGGACGGCGTGGGATGACTCGGGGAGGGCCTCGCCCCACCCGCCAGTCACGCCTCCGGCTGCCCGGCTGAAGCCTCGGCGGAATAAGGGGCGGGGGGCGTGTCCTTCAACGGCCACGGCGACCACTCCCTTTCTTCACGAGGCGATGTGGCCAAGCCGAAGAAGCTGCATGTCCTCCTCCTCCTCCTCGTCATCCCCTCATCATCGTCATCCAGCCGGTGGTGTCGGGCGTTGGCTCTCGGGAGTCCCTCATCCGCTTTGCCCGCCGCGCTTTGTCCAGCTCACGCCGCTCGTTACGCTACGGACATTCTGTCCGACTTCTTCTTCTTCTCCTTCCTACCTTCTCCTCCCAAGGGCCTTGTTCTTCTCTTTCTCCGCGGAGATGGGGGGGCTTGACGCTTTCAGCTTCCCCCAATCCCTGCGACGAAAAAGAGCAAGATGAGGATAAAGGGGAGGAGGCAAACAACAACCAACCGGCCGCAGTGACTCACCACGGAGACGGGCGTTACGGGTGGGTCGCATCGCGACCTTGTAGAGGTTGGAGACGTCGGACACCGACGCCGCCTTCTTGGTCCGCTCGGCGATCTCGGCGTGATCAAGGTCGACGGACAACATCCTCGCCCCAGCCCGGGGGGCCGCCTTCCCTCATGTCAAAATGTGCAAGGCTGTTTATGCATGAGGGGCGTAACTCGACAGCTGGTGGAAGGCGGCGATGATGACCGCCGCATCTAACCCCCCGCGGTCGGCCTCCTCGGTGAACACCTTCTCCGTAGGATGACCCTCTCTGGGATGATCTCCTCCTTCCACCTCGCGGGCTCCGCGTCGAACACCCTCCCGGTGTAAGCGGGCAGTGGCCGGAGTCGTTCCGAGGTAGAACCACTTCGCGCCCCGGCCCGCGGTTGGAAGAGGTCAGCTTTCACGGGATATACGAATCCCGGTTGCGAGCCTGGCATGCAGATGCACCGCCGACGTGGACGGATATCCTCTTCCCCCTCTCAACGCTCTTGAAGAAGAGGGCGCCTCGAAGAAGTGGAGCCAGAGGTCCCAAGTGGACCTCGACCCCAAGGAAGCCCTCACATAGGGGCGACGAACACCGCCAGGTGCGTGATGGAGTTGGGGTTGAGATGCTTTGCAGCTCCAGGCCGTAGTACTCGAGGATGGCCCTCAAGAACCCGACCCACCGGCATCCCCGAACCCGTTCTCATGGAACGCCGTGAAGCTCACGACGTATCCCCGAGGCGGGTGCGGGGACAGATGGTCGGCCGGCGGGGACGATCCACTCGGGAGGGCCTTGTCGGCGCGGGGCGGAGAAGCCCCTTCCCCACGGCGTCACCAGTTCGACAACGTCACGGGCTCGTCTCCCACTCCCCTCACGCCCGGCGATCTCGGGCCTCGAAGCCATGATGGCAGCAGCGGGTGGATGCGCAGGCAAGTCTTCTCTCTCTCCTCGCTCCCTTTCTTCCTCGGCGGCTCGAGCAGACGGCAATGGCGTAGGAGGAAGCAAAGGCGAGGAAGGCGAAGGAGGACGATGCGGGCCGCCGACAGTACTTTATACCCGGCGCGTTCCCGCCCTTGCATTAATTGCGTATCAATCTACGATATGCCGTAATCGATTACACACCGCACGTAACCCAAAGCGGCGGCACCAGCGGCCGCGCCACGCTGGTCTAGCGAGCCACGCGCTGCGCGACCCGCCCGCACAAAGGATCCGGGCGCAAGGCGTCGGGCCTCGCCACGTGCGTGGCGCGCGGCCAGGCCGCAGCGCCGCACATCACGTCCGCCGTGGGGCCCACGACCACACGCACGGCAACGCCCGCGGCGGGGAAAGTGGGGCCCGCCACCTCCCCAGCGCTCCACATCCCGCGTC
Organism: Chrysopogon serrulatus; assembly: GCA_015844335.1. Lineage (NCBI taxonomy): Eukaryota > Viridiplantae > Streptophyta > Magnoliopsida > Poales > Poaceae > Chrysopogon > Chrysopogon serrulatus. The sequence continues at coordinate 46,424 of JADLZL010008335.1, read as the reverse complement.
GGCCGCTCGAAAAGCGCGCCCACGGCAGGGTGAAACGGGCGGTTTTCCTTCTTCATGAAGGAGCCAGGCGGCGGCCCATTTACGGTCCCAGAGGAACGGAGGCGGCCCATCTCGGGGTTCGGCAGCCGCCTCGGGGCAACAGAGTCGAGGGCAGCTCGGGGCGGCCTCATACACAGCCTAGCCCCACGCCAAGCGGGGGCGCCCCTCGTAGCGGCATCCGAGGCCGGCATGGCGGCCGAGTAGGGGATCCAGCGTGGGAGTGCATCAAGCCCTCGGGACCCGGCGGACGGGACCCGAGCCCCGCCTCGAGGCATACCGTGCGGCTCTTATGAACCGCGCCTCCGGGCCCAGCCAACCCCTAGCGAGCGGGCACGGGCGGTTCACTTGGATCCACCCGTTAACAGCTCACCGGACCTAGTCGGTGTTCGACACTGGTCGACGATAGCACGATGAAGACCAACCCTCCTCCTGCGGAAGGGACGCCGAGGTGCGTAAAGACTAACGACCGAGTACCAACCGGCTCCCCTCAACGCCACGAGGGCCGGGGACTTCCCCAACGCTGAACCGGCTCGGGGAAGCGTCCCGACATTCAGCCAACCCCCCGACGAGCCGACGGGCCTTGGGGCTCGGCGGCGCGAATCGTTTCGCCACCAAAACACGTCACGAGCCCTCGGACGGGTGCACACACTCCTCCGAGGCCTCGGGGCTACACCCGGCAGAGATGCGCTTGCGCGCACCTGCGGAGTAAGACGCCTTCAACCAAGGCAACACCGCACCAGGCCTCGAACGAGTGCATTCACTCCTTCAGGCTCTCGGGGGCTACTGTCGGGGACCAAATTAAGGGCCCTCCTAACAATTAGGCCCAAGAGACGCAAAACTAGGCCCACACAAAACAAAACACGGCCTGCCAAGGCCCAGCCAAGACTGCGCACCAACACCACCGAGCCCACATTACGGGGACTTTAAGCAAACGCTAGCTTTCCGCCCGTCCCAAGCCTCCTTCATCAAGGCCTCGGACGAGTTCACGATTTCCGCCTCGCCCGAGCCTCCCCGTAGAGGCCTCGGGGCGGGCGTCCGCTTTCGACTCGCCCCGAGCCTCTCGGCGGAGGCCTCGGGCGGCGTCCGCCTTCCGCCTCGCCCGAGGCCTCCCTGCTGAGGCCTCGGGGCGGGCACTGCGCCCGCCTCGCCCGAGGCCTCCCTGCTGAGGCCTCGGGGCCGGGCACTAACACCCGCCTCGCCCGAGGCCTCCCTACCGAGGCCTCGGACCGGGCCTAACACTCCGCCTCGCCCAAGGCCTCCCCTGCGGCCTCGGACGAGTTCCGCCTTCCATCCCGACCGAGCCCCTGCGCTAAGGCCTCGGACGACACGCGCCGCATCACCCGGTCAGGGACTGACCACCGACTTGACGTATATCCACCGCCCGCCTTCCCACGGTGGATCGGGTTGGCGCTAGCCCCAAGGCAGTGGGGAGAGCCAACCCCGTCACCACTCTGCACCTCTGCGCCCGCACTCTTGATTACGCAATCCCTACAGCAGCGGCCATGCCTGCCACTGTAGGGCGACATGATGACTAACCCATGTAACAGGTCCCATCACGGGGAGTCCAGATACGGAGCATGCCGCATCCCGGGCAGGGAGCACGGCGCCACCCACGCGGCCGAGCCTTCGGTGCCCCCGCCACTTTGGCACCCAGGCTTCGGAATCGGGGTAGACGAAGATGGCCCCGTCGGTTTTGTATCTCTACGTCGGCCACGCCGTATATCGACAACGATGCGCGCGGCCCTCAAGAGCCCGGACCGGGAGTGAGTCAAAGCTACAAGAGGCCACGGTACTGGGCACGCTCATCATGACGCCCACGCCGACCCTGCAGAGGCAGACGTCCCCTCCTTCACCAAGAACGAGGAGCCGACTCCACGGGACGGCGCCCGCCATCGACAGTGCGGCGCCGTGCAAGACAAAACCGCCGCCCTCACCCGGGGCCTCGGCACAAGGAGAAAGGGAGCCCCTAGGCCTCGGCGGGATGAGGCGGCGCCCACCGCCGTCTTTCCTATTCAAACACTGTACTGTAAAGCCCGTCCCTCCCCTTCCGGCTATAAAAGTGGGGGGACGGGGGTCCTTCCGGGGACAGGTGAATCCTAGGAAGCAAATCGAGCAATCTCCTTGGCAAACAAATACACACACTCACTCATCTCACACGAGACTTGGGACATTTCCCTCTCTCCACTTGCTTGTACACCCTACCTACAGGCACCTTGGTGCAGGATAATACAAAACCTTCTTGTGTCCCTCTTGCACACCATCCAGGGTTAGGAGCACGCACGTAAATTCACTCGTTGGTACTAGGACCACTAGTTTTAGCACCGACACCATGACATATTGCTGCGGCACGTTTCTGTGCCAATGAATTTGGATAGTATGATCTGATCATATAGCACTCCTATTCCAAAGAAAACAACGAAAGAGGCAGCAAAGAAAATGTTGCCACCACCCAGTCCTGTGGAACCAATGGGTGCAGAACCTGCCTCTACTGAAGCACAATTGTGAACAAGCATAGGGCCACACAGCTTTGGATTCCCATCAAAGCTGGAATTTTGAAATGTGCTAAATTGGCCTCCAGTTGGAATAGGCCCTTCCAGGTTATTGTTAGAAATATTGAAAGTGGAAAGGAAGTGCAGGCTCTCCAATGCAGCTGGGATTCTACCTGTGAGATTATTGTTGGACAAGTCTAGCACCAGGAGATTTGTGAGATTGCAGATGGATAGGGAATTGGTCCTGTTAAGTTGTTTGAGCTGATATCGAGTGAAAGGAGGGCATTCAACTGACCGATCTCTTGGGGAATCACACCCGTTAATCTGTTACTGCTTAGATGAAGCACTTTAGGAAAAGCAATCGGTATGTGGTATTGGTGTGATGGACCAACATAAACTGGCAGATCAAAGATGTTTGCGCCCAAATGAGCTTCAGTCTTCTCTGAAGTTAGTGTTGGCATATTCATTAATTCTTTTGGAATTTCCCTGTAAGGCTGTTGTTTGATATGTCTAAATAGAAAAGGTAGTTCAGGGTGTTTACCCAGGTTGGTATCGGTCCACTGAGTCGATTGCCTTGCAAAGACAGCATCTCCAATTTTACTATCTTTGATATCCAAAAAGGTAATTTCCCCAACAATAGGCAATTGTCGATGGCCAAAACCTGTAGATTCTCAAAACCATCAATGCCGTCATCATCAGTTACGGTCTCTTGCATAAAATTGTTTCCAATAAGAAGAGTCGTGAGGTTTTTAGAGCTCTTTAGTATCTGAAGGGCATTTGTTAAATTTGTAAAACTGTTGCCAGCAAGAGAAAGGAACGAGAGTGACTTCAGATTGCCTAGTCCCTTTGATAACTGACCTTGGAAATTATTACGAGATAGACGCAATGCAGTTAGTTTGTGACATGAGTATATGCTTTCTGGAATTTTGCCACTGAAGTTGTTCTCCCTAAGATCTACGATTTTTAGATTGGATAAGTTGGAGAATTTAACCTTGGTGAGTTCTCCACTGAAATTGTTGCTCTGGAGGTCGATGGTTGTGAGATTTTTGCAGTTGCCCAATGTTCGTGGCAGCTGCCCAGACATGGTGTTATAGCCCAGATGAAGTTCCTGCAATCTCTTGAGCTTAAGTATGGAATCGGGTATGTTTCCGCTGAAATTATTTTCTCCAAGATCAAGGATGACCAGATTAGTGAGTTTGGCTATATGTTTGCCGTCAAGTATTCCATGTAAACTGTTGCTGGAAAAAGAGAGATGCTCCAACAATGTAGCATTGAAAAGTTCATCAGGGAGACTCCCACTGAGGTTGTTGTGGCCAGCCTTGAGTACTCTGAGCATGGAGCAATTACCAAGCCACGGGGGAATACTGCCACTGAATTTGTTGTAACAGAGTTCAAGCACAGCAAAGGACGGTGCTATGTTACAGAAATGACTTGGAATCTGCCCAGTAAAACTGTTGTTGCTAGCATTCAGTGCAATCAGATTCTGCAAACCCTTCCATGCTGTGGATGTAAACTGCCCAGTAAATAAGTTGCTCGAGATGTTGAGTACCTGTAGAGGCCGGCCCGGGGTTGCAGATGGAAGCTCATGCAGGTCACCGCTGAGCTGGTTGAAGCTGATGTCAAGGACGACGATGCCGCTGGAAGACACCAATACCAGAGGAAGGCCACCGGACAGTGAGTTGTAGGACAAGTTTAGGTACTGCAGGCTTCTGAGGTTGCCAAGAGCCGATGAGATGTGCCCTTCAAGCCCCTTAGAAGGCAGTGAGACATGGGTGACCGCACCATTTCTGTTGCAGGCGACGCCTTCCCATTTGCAGCAGTCTGTGCCTTCCTGCCATGACTTGGCAAGGTTGGCATCCTGCGAGAGCCCAGCAACGAACTGGAGGAGAGAGGTCTGCTCCAGCTCCGTGCAGGATCTTGCGGGAGTGGTCAAGGAGATCAACAGCAGAATGCCAAATGTACAAGTAATCTGGTGATGCATTTGTTGTCTGAAAAATGGTTTGGCTGCATGGCTATGGCTTCCTTTTGAAACTAGCATGTAAAGTAGATGTTTTAACTTGTATCCTGTCTAGATGAAGTACCTATGTTGTAATCAGAGAAGAGAGGTAGAAGATAAGAAGAGAGGGGCTCTTGCCTTGATTGGTTATCAGATCCTTTTTGCAGTCAACTCAATGAAAAATGTAGTCAATGCTTAGAGGCTATATGAAAATCCTCTTGTATTTTTATCCAACTGGCATAATAGCTTGTTTAATCGACGTTTCACTGATGCCTGCCTGATAGGGTCCATGAAGAAGTCCTACTGACGAAGCTTCCTGCATACGCTTTTTTTTCTACCTTAATCTAGTAGAGTAGCTAGTAGAAGAACATGACAAAATTTGTACCAGACTCTACTAGTAGCTAGTCGAAGAACATGAAGAAGTCCTACTCACGATGATCAATGGTTTCATATCATAATAAAAGAACAAATTGCCCCACCAGCCAACCTTTTTTTTTTTTTTAAGAACCAGTCAACCTACTGGAAGGCCTGCCTATACTTAAGTCCGTACTGATTACAGCCCATTTCACACTGAGATTCCAGCACAAACCACAATGCTTCGAAACCCAAATAAAAAAAAAAAAAAGGATCATTTTACCTCCCCTCTATCACCGAAAACTTTTACCTCCCCTAACTATCATTTTACCAGCTGAAATTCCAAAAACATTCAAATTATCTTTCCTGTTTGAAGTGATTTTGAATGTGATTGTCCTTTTCTACTTAAAAGAGTTTGGTAAATATTTGATGGTTTTTTAGAAAATGTCTCAAAGCTTCTAAAAGTCCTAAGAAAATTAGAGATAGATTAGGATACAAAAAATCCAAATAAAATCTAGTGTTGGTGAAAATATCTATAGAAGATTAAAAAAGATATATTTTTAGCTCTAGAAAATATCCAAAAAATATAAAAAATTTTAAAAACATTCTTATTGATGCCTAAATGTGTTCCAAAATTTGCACGATGCATGACAAAAGTATGAGATCCAACCAGTTTGAATGCAACATACATAATGTTGAATGCATTCACATCACGCATCCATGTTCGGTGGGTCTTCTGTATGTATGGTTTCCTAAACATGTTTATACATGAATGTTTTGAAAAAATATCTGTGTTTTCTCATATTTCTAGAGATAAATCTAATTTTCAAAAACTTATATTTTTCATGAGCTCTGGATATTTTATTTGGCTTCTTCATATCCCAATCTAACTCTATGTTTTTTTGAAATTTTTTAGAATCTAAGAGATTTTTTGTGGTTAAATAAACTTATCAAATATTTACTGATTTTTTCAACTATAAAAAATGACAAAATGCCTCCAAAATCACTTGGAGGGGAAGTAATTTGAACGATTTTAAGGAGTTAATTAAGGGGTAAAACATCTTGTCCTGGAATTCAGGGACGAAAATCAAAATGGCGATAATTTAAGGTCTAAAATTGACCTTTTCCGGCCCCAAAATGCCCAAAGCGGCCGGGTCCCGCAAACTCACAGTCCAGCCCAGTTCATCCATCGTCTCCAGTCGCAGGCGGCAGGCAAACCAGGAAGCAGGGGCAGGAACCCGAACCACCTCTCCCAATTCCAAGGGGAGCACCGGAGCAGCAGCGACGACGGCTGGCGGCGCGGGGAACCCATGCGTCCATGCCCACGCGCTACTGCGTACTTCGGCCGGGGGCTGGGGGACCAGGCGACCTTCTCGGGAAGCGCGCCTTACACGGCGTGGCACGTTCGGCGTCCTCCGATCTGCTCGCAAGGTGAAGTGCTTCACCATGGAGCAGCCGCAATGCCCGCGTCCTAGCTGTCTGCGCAAAGCTTTTCCATCATCTGTTGAATTATCGAGAATAATGGAGGATTTTGTTTTCAGGTTTCCTTCTTGCTCGCCTCGCTTGTATGTACGTACAATACAATTTGAAACGCGAGATGATTTCTGTTTGCTGCGATGGAAAACACACACCAGTATATCACTTAAGGCCTGGTGGTTATCTCATGCCGTTAGAAATTAGGATCATATGGTTTGGACTCTGAGCTACTATTTTCCTCTTAATGAAATACGGGGCATCCTGATCGCGAAAAAAAAAAGACTGAGCTACTAATAGCCAACTACTTTCGCCATGGTAAGCAATCAATCAGCACGCGTGTTCACAGTTGTGACATCACAGTAAACTTTGAGAATAGTATTTACCATGCTTCTTTCAACGAAATAGTTACGGTGCTTTGGGAAAAGTAGTTGATGCATAATATTGGTCTGTTTACTGATTGTAAACGTTCCATCCTTGAATTTACTTTCAGTAATGTCAGAATTTGGAGTAGCCAACTAATGTCAGGTGTTTATCCTGCAGCGAAATGGGGCGGGGACCACCGACCCGCACCAGAGACTTGTTCAAGGGGAAACACTTGCTGGGAGCTTATTTAGGACATGCTGGCAGCTTCAGTTAAATCCATTGCCTATCTACAATTCTACATTCTTCAAGCCAGGATACAGTGCAGCAGCACTTTTCCTTACCCAAAATATCTATATAGTACCATCTGATCATATAGCACTCCTACTCCAAGGAAAACACAAAAGGCCACAGCGAAGACGATGTCGCCACCACACAGTCGTGTGGAGCAAGTGGGCACAGGACCTGCCTCTACTGAAGCACGACATTGGTGAATAAACATAGGGCCACACATCCTTGGGTTCCCAACGAAGCTAGAATTTGGAAACGTAGAAAACTGGCCTTCTGTCGGAATAGGGCCATCCATGTCATTGTTAGAAATGTTGAAATAGGAAAGGAAGTGAAGGTTCTCCAATGCCCCAGGGATTTCACCTGTCGGATGATTGTTAGACAAGTCCAGCACCTGCAGGTTTGTGAGGTTCTTGACGATTGTGGAACCTCCCCGTGTAAGTTGTTGGAACTCAAGTTGAGTCTTTGTGAGCCCTTTTCGATGACCAATCTCCGATTGGAATCTCACCGGTGAACTCATTGTCGCCTAAATTCAGCAGTTTAGGGCAGTAATTGGCCTTGTGGTATTGAAGAGATGCAGCTGCGTAAACAGGCAACGGAAATACCAGGTTTGAACCATCTACAATCTTCTCAGATTCTAGCATTGGTAGCTTCATCAATGCTTTTGGGATCTCCCCTACAAGGCTGTTATTGGATACATCTATAACGAATAGGAGATTTAAGCTGCTGATCCAGGCAGGTATCGATCCGGTGAGTTGGTTGTTGTACAAAAATAGCTCTCTCAAATTTTTGAGCTGTGATAGCCGGTGAGGTATTTTTTCCGACGGTGAGCAATCAGCTATGGAAAGAACACGAAGGTTTTGATACCCATCGATCGTTTCATCTTCGGCATGGCCTCACCTTTGAAATTGGTACCAATTAGAAAAGTAGTAAGGTTCCAAGAACTCTTGAGGACCAGAAGGGCATTCGTGATATTTGTGAAGGAGTTGTTTGTAAGAGACGAAAACCTTAGGGACTTGAGGTTGCCTATTCTTGGCGAAAATTGACCATGGAAGTTGTTGGAAGGCGATCGAGCGCAATCAGATTGCTGCAGAAGTATAGGCTCTCGAGGAACTGTACCATTGAAGTTGTTTTGCATAAAATCTAGAATTCTTAAGTTGGATAAGCTGGAGAAGTTGGCGTTGTTCAGATCTCCATGAAAACTCTGTTGCTCACGGAGAATGATAGTTCTGAGATTTGAGCATCTGCTTAGAGTCGATGGCAGCTCTCCGGACATGTTGTTGTACTCTAAGTGAAGCTCCTCTAGTCTCTTGAGCTGCCCAATAGAATGCAGGGATATGGCCTGTGAGTCCATTCTCTGCAAGGTCAAGGGTTACCAAATTCTTGAGTTTGACTAAATGCTCGGGATTGAGTGCTCCTTGCAAGCGGTTGTTTGGAAAAGAGAGATGCTCTAGAGAGGTAGCATTGTAGAGCTCATCTGGCGAGTCCCATCGAGTTTGTTGTGGCCAGCCTTAAGCACTCTTAGCGGCGGTTGCCAAGATCCACGGGTATACTTCCGTTGAATTGATTAAAACTCGGGTCAAATGCTGAAAAGAATGGCTTCTTGACACATATGGTGCTTGCAGAATTTCTCCGGTGAAGTCTGTTATTGCTCATGTTGAGAGCAACAAGATTCTCCATACTCTCCAATGTGATGGATGGAATTTGTCCAATGGCTGATTGCTTGAGACGTTGATTAGCTGCATAGGCTGTCCGGCCGTAGATGGAAGCTTCGTGGAGGTCACCATTTAGGTTGTTGAAGGCGACATCAAAGATGACCATGCTTATGGACAACGATAGTGCCTCGGGAGTGCACCGTGAGTTGCATGACGGGTTGAGGCTTGACCAGGTGGTGAGATTGCCAAGCGACGGCGAGATGTGCCCCTCAAGGCCCATGGGCGCCAAAGGAGATCTCTGTGACATCGCCATCGGTGTCGCGGGTGATACCCTTCCATGTGCAGCAGTCTGTGCCGTTCCTCCAAGAAGTGCTGAGGCCGAGTCTGCGAGAGCCCCTGGACAAACTCAAGGAGGGAGATCTTGTCTGCTCTGTGCACACACAATTTGGTGGAAGAGAGTAGGGAGAGCAAGAGCGGGAGAGCAAGACCAAGCGACCTTATTGGCCATGATCTGGTTGTTCTGTTGTTCCATGAAGAATGGAGTGGCTGCACTGTATCTTCCATGGAATGGAACATCCAAGGAATTCAGATTCTCAAGCATGTTGGTTCTTACCACTACGCTAAATAGAGGACCACACGTCATGATCAGCTTTTCGGGAGAAAGTAAGCCACAATTCCCTCCACTATTTACATGTGCAAACACATCCCACCCTACATTGCACCTTTGCACCCAAGAGGTCGATATTGCTTGTGCACCCTGTTTTGGGTCGCGATCGCAACCACTGTGGTGGTGTCAAAGTTATAATTGGTTGATCCGCGTGTGTGTTCGCTCCCAGTTTCTGCTCCAATAATGAAGTTCAAATCTTAAAATGCTTGTGATGTAAGCCTTATATATGGAAAATAAAAAATCAGCTGAGTTCTCTCATTTTGTTGGCACAATTTAAAGGATAGTATTAAATTATTAATATATTCCTTTTTAAAAAAACAGATGATTCGAAGCTGATATTGTGGATGCAGTACATTTAACGCACATAACACTTTATTTCAGCACAGTACATATATTCTTCTATGCCTCTAGGGACCAATCAATTGATTCGTTTCCTTCTATTTCTTCTTTCTTTCAAGCGGAGGGCACGACTGAACATGGCTAACAAAATTTGAACTTGACAAACCAATTGAAGATGAGCTTGTGCATGTATTGTTCTGTGGAGATTATGAAGACCAGAGCTGCATCTGCTGAACTACGATGGTGCATCGGCGTAATGTTGCCTGACTTTGGCTTTCCAACAAAGCTAGCACCCTGAGAATGATGGTTTCGAGATTTGAGCAATTTCTTAGAGGCGATGCCACCAATCCAAAAATGTTGAGCTGCCCAACAGAATTTGGGATCTTGCTAATTTGCCATTAGCTCATTCTCCCCAATATCAAGGGGTAACAAGCGCGTCGCCTCTTTGCCATTAATCTCCTCCGGGCTCCGGACTCGGACTCAGGAGACCATTTCCTTTCTGGTCCGGCCTCTTGCGGCCTACTAGCCCACATCTAAGGAAGGCCCATCTCGTATCACGACGAACCTCGGGCCCTCGGGCCTCGGCGGCTCCCGCCCCCCACATGGGACACGTCACGCTCGCTTACCGGGCGCCGGGCAGGCGGCGCCCGGACGGCCGAGGGGTCACGTCACACCACACCCATGCTTTGCTGCGCTCGGAGGTAACTAGTGCGTGGCGGGGAGGAGGTCTTGCGAGGCCGGACTCTTCTTCTTGCCCCAATCCGTGCCCTTGTCCCAAAGTTTGGCTCTAGCGGTTGCGGCATCGCTCTCTATTTTGGTTCTAATTACATTATTCTCGGTTCCATACTACGTCGTGGATGTATCCGCACCCCCTACAATAGTCTCGCTTACATTCTTTCTCGGCTCCATCTAGCTTTGCTTTTGTGGTTTGGATCGGCTTGACACATTGGCCTCACAAGGTATTAGTAGATGTAGTAGATCTGCTCCCACACTTCCGTTTACTCGGTTACCACATCAATTCCGCGGAAGCGTTTTATACAGAGTAAATGTTGTAAATGCAGTCACACAGTCTCTCTCGAACACACATATAGGCACATTAACTCAATACATCAACACGGTTTAGTGACTAAATACTCCCATTTCAGTTTATTTCGATGACAGATTATTCTCGCATCTCCACCGATATCATCCATTGAGTGGAGGGCATGGGCTAAATGCCGCTAACTATGATATTTCAAGATGCAGTTGTCTCTCTGCTAGAGCCACTCGATTGCATTACTCAAGTTTGAAGTCGTGTGGCTGTTTATTTGCTATATTATGTTCTGTATCTTTGTACACTGCATATCCTTAAGCCCTCGACGATTATTGTAGAACATTTCAATGCAAGTAGCTTCGCATTTAAATAAATGTATCTGAATAGGACCATCTGGTCGTAGAGCACTCCGACACCGAAGAACATAGCAAAGGCCATCGCAAAGATGACCTTGTCGGTGTACTCTTACTGTGGAGACAACGGAGACCGGAGCGCATCTGCTGAATTACGATGGTGCATGAGAGTTGCGCCGCACAGCTTTTGGGTTTCCAAAAAGCTAGAATGCGGAAATGTGCTGAACTCGGCCTCCGGTTGGAATAGGCCCTTCTAGATCGTTTTGGAAATATTGAATTTGGAAAGGAAGTGAAGCCTCTCTAGTGCGGAAGGGATTGCACCGGTCAAATTGTTGTAGGATAAGTCCAGCACCCGCAGATTCGTGAGGTTGCCGATTGATTGTGGGATCTCCCCATGTAAGTTGTTGAAGCTCAAGTTGAGTGTAAGGAGTGCTTGTAGCTGGCCAATCTCTGGGGAATTACACCGGTGAACTTGTTGTTTCCTAGATTCAACATTTTAGGGAAGCCACCGTCGTGCGGTATTGAAGAAACGGTCTTTGGGTAGATAGAAAACTTAAATATTATTGGGTCGAGTGAGCTGCCTCAAGCGTTGGCATCTCCATCAAGGCTGTTGGTATATCACCAGTAAGATTGTTATTGGATATGTCTAGATAGAAAAGAAGGTGTAAGCTATTAATCCAGGCTGGTATTGGTCCACCGAGTTTGTTGTTGTCTAGTAGCAACCCACGCAACATTTTGAGTTTAGCCAGCCGGTTAGGTAACTTTCCGTGCGGTGGACATCCGCTTATGGCAAGACACTCAAGATTCTCAAAGCCATGAAACTCATCGAAGTCTGGCATGGTCTCATGCTTGAAGTTGCCCCCAATTAGCAAGAGAGTGATTGTCCTCGACTTACTGAGGATTTGAAGTGTATTTGTGATATTTGTAAAATTGTTGTGGGCGAGAGCTAGGAACCTGAGGGACTTGAGATTGTTTATCCCTGATGAAAATTGACCATGAAGGTTGTTGAAAGATAGCCGCAATGCAATAAGGTTCTTTGCGGGGAGTAGAGGCTCTCTGGAATTGTGCCGGTGAATTTGTTTGACCTGCAATCTAAAAAATTTTAGGTTAGACAAGGTGGAGAAGTTGACACGTTTGAGATCTCCTTGGAAGTTGTTGTCTTTAAGGATGATGGTGTTGAGATTGGAGCAACTGCTAAGAGCTGGTGGCAGCTTCCCAGACATGTTGTTATTATCTAAGTGAAGCTCCTCCAGCCTCTTGAGCTGCCCAATAGATTTTGGTATCTTGCCATTTAGTCCATTCCACCCAAGATCAAGGATGATCAAATTTCTGAGTTTGCCTACATGCTCAGGATCAAGTGTTCCATGCAAATGGTTGTTAGGGAAAGAGAGGTGCTCCAGTGAGGTAAGGTTGAAGATCTCAGCTGGGAGGGACCCACTGAGTTGGTTCTGGCCAGCCTTAAGTACTCTCAAACCAGAGCAATTACCAAGCTCTGGGGGTATCCTACCAGTGAACTGGTTGTAGCTAAGGTCAAGGACCACAAAGAATGGCTTGTCAACACAAATTGTGCTCGGAATTTCCCCAGTAAAGCTATTATTGCTCATATTGAGAGCAGCCAGATTCTTCATGCCCTCCAATGTGGTGGATGGAAAATATCCTGTGAGGAAGTTACTTGAGATGTTCATTACCTTCATCGCTTTGCCGGGGGTGGATTGCAGCTCATGGAATTCTCCACCGAGCTTGTTGAAGCCGACATCGAGGACAGAATGCTTCTTTGGAGCAACATTTTGGTGGGAGTCCACCGAGAGCAAGTTGCCAGATAGGTTGAGCTTCACCAGGCCGTTGAGATTGCCAAGTGAGGGTGATATGTGCCCCTCAAGGCCCATAGAAGCTAGTGAGATGTCTATGACAGTTCCATCTACATTGCAAATGACACCCACCCATAGACAGCAGTTTGTGTCATTCTGCCATGAACTGGTGAGGCCGGAGGGCTTGAGAGAGACCATTGAGGAACTCGAAGAGGGAGGTCTTTTCCTCTTCTTTGCAGGAGATGGCAGGAGAGGCCAAGGAGAGCAATAGCAGAAGAGCAACACCAAGTAAAGGTATGTGTAGCATTTCTGATTTTCTGTTGTTGCATGAATACTTTGAGCGGCTGCATGGTCTTTTGCATGAAATAAGGTAGGACCCTGCAAAGACTTCACTGCTATATAAAGCAGTCGCAAACAGAATGTTGAAAAGCTTGCAAGGATGTTGATCCCATATTGCTTTTGCACCTTGTTTTGTCATGATTAGATGTTTGTAGCCTTTCTGCAAGTACACGTTCTGTTATCTAGGTTCATATGGGCATCTTTCTTTCTTATGGTAACACTATGAGTTCTGACTCTAGATCTCAACCCTCTTTTGTGGTTTCTTAATCTTTGTTCCCTGAATACGTTCAAAACTGGATAATCTTTGTTCCCTGATGGTTAGTGAATCATGTAACAATTGTTTTACTGGAAGAAGAGCTCTGCAGATTTGGAAGGTTGTATTGTTACTTCATTTGCTAAAGTCATAGTGACTATTTGCTCTGCATATTTGGTCTTTCATTTTTGTACATAAACTCTTTTGCTCCCCTACTTAATTGAAAGGCAGAGTTCCTGCCATTGCATTTCAAAAAAAAAATGGTATTTCATTTGCAAGAGCCATGAAGACTATCTGCACTATATGCAGGGTTGTATTGGCATTTCATCTGTTGGTTTTATAAAATCTAAACCTTGTAATATTTTTTTTCTATTTTCCAATTTTCCCAATACTTTTTTTGTGGAACGTGAACTGTACTGATTCACCAAAAGCATATTTTATAATTGTAGTGAAATGCTGACCGAATCAATGGAATATGGATGCACCCCTGTTCAGAGATTTGGGAAGAAAATGAGTACAAGGTAGCCCTGTAGCTCTTATGCTGATGTAAGGGGAACTATTGTGCTTGAGTGGACGCATGACATATAGGTCTGTTCTTCTAAAATTTGCAAATGTTGCTTTTTCTGAAGCTTATTATTCAACACAGGATACAAGCTGGTAACAAGATATCTTAGAAAGCTTTACGGTGGCGCCAGCACCCAGCCCTTTGCTGGCTAGTGCACAACAGGCGATGACCATTCTAACAGTAGGATCACCAAGTGGAGCTCAGCATGCACACACCTATCCTGATCTGATCTTTTGAAAAAGAGGATATCCGTTCACGGTCCACGTGAATGCTTCTTCCGGCCATGACGTGTTTCATCTCTGACCCATTGATCATGGCGTGTCCAGCCTTCTCCTCTCCACCCCTGTGCAGCAAGGCTTGCTGGCCATGGATTCTTCTCGCGAGCGTCGTGTCGATATGGGATCTGGTCCAGTGAGTTTGATTGGCAAATTGGTTCACTTAAAACTTCAGTAGCTGAATTGGCCACCGGGTATCATATGCCAAAGAAAGAGAAAAAATGACCTGTCCAATTGGTACAGTGAGTTTTCATTCTTTTCTTCTTCCTCTTCCTCTTCCTCTTTTTTTTGAGAATCTTCCGTTGATTCCTGTTACTTTTTCTTTTTTGCAGATCACAGAGAGTTGGTTCCCACTAGTTATCCATCACAAGCTTTTAGCTTTTGGAGTCATGGTGGAAGGAATGGAGGATGAGAAAATATCCTTGAGCTGACATTCCTTGATATTGAGCTCGTTTCAGACATGCACAATATGCAAAGTCGCAAATAAACGGTTAACGGTCGATAAATTTACATCCTTTGGCTGCCACAAGATCTAGACATGCATTCTGCTGCAGTCAAAAGAGTGTCATTTAGATTTTGCACAATTAACATATTAAACGTTTGGCCGTCGATATCCTTTTGAACAACTGAACTTTGAAAATGATATCTCTATGTTTTTCTTAAAAGTATTTTTTTTTGGCAAAATTTGCTGAATTCAGTAGAAAGCATCTTCTAGACCTGACACAATTATCTGTGCTGCATTTTTATTTACATTGAAATGTGAAAGATGCTAGGTTTCTAACCTTTTCCCTAATGCCGGTAGTGGCTATGTAAAGAAGTTATCATTGATATATATATATATATATATATATATAGCTAGCTATAAAATATCATATTCTGTAGCCAGGTCGGACAGCTGAACCATAGGGCCGGTCCGAACCACCCAACCGCATCCGGCATCCCTGTGGCGAGATTTATGGGGGTCATCATTGCTCTCGACGACCTGGAGTCAACACCAGCGCTCGCGTGCATTTACTAGAGATGGGCCGTGACATTAGCAATTACGAGAACGGACAGAGTACTACCAATTACGATAACCTACAGAGTACTTTTTACGAGAACCTACATAGTTTGAAAACTATTTTACGGGAAGCTAGAAAGTAATACTGTGGTCTCATGTTTCAAGGCTACGTGGTAAATTTTACCACAAACGCTTACTACAAAAATAGTCACTAAAGTACCAATTACGAGTATGATAATTAGGATGGCAGAATCAAAAGGTTTCCGGTAACTAGTTACTATAACATCGACAAATTTACCATAATGTGATTTACGGTAACTCTCATAATTTGATATGGTAAATAAGAAATAGAGTTACGACAAATTAGCCATGAGATTAATATAGTAATTTACCAAGAGATTAATCTAGAAATTTACTAGAATAGAATGGTCAGGTCACTAAATCAACAAAAATATATCAGAAAAAATCTAGAAAAAACTCAACATCGGTCCAATGATCCTCGCATCCAACACATTTTTACAAAATTAAACAAAATTCATGGGCAAAAAGCCAACAAGCAGATGGGGTGGGTCTGCCGGGCGCCGCCGTGGTCAGTGAGAGGGGTCGCCGCCACCATGGAGCGCCATGGCAGACCGCAGTTGTTGGTGCGTGGTGGACGCCATTGCCGATCCAGATCTGTGAAGATGAGGACGTCCTCCGTTGTTGCAGGCAAGGGCTCTCCTTGGGCAACGATAGCACGGTGAGGGAGGGGGCCTGCCGCCGTTGGTGGTGGGCCGGGAAGACAGCAGCTGCCGCCGTTGGTTGTGGCCGGTGGGGAGGCCAGCCGCTGGGCCGTCGTGGCCGTCGCCGGGTGCTGGACAGGCCGCTCCGCCCAAGGAGACGAGACAACGGAAGGCACAAGAGGCGACAGTTGCAAGGCTGCTGTGGTTCCTCTCTCGAGCATGGGCACTCACGCGAGTGGGCGCCGCCGTGGCGCATGGCCAGAGGTGGCGTTCACATGCCGAACTGCAACAGGAGCCCCGCCTGGTGCTGATCCGGCAGCGGGCGCCTATCGGGCTAGGCTGCCACGCGCGTAGCTGCCCACACCGTGATCTGCACCATCGCCGACCATGCCACCCTGCAGTCAACGAGCCAGTGACGGAGGTGTCGCCGAGGTTGATGATGAAGGCACCAGGCCCCGCCGTCGCAGGATTGGAACGTCTCCAGTCTGTGCGTGATTTTTGCGGGTGGAAAAGAAAACAATCCTAATGAGCCGTGCGCTATTAATAGCTGGATGGGAGCCATGCACGGCGGAGGATTGAATTAATGCTTTGCATGCATTAGTTGCAAAGGGGACCACGGAGCCAAAGCCACGCGCTGGTGATCGTGCGCTTTGTGACGCGAGTTTTGGTCTGGCTACAGAATATCATATTCTGTAGCCAGCTACAGTAAAACACTTCCCTATATATATATATATATATATATATATATATATAGACACACACACACACACTTGTTGACCTTTATGCAAGTGAAAGTTGCGAAGTACTAGTAAAGTTTCATTGTGACAGGGCCCCTCTTGTGATCTAAAGAGGAGCAGTTATCAGTTAATATATTGTTCTGGTTTTTCTAGGTACATAGCTTTTGCTATGTATCTGGAAAAGCTCAAACGACTTACAATTGAAACGGATGGGGTACATTTCAGCAAAAATAAATGTGATAAACTTACGGTATATATAAATACACATTGTTTATTATTGACTTGTATGGTGTAGCTGATAGTAGTTTGGCATTCCTTCATGTTATTTTTCATTTTCTCAGCTCCTAGAGTACACTAATTTCATTTTGAATCTATTTAGGTTGAGAGCCCAACGGCAAGAGCAGGTGCAGCTCACTGGAGAGACGAGAGAAGAGAGACCTGGCCGGATGTGAATCCAGACTCCAGAGTTCGGTATCTTTCTGAAATAATAGCTTCTGTTCTCTACTACGGGTGTAGTGTCAAGTGTCAACTGTCAAGAACATGATGATCTCCCATATCTCGTCTTGCTTTCTGCCCGTACTTTGATTTGAGGAGAACCATAGGGACCCAGGAGCCGTGAAAGGAGTAGGGAGGTCTAGGAATTTCTGGAGCAAAGGCCTTACTTGCAGTTGCAAGGTCCTCTACTGCATTTGCATATCTGTAACCTGAAGAAGAAAAAGCTGGTGGGAATTTCTTGTTTTTAGGTGAATTCAGTTCTTGTAATAGTGTTGAACTTCATATGGAACCTAGAAAGTGGCCTTGTGCTAAACACTTTTGGCAAGTGCTCAACAAAACAGTGTCATGGCAGAATCTGGTAAATCTCAGCTCAAAACAAAAAGAGAAATATTGAGATGGTTCTGGTAAATCATTTTGCGTCGACAAAGATTTTATTCATAGCTTCTTTACAAAAAGAGAACTGCTGTTGGGATTCTTTTTTTTTTTTCTTTTAAATTCTCGATACAGCTGCACTTGACAGTTGCAACAATATTGTTTTGGCAAGAAAAAAAAAAAAAGAATAGTGTCTGGAGACAGTCATCCTAACAAAAGGGACATTTACCTTGAAAAAAGTGTCTCTTTCTTCTTTGACCTTATTTTTTTAACTTATCTATATGACCTTAAAACGAAAATTCATTCCTTCTATGGCCTTTTATCCGATTCAAGCTACTCACGGTGTTAAGTGTGGGGCTGATTATGAAAAATTAAATGCAAAGTTTATTTTGTCTATTAGATTTAGAGCAATGTGCGCAAATATTATCATACATAATAGTCCATAAATAAATTGCATCCACCATACAACAAATTGAAAGGTAGGTGCAGATTGGTCCAACAACTTATAAAATACTCTATTTAGTGCAATAACTTGGTATATGGGTGCAAATTGATCTAACAACTTGTAAAATGCTCGATTTCATGCAACAACTTGTCAAATTGGTTCATCTATGGTCTAGACATTACAAATACGATAAACTTGGCCTGTGTTATGTCACTTTAAGATATTTTTCTTAATAACATCACCAAAATAAATTTCAGGCTATGGCTCTTTTTCAAATTAATTTTGTAATATTTTCTTGTATTTTTTTCACACTTAATTTTTTATTTAATTATTTTAAAAAACTAATAAAAAGCCAAAATAGCTTGAATAAATAATAACTTTTAGAGAATATTCTACTCATAAGTCAACATTAGCACACGGTATAAACATACCCTTTAGAATTAATTGGCGTCTTTAACTTATTAAAACCTAAATTACCGGCTTGAATTTTAATTATAGTTCAAATTAAAAAAGATATTGCTTTTGTGCATACTTAAACCATATAACTTGGCCTGACTCAGGCTTCTAATGTTTCATAGACATTGTATTATGTCAAAATCATAATGTTTCATAAGCATTGTTTGTTTTCTCATAGCGGTGGCACTTTGCTTATTTGTAATTTGGTTTTGTTTTCTCATGGTTGTCATCAAACCATGAGATACGTCCATACCCAAACAACTATTGGATCATACTAGGTTAATGGCTTGGGTTGGGCGTGTCTCATGCTTTCATGGCAGTTATGATCTTGATGTTGTGGTTCCATTTGTTGTGTACTGCAGTGCCACCCACCCGTGACTCTTATTAAAAATGTAGTATGAGGCCATTTTTTTTTTGTTGCTATGATGCAGTACTTGTACTCTTTTGTTGAATTTCATCAGGTTGTTTTTTTAGGTCTTCAATTTGAACATAAAAAATGGAAGATCAAATTAGCAACCTCATGTAACAAACTGATCGTAGCTTTATGCTCGTGCATTTATGCAATTTCCTCTTAGGCCTGTGATGGTGACAAACACATTATTAGGTGGCACTAAATTTTCTTCCCGATATTTTCATCATTTTTTGTTAATATGATTGTTGCTTTTTGTTGGGTTCTGTAGGAGGACATGTGAAACGTCCATCCCAACTGATCTCATGACCTGAACTAATGTCATGTTGTTGTTGGGGGGGGTGGACGTTTCACATGCCCTCTAACCATCAACCAAGGGCTGCCTTCTTCTCTACTCTTCTGTCTAGGCAAACAAACATGTCCTAATCATCTTAATCGGTGCCACCAATGATATTTTTTTGAGAAGCTATTACACATGAGGATCAAGTATGAGGCCACAGACTTTTTTTTGCCTAAGATGCAGTACTTGGACAGTTGAGGCATTTCAACTATAAACTACTTGTAATGATAACCGAGGCTTTGTTGGTTGTTGTTAACTATATAGGAATTGGTGCCTAATATGTTGTTTTCAAGGGAAAGAAACCCGGTGTGTACACCAAATGGGCTCGGTCAAAGTGAGCAAGTGATGGGATATCCCGGAGTTGTGCATAAGAAGTACGGTTCATATGAGCAAGCAATTCATGCTTTCAACTCAACTTTCAACTCAATGTCTTCCTCTAAACCTTCTTCTTATTTACCTGTCACTAAGAATGGTGTGGCAGCCACTCCAATCTCTTATAAATTTTTTTCATAATGTTCCTTTATGTTTTGGTTGTTGTCATGTGGATGAGGCTAAGCAGGTGCAATAGTTGTTAGATGAACATGTGATTAATGTTGCTGCACTTAATTATGTTGTAAAGTCAATGAATTTGAGAAACATGTCCTTTGATTAGTACTTGCTAATCTATTTTGCCATGGTTATATGATGAAATGTTACAAACACTTGTTATTTGCCTTGTTTTGGTTTCTGGTAGTCTGCTGGTGCATGGTGAGGTGTCCGGACAACCAAACATCATCTCAATTAGGCAATTGGGAGGCGGTTGGGAACACCGACACCTAGCCCAAGCAAACAAACACCATCCCACACCAGCCTAGCCCAATTGGAAAAAAGAACCAAATAAGGTGTCTTGCACCTGTTAGGCCTAGTCTTGCACGGGCTAGCTTGGGGGTCACAGTCCTAGCTAGCGATGTTTAGGGAAACAAACACGCCCAAGGAGCTCTCTAGAGCCTAGCTCCGAGAAAACACATTTAGAATCCGTTTCCATCGGGACTGCCTGGCGCGGGAGCACATACGTAAACGTGTGAGTGGGTGCACGCATGAGATAGGAGGGGAGCAGGCCAACCGATCATCCAAGTTTGCATGCGGGTGCTTGCATGCACACAAGCCAAATAGGTGAGGCTACATGCAACCAGCTTGGCTCCCAGATGCAGACCTAGCTATAACACACTCGATTGAAGCGAAGGGTTATCCATTAATTTAACTAGGTGAGTACTACGTGTGTTGCTGTGGAATGTTGAAAAGTGGTGTCTTATGAATGACAAATAAATTATTTATTCAAGAAACTACTTTAGAATTTCATGGAAATGAAACCTTGAATGCCATTATGAACTTCCACAAAAGTGAAATAAAACCTTATAGTATTACAGGTGAGTTGTTCCATCCAACAAAGTAGTATATATGGATGAAGATCAATGTCAAATACTTCCTCAGAAGAAGAAAGATGGCTTAAGCTAATTAAAACTATGAAATAATGCCCCAATAGGATTAATATGCAAAATAATATAGAAGGAACACTAACTGTTGAAAAATCTTACAAACTTATCGATCACAATCTTCCTAACATGCTACAACATGTGTGGGAAACAACGGTGGAAAAATAAATTAATCAGCACAAAAGTAGATTAATCGATCTCACACCATCAAAATTCTAAAACCAACATGAAGAAGAAACATAAGGCCAATCTCAATGGGAGTTTTATGGTCATTAGTTATGCAGACGTGTCACTGTATTTAAGAAGAGAGAGATGGTGAGAGTTTCAAGGGAGTAGAGATAGTTTCATGGGGGATAAAACTCTTCAGCATTGTTTCCAAAATATAAGAGAGTTGGAAACTGAACCATAAAACTTGCATTGAGACTGGCCTAAGCTCTAAGGATTTACCTACAGTTTGTCCCCTTCCTTATGGAGAAAATTTCCTATTTGACACTAGAAATAATACTACTTTCCTATTTGATATCAAAACTGAAATTCTTTCCTATATGTCCTTAACTTGACCTTTTCTTTCCAGTTTGACATTTCTGTCAGTTTGGACAGCTAACAGTGTTAAGTCCGATGAAAAAAGTTTGTTTTACCTCTAGAGTTGTTTTTAACTGTCCTAACATTCCATGGTTGATATTGCTATCTTCTTTTAATGTTTGGATCTCGAATTGTTATGTTTGGACAGAAATTAGTCATTCGAGATCCAAACATTCAAAAAAAAAAAAAAGGTAGCAATAACCATGGAATGTCATGACTATTAAAAAACTCAAGGGTAAAACAAACTTTTTCCACAGGATTTAACACCGTTAGCTGTACAAACTAACGGAAATATCAAATTGGAAAGAAAAACTCGAGTTGAGGACATATAGGAAAGAATTTCAGTTTCGATGTCAAATAGGAAAGGAACATTATTTCTAGTGTCAGATAAGAAACTCTCTCTTCCTTATGTGTTGAGCACTGTATATATAGAGTGAGAAGCTGAATGCAGTATTATAGTGGAAAATAATGGTATGATGGCCACGCGTTAGTGAAGTATTGTGGCGTTAGACGTTTGCATGCGTAATTGATGGAAATCTCTACCAATATAAAAATCACCAGTTCAAACTTCCCTAAGTGCACACAACTAATTACCCCAACAGTCATTACCTTAACTACATGCACCAAAAAAATTACACCCATAATAAAGCACACCTTTAAAATTAACGAACTAGATTTACTCTAATCCCTCTTTTCTCTTACTCACCCAAATCTAAAGGCCAATATTGTTTAGATCAAACTCATCACCCATCACCCACCCTTCCCACGCGCCACCACCCTCCCAGATTCCCATACGCGCCTCCTCGGTCTTTCCCCCAGGGCCCACGCACAGTGCCGAGGCGGCCTTCGTTCACACCTGCAGAAGGCCGACGGTCGAGTTCTCAACAAAAAAATAAAAAAAAAGGAAAAGGAAAAAACGCCGATTGATTTCCGACGCCACGCGAAACCTCGGAGAAGCGGCGGCTCCCTGGAACGAGATCCTCTGCAGTTGGCTTCATAACTGCATAGAGCAGTCCGAAGAACGATCACCATCCGCTCAGATCGAACGTTCAGACGTCCACGCGCTTCGGCTGGTTATTTTTTTCCCCTTGCCTCTCTCCCCGGCCCAATAGGTGCCTGCGGCCCAATCCAACGCAGCAGGTGATGAGAATAAAAAAAACAAAGAAAGGGGAGGCTCTCCGTTCCTGATCATCACGGTTCGTCCGCCGCCGCCGGCTGCTTCGCCAAATCTCCGACCGCCGCTGGTCCTTCACCTTCTTCCTCGGGACCGGAGCAAGCGAGCAGATCCCCGCGTCTTCCTCGGCACGGTATTGCTGCTGCCACCATCGTCGAGGATTGAACTGTATGCTGACTACAACAGCTCCATGGCTTTTGGCAGGCCAGAATAGGAGAGGAACCCAATGACGTCCACTAACGCCTTGTTCGGATGGGGTTGGAAAAATTCCAACCCTTTCCTGTAGCACTTCGTTTTTATTTGGTAAATATTGTCCAATCGTGGCCCAACTAGGCTCAAAAGATTCGTCTCGTGATTTACAACCCAACTATGTAATTAGTTATTTTTTTTTAATTTATATTTAATACTATTTACATGTGGGAAACAATTTGTGAGAGGAGAGAGATTAGAAAGTCCTGTAGCACTTCGTTTGTTTGTGGTAAATATTGTCCAATCGTGGCCCAACTAGGCTCAAAAGATTCATCTCGTGATTTACAACTAAACTGTGTAATTAGTTATTTTTTTTACTAACATTTAATGGTCCATATATATGGGTAGAAATTGATGTGATGGAGAGAGAGTGGAAAAAGTTGGAATTATAAGGGCCATCCGAACAAGGCGTAAGAGCAGAATGTTCATCTATTATAAATTGATATGTATAGATTGAGATTGTGGCTCCATATTGAGTAGATGATTGAATATATCATATTCTGAGTTTAACTGTTGTGATTATTGTTTCAATTTATAAGCTCTAAATGGCAGAAAAGACACAAATATATACTAGAAGAATGTCAGTTTGATATGTGCAGATGGAAAACAGTTCCCTGTGCCTTCTTGTATCTATAAGGTTAGGCCAAGATTCAGCACACTGAGAACTACGTTTGAGCTGCCAAAAGACATTCATACATACACAACTGAACATCAATGAGTGCTCTCAGTTTTAGTTATATGTTTGATATACACAACTGAACAACTGAACGCTGTTTCTTTGCCTCAGCTAGAGTTGATTTCTCGTCGCTACTTTGGATTGGGCCATGGGCTCCTTTTGGGCTGGAGCAGGAGGGGCAACCAGCAAACCAGCCAGCCGCGCAATGCCGTTCGATCTGAGTGGACGGTGATCCTCCTTCGGACTGCTCTATGCAGTTGTGAAGCCAACTGCCGAGGATCTCGTTGTGAAGCCAACTGCCGAGGATCTCGTTCCGGCTCGCTTCCTCCTCAACGTCGCCCGGCCTTCACTGCTTTCCGACGCCCAGCCGCGCCGCCGCGCTTCGACGCCTGCAGGCCGTCGCTGTACCGCGCCGCAGGGACGCCGCCGCGCTTCGAACGAGCTGATCCAGGCGTGCGCGGCGGCGAACGGCACCGTGTCGGCGGCTACGGCCGTGGACTGCGACTCCGGGTCGGCGTCCGTCTTCGACAACCGCTACTTCGCGAACCTGCTGGAGGAGGCAGAGCCTGCTGCGCACGCACGCCGTCGCCGCGCCGCAGGGACGCCGTTCACCGGGTCACCAACATCTGGCCGCCCTGCTGCCGCTGCTCGCGCAGTGCACGCGGCTCCTCGCCGGATCATGATCGTGGCCGGCTGGCCGCCCCTGCCCTACTGCGCCTTGCCTCGGCGGTCACCGCGTCGCTTCGTGATCGCCGGATCGGCGGCGCCGCCCTGCTGCGCCTTCGCACGGCGGTCACCGCGCCGCCCGCCGCCCGCCGCCGCTGTCGGGCACCAGCGAACGAGACCGCACGCTACCGCCGTCGCCGTGGATCTCCCACGCAGATTCCTCCAACAAAGGCAGGGCACATGCCCCATCTCCTCCTCTGCATCATCATCCCCTTTCCGTCATCTCAGCTTCCCTTCTTGCTAGGGTTTGGACGCGGATGGTTGTGACCCGGTCGAGGGCGCGGAAGGTGCAGCGGCGACCCGGCCCCGTCACAGCAACAGCACCTAGATCCAGCGGGCGGGGTTCCGTCGAGGTCAGACCACATTTTCTTTCTCAATGCATCTGTCCGTGCTCTCCTATGTGCTCCTGCGTGATTTCCGTTTCCTTTTCTTCATTTCGATCGCTGTGCTGCTGTGGTTGTAGTGTGGAAGGGCCACACCCACCACGCCGGCGGCAGCCACCGTCTCCGTGCTCGAGTTCTTCAGCAACACCAGCTAACCACCCCTAATACTTTGTTGTTGCCATCCGGTCTCATCCGTGTCTCGCCAAGCAGCCCGGTTAAATTTTCTAATCTCTTTCGCTTTGTAATTAAGGAGATGAGCATTTTGTTAGAGTTTTTTTTTTCGTCGATGATTTTCATCGTTGATGCTGGCTTCTGGTCAATTGCAAGAGCAAGATGGCATTCACCAGTGGTAGCTACTGATTTATTAATTGATTGGAGTAGGAAATTTCCTTCTCGAACAAGCTTTTCTCCATTTCCATGGCTTGAATTTGTCAATTCTGGTTAAGTCGGAGGCTGCTAATGTTCTATCTCCTTTTTACATTGTTTTTTTTATAATTAGGTGATAATATATGTTACATGTAAACGAAGGCTGCTAATGTGCTGTTACTTTGATGAGTTGACCAGTGAATAGTATTTTTTTCTAATTCAATCTATTTCTTTATCAGGTCATCAGGAAATATACTAAACATCTTTTGCATGGACTGGAATATTTGCACCGCAATGGAATCATACACATGGATATAAAGGCAAGAAAATTTCTCTTGTTATACGAACCTGTGTAACTTCTAGCTAGCTGTTGTGTACTTAAGGCTCAATGCTTATTGATATTTGCTTAATGCTTATCGCTGTAAGCACACCCTGTTTCTATCGACATGGCGGTGCTCTTTTTTAAATCAGTAGTTAAGCTATGCCTCAAGGCCTTGAGTGTTAAGCTGATCTTTTGAAAGTTACATCTCAGGTGGTTGCGTTGCTACATGATATTATATTTCAGCAACCTGATGAAGCCACAATCTACTTTGAAATTAGTGGTATTTATTAATTGTTTTACTTTAAAATGGATGATATAGATCGATTGATTGATTAATAGATTCCTCATTTTTTTTTTATTTGTCGATGAATGGTGGGAGGACTACCCATATGTTTTCTGATGTTAAAGTTTCTGTTAATTATCATTGATATGATGAGATTATGGCATACCGATTTTCTTTTCAGTGCTTATCCTTCCCAACATTTGTATTATGAACCCTTCACCAGTTGATACTATCTGCAGATGTCTGTAGATCTGAAACGAGGAGAAACTCTGCCAATTCATAACAATATGTCATTTCTTTCTTTGCCATGTGAAGTTCAGTTATTGATGGTTCACACATAAGTACTACTTAGGATTGTATGGGTTGGGGATCAACTTTTGCCGGGATCGACTTTTGCCATGTGGTTTCTGATTTTTCTCGCTGCTTGCGTTTTGAACTTTCTGCAGGTGTTCGATGACCTGTATCCCAGCGCAATGCAGTCTCAGATGTGGTTAGCTTGCTATGGCTTTACGTCAAGTCAATAGATCACCACAGCATGCTGACGTGCTGCTCTGAACTTCAGGAATAGCTAAATAATAACTCCTAGGTGAGATGCTCCTCCCCTCTAGCACCTTTTATATTTCTTCTGATATAAATATGAGAAATCTTGGCCATGTAGATTAAGAGTAGCATAACAGATACACGTATAGTAGTATATGAGAAATTTATCTACCACTATCTGATTAGCAAAATAGGGTCCAAAAGTTCAGTCAAAACTGCACTCAGTTATCCTTTATTCCATTAAATACACTTTATTGTCAATTTAAAAAGTAAAATAAGGAGTGACAGAGAAATGTTTGCATTATAGTTAGCTCACATGTATTTCTGTGTTTATTTCACCCATTGTCTTTTCGGTCTGTATAAGCCAATATGAGTTAGATTCTTTTCAATCTGTAAGCCAATATGAGTTAGATTTATTAATGGAGAAGGTGTGCTGGTGTAAACACTTCCTTTTCTCTTCGTGTGCAGTCCATTTCATAAGCTCGAACCGAAGCGAACCACTAAGAAAATTTTTGGATACACCTTTTCATCCTATGAGCTGCAGTGACCCAGTGACAGGACTGATGCCCTCAACGGACAACTTTCTCTTAGCATAGTGTGTACCGAATAACTGTTATATCCCTCATCCGTATTTATTCTTTGTATTCTTTGCAGCTAGGGATTTCTATTTCAACATGTCTATGATTTACACATTGATGAATTGGAACTTGGTTTGAAAAGAATCCAAATGGAAAGATCTTTTTACCATTTTTGGACCAGGTGGTCACCTGGTTTGGTGTTGATCCCACTTTTTTGTGACTGACTCTAACGTAACAGGTTACTGTGACTGCTATACCTGCAGCGCATTTGGAATACATTGATATATCTGAAAATGATAATACATTTATTTTTTTTTTCTGAAAATAAAAATGATAATACACTTAAAGATGTGGGTTTCTTTAATCTGTGAAAGTTGATACATTGAAATATTTCCCTTTATTAATCTGGATGGCATATATATACAAGACAAATTTCTATAATATACTAGAAATGATGCAATGAATTGGAATCTCTCTTAATTGTTTTGTTGTATACTTTATTTATGTGACAAAGTACTATTGTAGTTCGTTCGTTATATGCATCCCTGAAATGAAGCCGTGAAGTTAGCACAGGCACTATACTAGTTAAATAAATTGTCATGTTGCATGCATTAGTTAGAGGTAGATGCGTGCGGTAGGAGAAAACGATGATATGGAGGGCCGTGTAATAAGAAAAATTAGCTAGTGAGGTTTTGCTTTATAAAAGTTTAAAATTATTTGATTCTTCAATCCACATAGGGACAGAAGGAGGCCATAGGCTGCAGGTCATCTGTTGTAAACTTAAGTCATTCCATATTACTGTGGTAGGGTTCTAAATTTCTAATTCAATATATTTTTTTTGAACATGTTCCTAAGAAACATTTGTGCTTAGAAATGAAAAAAAAAAAAGGACATCGGTTCATAGAATCACCAAGGGGTGCTATATACTTGAAAAATTGTTGCAAGTTAACTTTTATTAATAGTGCTATATACTTCAATCGTCATATTAAAATGTTAGATTGTTTAGCTTTTACTGTCTTTGCTTGACCAAGGATCCTAAAAATTATTGAGACAACCCACTATTTTTTTTTAATCTTCCCACTCTATTTCACCTTCTTCTCTTCGAACACACAACATGTTCCTGTCACCCCTCTTCAGCCACTTCACATGAGTCCTTTTTCCAAATAAATATCTAGCTGTTCCTTAAAGCGATCTACTCCCATGTCTAAGAAAACACAATTCTCAATTTCTCGAGAAAAAGAAATTTTAACTTTAATCAAAATTGTGCAAAAAATACTAATATTTATAATACAAAATATATATCAATATATTAATGATGGAACATATTTTTGTAATAAATTATGGTTGAGACATAAATATTAATATTAATTACTATAAACTTGATCAAATGTTAACAAATTTAACCAGCACAAAATCTATAATTAATTTATTATTTTTGGATGGAGGGAGTAATTTACAGCGCAACACCTCCTCTTTTGCTAGTTGCTACTGATGAGACTCTCGTTTTTTTTTTTAAAAAAAATAAAAATGCAAACTGACTCTCGGTAAAGCACGGAGCACCCCA
Source organism: Chrysopogon serrulatus (assembly GCA_015844335.1). Taxonomy (NCBI): domain Eukaryota; kingdom Viridiplantae; phylum Streptophyta; class Magnoliopsida; order Poales; family Poaceae; genus Chrysopogon; species Chrysopogon serrulatus. Next base: position 18,244 of record JADLZL010008335.1, on the reverse strand, counting down.
GGTCACCTCTTCTTTTCTCCCCGCGGCCCACCTTTCTTGTTCCCTTTCCCGGTCCATTCTTACCTGGGCTGCTGCCGCACCCCACCCAAGGGGAAACCCTTGGGAGCGCTCTCCCTGGAGGCTGGAGCCGCCGCCGCCAGCGCAAAGGCCGCGCGACCACGCGCCTGCCCCCCTCTGGATGCGTGCCACGCGTCCCGGGCAGGGAAGCCAAGGATCTCCGTCCGACGTCCACGGCGTCTCGAGATCCTAGCTTCCGCGTATAGATCGTCGCCACCATCTCTTCACCCTCCTCCAGCCGCCACCATCCCTCCTCTTCTCGCTCGTCTCCGGGAGCACAGCACGCCGGCCGAAGCTACATCGCACTCGCGCAACTGGGCTGCCTCAGCGCCGCCGTCGGCCCCTGGCGCGGCCGAAGCAGCGGCGCGACGCCAGCCCGCGCCAAGCACCGGCCGTGCTGCCTTGTCCTCGCTCTTCGCCGCGGCGGCCCTCGGTCGCGAGCACCGCCGCTCGGAGAGATCTCCTGCGCCGCACAGTCGTCGCCTCCCTGCTCATCTTCGGGAACGACAGCGTCCTTGCCTCGCTCTTCTCCATCGCGCCGGCGCCTTGCCACGCCATCGGACGCGCCACCTTCCTTCTCGTCGCCGAGCCGGTGGACCGAGTTCTCGCCGCCGTCCCGGAGCCTCCCCGTCACCTAATCCTTCGCCACGCCGCTGGAGCACTCCGTCACTGCTGTGCAGCTCCTGCTCCGTCGTCTTCGAACCACGCTGCTAGGGCGCCGCCTCGACACCGCTGCCGACGTCCTCGACGTCGCCGCAGTCTCCGTTGCGGAGCCGCGTCCACGAGGCAGGAGCACCGACGCTCACCTCGCTCCTGCTCGCGCCGTCGCGGCATCCCCTGGAAACAGGCTGCCTTCACCACGGCCAACCTGCAGCAGCTTCGTCCACAATCACCCTCCTACCCCAGCAGCTCGGTCAGTGAGGCCTGAGTTCGCACCGACGCCTCCCTCCATCCGCGCGACTTCGCGACCCACTACCGAGGCGCTGACCGAGCACCAGGCGTACTGAGGCGCTGACCGAGCACCAGCCGTACTGAGGCGCTGACCGAGCACCAGCCTAGGAGAACGGACAAATTCCCTGCTCCAACGCCATTCCTCCCTCAGTGCAAGGTTATGTACTTCAACTTTTTTTTATGATTAATTAATATTGCCATTTCCTAATTGACTGTCTTTTGAATTGACATGCGTTGTACTATAATTATGAATTCAAACAATATTGCATTTTGGACTTGTATTGGATTATATAATGTCGTTTCCTAATTGACTGTGTATTATAATTATCAATTCAAACATAGCAAAATGTCCCTTTATGTACTTCAACATTTTTTTTATGTTTAATATTGCCATTTCCTAATTGACTGCCTTTTTAGTTGACATGCATTGTACTGTAATTATGAATTCAAACAGTATTGCATTTTAGGCTTGTATTGGAGCATACAGTATTGCATTTTTATTTTGTTTATTTTATTTCATTTCTTGCTTTGCATACCCCTAATTCCTGGGTCAGCCACTTGAGCTTTGTGTTTATTGTATTTTCAAGTTTTATTAAGCTTCATATTAAAATGAGTTATGAAATTCATGACTTTCTGAGCCTCGATAAGATCCCTTCCAAGTATTTCTGTGCATCCTGTGGAAAGATTGTTTACCCTGCTCGATCTATCAATGATCAAGCAGCCTGTGGACATTTGGTTTGCATTGATTGCGAACCTTATGTACCAAAAATCGCGAAGAATGCACAGATGAGCGTCACCCATTTGGTCACCCATTTTCTGAGGTATTGAACTATTGATACCCTCCAATAATAAGGAATAGTTAAATGTATACGTTTATGGTGACATGATATTTAATTTGCAGTCATTGCATTCAAGTTTGACGTACAAGGATATTGGAAGACTTCACATTCGATGTAAAAACTGCAAATGGATAGGGACTCTGTCTGATTATACTCTTCATATGAAAAGTTGTATACCAGGTTCTGATGTATGTATCACATCTCATCAGTTTTAAAGATAAATAATATTTATACAATTAATAATTTTAGTTGTTTTTGTATTATTCGTAGGCAGCAAAAAAGTGAAAGGTCAAAATGCACAAGACCTTGCTAGTCCCTACGCAAGTAAGTGAAATGAATAAACTCTGTTTTTAACATTTTTTTTTTGGCACATAACTGTGGGCATGATGCCTTTTTTGCTTTTTATAAGAAGTGAACGAAATAGGGGTTTAGAGAAGAAAAAAAAAAAAACTAATTATCTAGCTATTAATAATATGTTGTTTGAGGACTGAATGGTGGGCCGCTGACCCTATAAAATCATTTCATGATTCTTAATCTCCCACCCTGTAATTGTCAACATGTTCATAAGAAAATGATGCTGATAATTCCTCATTCTATGGAAACATTATTGTATATATCATATCTCCCCTCCCTGTAATAGTCAACATCTTCATAAGAACATGATGCTGATAATTCCTCATTCTATTGAAACATTATTGTATATATATCATGAATTGCTTGCATTTAATATTCACTTTCTGCTAGCATCTTCCAATAAACCTGCGTAGTGATATTTGTTTCTTTAATAGCAACTTGCAGTTTCTTTTCGAAATGCTGATATTTTCTTAATAAGTTTTCTTTATTCAATTTGTCTATCAAAAGAAGCCTTAGATTTTTCTTTTATCTTTTGCATGGTATTTGATGGCAGGAAATGGCCAAGAGGTATAATAATGCCTATTTCTGTTGGTCTTGGCAAGATGAGATGGTTAATGGAGTTCCTGTTTTATCTGATATCAAACATCAAAGTCCTGGTATGAATGTCCTTTCTGTTCCTTTCTTCTACTGCTTTATAATACATTTATGTGCTGCTCCTTTCTGCTCTTGTTTTATAATACATTCATGTACCCCTCCCTCCCTGCTATTGCTTTATAATACATTCATGTACCCCCTCCCTCCCACCCCTAGAGGCATTTATGTGTGCCATTATTAATATACAGGTATGTGCGCTTTTTTTTCCACATCATCAACTTTTGAAGCTATGTTGAGGATAAAAGGGAAAGATGTAAAGAATTTGTCTTGGAAACATCTGTACCTTGACTATTTAGCAGAAAAAAAGGCTAAACCAAATGCTCCTAGAAAGAGCACATTAATAGTAATAGCAGAGATCTTAAAAGAGAAAGGGATGGTAGAAGTCTCATCAGCTGGTTCACCTCTTAAGGTAACTAATTAACTATCCATGCAACCCTATTTGAAGATTTGTAAAATGGGAAAGCTTCTCTAATCCTATTTGTTTTACTTGTAGCCCGAAATCAGATGGAAGATATCTGGTTTTAAGAAGTTCAAAATGAATACCAAACAAGGCATTGAGGCGGCATTAGAACATATGAAGCAAATCGCCCAATTGTCTGTGTGTATGCTGTCACAGGCTATCAGGCTGAGGGAGAGAATACGAAGTCTGCTGGAATTATTCATGGTTCTCAAATGTTTGATGATGACATTCTTCGTGAATTTCGTTGTTCTGGTGAAGTTTTCACTCATGCTGTATGCGCAATAGGAATTGGAACAGAAGATATGACACCGTTTATTCCTTACCAAAATTCGGAAGGGGTGGACTTCCAGGATGAAGGATTTGGGCGTGTACTGCCCTCCAGCATACTTGAAGCTGTAGGATTTTTTATTGATGATGATTTTGAGAGGCCTTTGAAGCGAGTTAAGGTACCATAACATGACTGAACAGTAACCATTTCCTCTAATTTCTTGTACAAGTTCTGCTTATTTATGACCATAGGTAAAATTGCTTCACCAGTCAGTATGGCATAATATTTTGGTACTCCATATGCTTAGTGAATTGTATTTTGGTTTGCTTAACCATTGCCATGTGATACCATGCTGTCTCTTTGTAAAATGTCTCTAATCTTAGAGGGATACTATGCGTTGTTGCTCTCGTGTTTGGAAGTAGTAATCTATAGTGCACAATGCTGTTTGGTTTTCAGTTTTCATCAACAAATATGTCTTCTGCACTTTCCACATATAGTTAAGTTGACTCCATTTGGGTTTTTGTCAAAGCATAATCACATTTTTGCTTGTATTTGACTATTTGGACTTAGCTGTACCGATGATCTTTTCACAGACAAGATCAGTTTACTTTTTTTTTCCATTTGGGTTTTTGTCTAAGCATAATCACATTTTTGCTTGTATTGGACTTGGCTGTACCGATGATCTTTTTTTACAGACAAGATCGGTTTACTTCCCTCCCACCACCACGCGCCCAAACCTTCCCCCACCCCCCCACCCCCCACCCCCCAATGGATTGTTGCATTTATGTTCACAGTATGTCTTTACCTGATACTGTAGACTTGTAGTCTATTGCATTCATGTTCACAGGATGCCTTAATGATTTGCCACCTGATATTGTAGAGTTGAAGTTGTAGTCCATCCCGCGGAGGACACACATGAGACCTGTGGCCCGCGTTACAAAAATTGGTTAAAGCACTACCAGGTGGGACAAAACCATAATGAAATCAGGTCGGGAAGGAAAAATAGCCGGTTTGTAAAGGAGGGAGACTATATGTCTGGTTTTGTGCTTCAGTGAGAAAAACTTGTACTCAAGCCAATAGTTGCATGTATGTTCACAGTATCCTCTTTGGTGAGGGAAGGACGGTTCCTCTTTGGTGAGGAAGGACGGCATTTTGAGTTCTTTAGCAATCTCCATCCTTCACGGAGAAAATGTATATCTCCCAAAATAAAATTGATTTCGGTTTCAGTAGCCACCTCTGATGTTGGATTTTTATACAGTTCAAATAGTCAAATACATGTTTTTATTACTCTGAAGTCGGTTATGTCTGTTTGCCAGTGAAGAATTGCATTGACATGTAATTACAATTTTACGCGTAGTGGAGAAAGCAAACAAAGGGAGGCAAATCCTTTTCGGCCTGGTACTGCACATGTTAGTAGAACAGCTGTTGTCTGTAAACGTCACAAACCATTTGTGCAGACTGCAGACTGCCCAAACCATTATAGCGGAGCAGCCACATTGAAGAGTTTGAGTGCAAAATAAATCCAAGTCGTTGTCCTCCACGGCTCCACCATAAACTCACTCGTACCGGCACAATGGGAAATTGCAAAAACGCTAAGCTTGATTATGACGACAACTAGAAAGTAAAGAACCATAGCACTCAGCGTAAATTCATTGGTCGAGCCGTGGAGCCAAACCATTCTACCGAACTATCGGTCGAGCCACACATGTATACCATATTTGTATCGGTATATATATCACTAATTATATTTTGATCAGTAATTTGGTATATCACCAATTATATTTTGATCAGTAATTTGGTAAACAAATGGTATAAACAAAGATGGACGATAATTACCTCACATGAAAACCACATTTGAAGAATTTATAATTTATCATACATTTGATGCAAACTTCGCATTTAAAATAAATTTATAACACATTTAAGTGAACATGTAACAAAAAAATGTCGAATATAGTAGGGAAACTACCACCATTAAGATATCTTTTTTTACAATTTAGCCCTTTTTAAAGTAAATTTATATTTAGCCTCTAGAGGGCGTAAACCCGTCTTTGGACCCGAGGGGATCGGGCGCCGTGACCCATGGCTCGAGCTAACACGTCTCTCGGCGCCATAGGTCACGGTGGTGAGGTGCCAGCCTTGTCCCCCGTGGACGGAAACCATGGCGATGACGCAGGCGAACAGCGCGCCACGTGGACCCGAGGCCGGCGGGCGGGCAGCCGGTGGTCGTCGGGCGAAAGCACAGAGGGCGGTGGCCGCCCTCCCGCTTAGCGGCGGCGACGCTCGACGGGGAAGGGGCACAGGCAGCAAATGACAAGGGGGTGGCCTGGCAATGCCGTGGACAGAGGAAGAAGATGAGCGAAGACACGGGGAGAGAGGAAGGAGAGGGGGAGCCGACATTTTGAATCGAAGCTTGGCGTCTAGATGCGCGGCGCCGAGCCGAGCGCCATGCCCCGTGGCACTGTACTACCACATCGCTGCCACGCTCATGTATCCAAGCGGACAAGGGTTGGCACCTCGGCGCCAGCACCATTTGCCGCTTTCCTTCCACGCTTCTCGGACTTTCCCTTCTACGGTTATCAAATTAGGAATAAATAAATTAATATATAGAAATACAGTTAGTTGATGGAAAGGAGGATTTCATGTTCGATAAGGATTCCTCCGCCTTGCTTGGTAGCTAAGTCTCGATCCTCGGACTATAAATATTAGGAGCATGTTACGAATTGGGCAAGAAAATAATTAGGCGTAAAGTCTTTATTCCAACTCCCCTCTTGCTCTCTCGCCCTCGGCGCTTGCACCCCATGTCCCCCAGCCATCGCCCTAGCCACCGTATCCTATGCCATTGCTGCCCACGCCCGTCGCCGCCCCACTACTCCCATGCCGCCGCCGGCTCTTGCTCCCATGACGCCACCACCTCTTCTCTACCATGCCCGTCCACCCTCCCCATCGCGTGCGTTACACCTTTTGATATGAGAGTTGCTTACTAGATATTGAGAGTGATTACAAATATCCCGAAGCTCCCACAAGAGTTGGAAGCTTCAACAGGCGACGCTTAGCCAGCCAAGAGCCTTGCTCCAAGAGTAACAAATACAATACACCAACTTGAGCGTGAACCAAATGCTTTAGGAGTTAGATCTTAGTTTGGACAGCTCTCTAATGAAGTTTGGAGGGTTAACTCTCAAAAAATCTTAAGGGAACCAGGGGCGAGCTTGAGAGCCTTTAATGAAGCGAGAGTGAGCTTTTTGGTTGCTGGTGAGCAAGAGTGGTTGAGATAGCCGTTGGGAGGAAGAAGAAGAGGTATAAATGCCTCTCCATTCCCAGCTAGCCATTAAGTTGCGATAGTGCCGCGGTACGACAGTGCCATGCTAGCCAGAACAACAAAGAGTATGAGTTATGGGGTTCGGCTGGCTTGATTTGGTTTGAGGAATGTATGGTGGATGTTTTGAGTACTTGGTTGCATGTTGTAGCTTGTACATTGTAGCTCCTTTGTAGTGTGGCGTTTCATATACTCAATTTTGAAACATAAAAGAATTTAAACGCCTTTGAGTCCAACACAAAGTTCTTTTGTAATTGTGGGCTCCACCATTGCATTTTATCCTCATAAACATTTCACCTGTTTGTCAACTCGATAAATCTCATTAATCTTCTAATTACATGATATCATTATCACTAAAACTCATAAATAGTTTCATTTAAAAAAAAAAAATAGTCCCAACAATGGTCGAGTGACGCTTTTATGTAGTTGGACGATCAACATCAAAAAAATAACAATAGATAATGAAAGCTTATACCAGCAAATAAGCACCAAACTAAATCCATTGAGATCGAAATAATTTTAAGCTAGACACAGTAAGATAGAGCATGATTCTAGGAAAGAAATATAAATCTAGTTTCATAATTTTCTGAGGTAAAATAAAATTTCTAAAATTACATTAGATCTTATGATTTTTAATTGCATTATTTTCCATAAATTTGTTTATGATATTTTTAAAAAAATCATTTTAAAGATTTGTTGAGTATTTTGAAATATTTTTATTCTGACTGACTTCCGTGGACTTTCAACTTAATTTGACTTACCTCCCTTTGAGGTGGCTTCGTATCAGCAAAACCATCAAAGGTGAAGAAACTAAAGAATTTAAAAATTAAGGGAGGACAAAGAGCACATTTTATAGTTTATGGAGAAAAATAGAGTAATTGAGACAATTGAAGGTGGTAAATTAGACTTTTGTAAATTTTATTTTATTGAAACACCCGTGGAGGACCAAATCTCCTATGAAAGAAAATCTAGCCCAAACTATTTTGTCCTTTTTGTTTCGCGGGCCAAAACCCGTTGTGCTGACCTCCCTCGCGCTCCTCCTCGGCTCCTTGTTCCGCCGGCTCACAAAACCCTGGCCCGCTCCTCCGGAAGCGTTCAAGATGAAGACGTGGCTCCGATCCGGGCGTGACTTCGCCGCGCTAAGCCGTCCTATCAGTGAATCATCTGGCTCGGCGGGTCCTCTTCGACCCCTCAAGCGGAAGCCCTCCGGCGACGTCAACGGCGACGGCGACGGCGACGTCGAGGCTGCACAATATCGCAAAGTTAAGATCAAGTCGTCGCCGCCGACGTACGTACCATCGCAGATTCCTAATTTTCTCCTCCCTCGCAGCCGCCCTCGATTCTTCGCGCGTATGCTAACGCCTCCTTGATTCTTCGCGCCTATGGCCAACGCCTTAATTAATCCAACTCCTGTGGTTATGCAGGTCGCCGTCCAAGCAGCTGGCCGTTGTGCTGTACCAACCTGCAGTCGAAGAACAGGTTCCGCTGAATCTATCTGTGGCTTCTGAGGTCACCCACAATGGGGACGCATCAGATGCAGAGATAGGCGTTAAACTGTTATCTAATCAACCACCGAAAGACATAGCTGACATGTGGTGGGACAATGGGGACGCATCAGATGCAGAGCTAGGTGCAAAACTGTTTCCTAATCGACCACCGAAAGTTGCAGCTGCCATGTGGGCACGTTTTGTCACCAACGCAAAGCTTTGCATCGAAGACTACAACCAGAAAAATCAGGCAACCTTAATCATCTCAGTACTTGTCTAGTTGGGTACAACGTTATTATTATGTTACCTGTTGTGACAGATAATAATAATTAAGTCTCTACTTTCTTCTCTAACTTGCAGGCCAACTTTGTGTACAAGCATTCACGTGATAATGGGTCCTTTATCGTTGGTGAGCAAAATCGCAAGATCTACTACCACCTAAATTTTTATGCTCAAGACAAGAGTGGCCACTCCCAGCTCTTCTTTGGTGAGATTGAGGCACGCACTTCTCCTAAGGTGGAGAATGTCACTTGCTGTTGCCCAGTTTCGCCTTCTGATGCAGGTATATTACTATTGTGCTACCCCAATTGATTCATGAGTATTTGGCACCATAAATCAATCTTCATGGTTTAGCTTAATGATTTTGTTTTTGTAGCATCCGTGTTACTAACTTACTACTTAGTTGATTGTTGTGATTCTTTTACTATTTATCCTTAAGGTGCCAAATTATGTCTGCATATTCTTTGTTTTGATTTTGATCATGCTCACTGATACCTCACAACATCATAAATTGACACTGTAGAAAATGCAATTCAGCATGAATTGTTACTTTTTTTCTGCATACACTTTTTTTATGGCTTGACTGCACAGTAGATAAATCATACTATGTGCAGCAATAGCCCCAATGTTTTTTCTAGAAAAATCACTTGTTCAATGTCTACAAAATAACTATTCAAATTTGATTCTATCATTGTAATGGAAAGTAGCAATATGCTATGTTGTTGTATTATCTGTCTAGAGGTTATCCTACTGTTAGCTAATTAGTTTTGATAGTTTATAAATACTTATATTGGTTTGTTATGTTCTTTTTAATTTGCTCCTATGTAAGGTAATATTACCTAAACTTTATTCTTTTTTTGTGTGTTCTACGTCCTACCTCCCATGATGGATGGTTGAATCAGTGGTTTCAGTTTTTCTCTTAACTGCTTCAAGGAGAATTAAGCACAGTTCTAGAAAAACGTAGATCGGACAATTAAGCACTGTAATGATAATTAGATGCAGTATTTTTTTATGGTGGAAGTATCTGGCAGTCTAATTTGTTATGGACTATCTTATCTGATTATAGGTGGGAGAAGCATCCGAAATATTGAGGAAGCGCTGAAGCATGGGAAACTGTGGGTATGGATTACGAGCATTGCTACGCTTGTATTCCAAGATTTAAACACCCAAAAGGGATGGACTACGTCGCCGGGCACTTTGCTGATACCCGGCAATACTATGGGTTCTGATGTTTTAGGCATCACATCGCTCCAGGTAGATTGAGCTACCAATACTTGGAGTCCCTCATACCTAACAATCAAATGTACTCTTGCTGTACTATCTGTTGCATACCAGATTTGCAATGAGGCTTACCATGTTATATTGTTATATTAGCAAGACATGTGTTGAGTTATTAATGTTTTCAATAACTCATTATTAGATATGACTATCATAGTAATCTGCGTCACATTTCTTCTCTATCTTGCAGTTGTGATAAAGAAATACCTGCGTGTAGTGCTGCCTTAGCCATACTGGAAATACCCTTTGCTTCACAAGAAGTTGTGATGTGCGAGCAGAATACTTCACTGTACTGCAATTTTGGCTAGTCTGGTGTCTGTTTAGCTCCTAGTACCTTCACCTACTTTTGAAATTTCAGCTAAGCAAACTACTGCTGCATGCAAACAAAGACAAGTTTATTAAAAGTGTCGTTAGAGCAAGCCCTATAATGGTCTTATAGCCAAGCTAGTCAGCATCTTTGCTGATGTGAAGGGGAGAAGGGAGGAGAGAGAGGAGAGTTTTGGCTTATGCAAGCAACAAGCTCTTGCAGTGGTGGAACCAAATAGCAAGTGGATGCTAGGAGGAATAGGAAGGAAAATGTGGTGTATGGATAAAAAATAGTACCATATAATAACAATAAAGAACTTTTTGTAGACAAATAGAAGATAATTATTGTATAGCTTGGCTCTTACAACTTGACTTATAGCTAAGCACTTGTTTCAATTATTGGGATTGGGAGTCAAAGGAATTACCTTTTTTCCTACTTTTTCCTAGTACTGATAGTATGGTTTTGGGAGTCCACATTCGATCACTGTGTCAGCATTTTCTACTCAACTTCAATTGCGCACCCAAAACATACTATATATGGTGCCTTTTTTGCTCTTCGTCCTTAAGCCTTATTTTATTAGTAAATTGTGAAATAAGCATTGATCATCAATATAGTCAAATCTGAGTTCCTCCATTACAAATTTAGTTATAGTTTGCAGTAAATTTGGAATTTTAGTATCAATCTGATGTCATGTTAGTCCCCCTTTTTTTTTTATGAGTCCTCATGTGTTCAATTTCCATCTAGTAAAACATAGCTAGATTTCATGGGCTATGGGGGGGAATCATGTGCGATGTATTTTTTTCCTTTCTTATTCCTTTTTGTAAAGGCTAGTTACATAATCTTACTGGCCACATGTATTGATGTATATATCAACATATTTATTGACACAGCTAAATGAAGGGACCTTATCTGGATTCTGTACTTGGTCTTATCTGGACTTATTTGTTACTTATTAGAGCCTAAGCTATTTTTTCTTCGCTCATTAAGAATTTAGCAGTTGCATAAAATTGTCATATATTCTCTGCTCACTGGATATCCACACAAATTATTTACAGGCTTAAATAGTAAAGGATTAGAGCACACTGAATTGTCCAACTTTAGTAGTCTAGTTGCAAACCAGAAACATGTTCCATTTAGTTGGAACTATTAGGTTATTTAACTTGTGGCTCTTAGGTTGCCTTCCCATTACAATCATACAATATAGCAGTATGAAATTCAATGCTCCAAAGGAAGGGGAAAACACAGTAGAACACGTGGCATAAGAGCATTTGTCTTGGATGTTCATATGCGCTGGTGTGTTGGTTCGTTTGAGTTGTTGCTATATGTGACAGTACTAGAGGTTCGATATGAATATAACTGTTTGTTTCACGAACCTTTCAATTCATTAAGTTGTTGCCAGGATGGAGGCAAGCATTATTCCAGTTTTGTGAGAACAGTTTTCTATTTTACTTGCTCAATGATTTGCTCTGTACTGTTTTGTTTTTCTCCCTATTAATTCAGTCTCTAATTTATCTTCATCACCTGCAGGACTTGCTCGGATCTGGCAGGCCCTCAACAAATCAGATGCACTCCTGTCTGATGTGAATCAGTTTAGTTATCAAATTAATAAGTCTACTATTAAGTGTTTGTTCTCTGCCTAATTAATAGTTTGTTCTAAATTAATATAAAGAGAGTTTAATTATCTTTACACTTTATGGTTATCAGATTTTGTTACTTATTGTAGTAGTTGGACAACTTGCTCGGATCTGGCAGGCCCTCAACAAATCAGATGCAGTCCTGTCTGATGTGAATCAGTTTAGTTATCAAATTAATAAGTCTACTATTAAGTGTTTGTTGTCTGCCTAATTAATAGTTTGCTCTAAATTAATATAAGGAGTTTAATTATCTTTACACTATATGGTTATCAGATTTTGTTACTTATTGTAGTAGTTGGACAAACAGCAATATGGTCTTTGTACTGTGCTTTTTCTGTACAGTTATTATAAATTTCTTATGTGAGGTTGAGATTCTCATAAGTGTCCAGATTTTAGTTTAAAACAGAACAAACCAACACAATTTGGTTATTTAGGTTTGGTTTTTTTTCCTTTTTTTGCTAAGTTTCAACAATTTAGTTATTTTATTACACCTAAATAATTTGGTTATTTAGTTTTTAGAACCGAAATTTTTAGAGAAAAACGTAATAACCCTGATTGCCCACAGCCCTGGTGGGCCAGTAGTCAAATGGCAATCAGCCGACTCTTTACTCACATAAACTCCGTGTAGTCATAGGTCGACGAACTTGAAAGACTCGCATAAACTCCGTGTAGTCATGCTGGAAATGAGTCAAGGAACTTGAAATTGAAGTGCAAAACATTCGCTGTATTTTTCACCTATACACCAAGAAGTGAACCGTTAGTGAATGATAACTAGGAAGGTGGGGGCTGGTGGGATGGTTTAAACGCCGACGCCGCCCCCATTTTGTGTGACCTTCGACGGAGTCGCCATCGGATCACACACCTATACTAGAACGTCCGAGGTGCATAGCTTTAAGGCCTGTTTGGTTCCAGGTGACTAAAGTTTAGTCACCCTATTTTAGCTCTCTTTTAGCCTATCTCTAATAATGGCACCTAAAATATAAGACTCGTTCCATATTTGAGTAGCAGTACATGCAAAAGATTCAATACTCATTTCGGTCTTCAGCAACAAAACCCAAAAAAGAACCCTTTCTGTGAATGGGTCTCCGGAAAAGAGGACACTTAGATTTCAGTTATGCCTTCTGGCACCCAAAAGCCAAAATGCGTCTCCTGTATAGGTACTTTGTTGGATGTCGGTATAGTAATGTCAAAGATCCATTTTAGATTTGGGTGCCTTTAGGCCCTCCACAGTGTTGCCCTTGAGTGATGCCAAGAGGAGAGAGAAAATTTTGGCTTTGCTCCTCACATAGCAGAGAGTGAAGCTAACTCAAGTGATGCTTGGAAATAGGGAGCGGTGCATGTATGTGCACCGGTGCTCGCGGTGCCCAGTTCAATAAATATACACTTCTTGTTTTGTTTTGCTTACATGGTGCACAAGGTGGTGGGTCCTTGAAGTGATACCGAAGCGATGCCACACGCTGCAGCTTGTGAAGCGTGATGCCTAAATAAGTGGTGGGACCTAGCCTTTTTTGTTTTGGCACCATTTACCATTGTGGGAGGGTTTTATGGGTCATCCTTTCGAGATAGCCTTAGCTCCTAAAGTCCCAAACATGGTGACTAAAAGGGGAATAAAGTGCTTTAGTCCTATGATATTTTAGGGGGCACTAAGACTATCCGCACTGCAATCCGCTACCGCGTCCGGGAAAAGCAGATAGCGGATGAAAGAGGCGTAGCGGCTACGCTATCCCACTCCGCTATCCTCCAGGACTGGCTCCCGTTCACCAAATTTGGCGTGGTAGCGGGCGTGCGCTATCCGTGCGTGGGGCCCGTCGAGGAGCCGTCGTTCCCTCTGCGAGCGAGCAGAGAGGAGAGGGTCGGGCGGAGAAAAAGAGGAGAGGAAAAGAAAAAGTGAGGAGAGAGGAGATGGTAGTTGGGAGGGTTGAATAAAATATAAGATAGTTGGTATAGAGTATGAGATATAGAGGATGATGGGTGCAGAAAAACTGGATATAGAGGAGAGAATCTCGATGACCAGGACCGAATATTCCTTTTAGAGAATGGATTTAGAGTACGAAGAGTGTGAATAGTCTAAAGGGGATTAAAAGGTCAAAAGGACAGCCCGTACCCCTCTTTAATGCAAGAGTGAGAGTGAGAATAGAGGGGATGAGTGTTTTGGTCCTTCCTACAACTTTATTGACCATTAGTCCCTGGATCAAACAAGTTAGATACTAAAGTTTAGTCTTTCCCCTAAACTTTAGTCCAAGGACTAAAGGAACCAAACAGGTAGCAAACAAGTGTTTGCTTCCTCCATACTAATATAACTAAACATCTCGTTTTCTGAGAAGCAAAACCTTTTGAAGTTTGATCAAATATATAAAAAAGAATACTGGGCAAATTTTACACAGTACCACTATGAAAATCTACATCTTTGTTGGTGGATGCCACAACCATTGTAACATCTTTTTAGCCAACATCAGGAGAGAGAAGGGGCATGGCAATATCTCTTTTTACCCTCCTCTCTCCTTCCTCTCTTTACCGGTGCCGCCTCCCCATGTCTTCTTCCTACTCTCCTTTTCTCTCTAACTAGCGAACACATCACGGGTCCTGGCGAGCCGCCAGCGCGATGCGACCACCACAGCCGCTGCGGCGGTGGCCGAGATCCGCCTCGCCTCCAACTTGTCAGGTCACTTTGTGATTTGGCACTTGCACTTGTGAACTAGAAAAAGTAGAGATTTGAGAACCTGTGGAGTTTGAAACTATGAATTGTGTTCACCTATGTGGTCAACTATATAGTATTGAACTAGAAATATAATTACAAGCTTACCTTCATCTGCGCTCAACTATAGTGTTGATCATTAATCATATATGCACCAGAAGTATTTGTGATCGGTGCTCAACTATATATTGTTGATCATTAATCATATATGCACCGGTTCTAAGTATTTGCGATTGGTTTGCAAAAAGTACTGCCTCTATTTCAAATTATAAAATAAAATATTTTGGCTTTTCAAAATACGTTACTTTTTACTATATTCTAAATTATAAAATATTTTGGCCTTTTAAAATATGACGTTGATAAAGCGCGCTTGGCGTTCACCTTCTAGCGTGCACACTCCGCTGCCTCGCCCCCCACCGGGCCGCCCCGGCCTGTGGCTCACTGAGCCCTAGCTCGCCGGAGCTCGGGCGACATGCGCCCTCTTCCCCTCCCCCCGCCCCTCCCCGCCATCTTCTCCAGCTTTGCGACCAGCCCCGCGAGCCTTGCCCGCCTAGATCCGACCCGCCCCGCCATCCCCACCGCTGTCTACCCTAAGCCGCCCCCAACCACCCCCCGCCTCTTCCCTTCCCCCCCCCGCCGGCGGACAATCTACACCCACCGAGTTGGAGAAGAAGGGGGGCGCTACGCCGAACCCTAGAAGGCGCCCGAGATGAGGAGGAAGAGGCGGTGCGGGGCCTACTCGCCATGGCCAAAACCCCATGGCCGCCGCCGCCATGGACGCCATCCGGCGGGGCCCGGAGGGGGGAGAGAGGGAGCAGGTGTGGGATGAGGTGGGGGCGCGGGCACGGGTGGCTGCCAGGAAGAGGCCCGGAGGAGGGAGAGAGAGAGGGAGGCGACAGCGTGGGGAGAAGGTGGGGCGCAGGGCATGCATGGTGGGCTGAGAGGGAGAGAGAGGGAGCGACCCGCACGGGAGGCGGGTGTGCGGGCGACGATGTGCACGCCAAGCACGCGGCTTTATAAGCATTTCCCTTTAAAATATATTACTTTTTACGTGTATCTAGACATAATATATAAGTTTTTACCCTTATTTTGAACACCAATTGTAATTTTACCCTCGTTTTTTGTCACATTTGTGATTTTACCCTGCTTTGTAATTCTTAAGCCTCACTTTACCCCTATTCCGTGAACAGTGAGTAACGATGTGTTAAATGGGCTCTATAAGGACAACTTTGCCCTTGCGAAAATGCCCTATTTTTCTAAGTACATTGTGATTTTACCCCTATTTAAAAAAAATTTAGCAACAATATTAGACAACTTGTTACATATAATTCCACACAGCATGCAAATACAGATAATAATATCACATCAAAAGAAAGTGTAGCAAAAGTATCCATACAACACCGACTATCATCCAACATACAAGTCCAACAAAAAGCAGTAGCTAATAATGAGATATTACATGTTCATTGTCATACATCACAATATTCCTCACAATGCAGCCAACCTCCCTCCTCCTCCTCCTGTTCCAGCCCCTTCTGCTCCTTCAGTTCCAGGTCCTGCACCTGCACTTGCACTTGCACTTCCTCTTCCTCTTCCCCTTCCCCTTCCCTTCCTCTTCCTCTTCCACTTCCACTTCACATCAATGGAGAAAAATAATTCAGTCAACAAGTTGACTAAATAATCAAGAGTAAAGAAACAAAACCAAATCACATCCATTTGATTTGGCCTACAAATCTTTGGCCCCCCATCAGGCAGACTGAAATATGACAGAACTCTAACAACAAGGCTCACATCCATTTGATTTGACCTACAAATCACATCATGAAATACACACTTAGCTATCGCTGTACAAACAGGAAGTTTACTACTGAAATTTCTAGTGGAGAATTTACTCTTCTAATTTGTCTACAAATCCGTGTCCTCCAATCACCTATTAAAGAATTTACTCTTCTAATTAGTCTATATGTACATCAAGCTACTACGCTAAACACTGAAATGACGAATACTTTCTATTTGTATATTGAGCAGGTCCACACCAAGCTAGTAGCTACTACGCTAAACACTGAAACGACGAATCCTTTTTAATTTGTATATTGAGCAGGTCCACACCCTGTGATTAAAATATTGACAGTACCGCTCGTCAGTACCATGAACCAATGTATCCTGTTTGCGTACCTGTATTTATCCGCTTGTCAGTTAATCACCGAGGAAGCTGTGGCGCTGCAAGGCCCTGCTGCGAGGACGCTGCTCCCCGCACACAGCCGATCCACGAGGGCGCCGCTCGTCGGTCCGCGAGGGCCGTGACGTCACGCCCACGCCGCCTGGAGCCGCGCTGCTTGGGCCGCGACGACCCCGGCACCGCTCGGGGCCGCGCCGCCCGGAGGCGCGCCGCTCGGGCTGACGCCCAGCCGCGCCCCCTCGTCCAACGCTGCGCCGTCGCACGCCCACCAGCTAGGGTTTCACAGGATTGAGAGATGAGAGGATACGGTAGTAGTGGATGGGGGGATTGGGGAGGGTATGAGTGCATAAGGGGTATTATTGTCCTTTCGTCTAATTACCAAGGGTTTTGTTTTTTTATTTTTTATTTTAAAAAATAACTAACAGAGTTAGAAGTAAGAGTAAACCGACGCTTCATAGTTACAAAGTAGGGGTAAAATCACAACAATGACAAAAACGAGGGGTAAAATCATATTTGAAGTTCAAAATAAGGGTAAAAATACAATAGCCCCATTATAATACCATCGGCGGCTCAAATTACTTCAGATCTTTCTAGAGGCATTTGGTGCTCTGTGTCTTTGATTTTACGTGCTCATCTTCTTCAACTCGGTATGAGAGAAGAGCTCAGCCTGCTTAGCCATCAGTAATTGGGAAACGATGGAATTCCTAGAAAATGAACCCTTGTTAAGTAAAGTAGAATCCTTTTGCTACGTGGTATGGACTGCTAAATCGTTTCCTCTTGGCTTTACTACGATATCATCAGATTAGCAAGAAAAGCCTTCCTCTTACTAGACCAGATACGACCAGTAGTGAGGTCCTAAGCTAAACCTTGGCTAAAACTAAAAAAATCAAAGTGCATAGCAAAAATTATGTATGTAGAAAAAGCCAAAAATATTTGATTCCTAAAAAGTCAAAAATATTTTATAATTTGAAATAAAGTGTTTGCGATTGGTTTAATTTAACCACTCTAATACTATTGAACAAGCCAAAATGTTTTATAATTTGAAATGCAGTGTTTATGATTGGTTTAATTTAACCACTCTAAGACTATTGAACCAGTGGTCCAACTAGGTCTTAACATAACAGTAAACATTTTCCCCCAAAAGAAAAAATTTAGTAAACAAATGAACCAGTGAAATGGCACTGTTGCCAGTCAGTGACCAGACGATCCTAATAACTATGGCCGACTAATGACCAGATGAGGTACAAAATTGTGTAATGACCAGATGAGGTACAAAATTGTGAGAGGATAGTATACCGGCTAGGCTGCATGTGTTATTGTAGTACTCAATCTGTTCTAAAGATAGAACGGAGAGAGTATTTTTCTATTAAGACGGTCGAAGTATGGCCAAAGTAACCCTACCAAATTGCGGTGACCGAAATTTTTTAATTTTTGTTTCAGTTCACGGGTCTGATTAACTGCTCAGTTTTTTGTCACCATAATTTTG